>CM052134.1:15788125-15887508 GCA_028454255.1 Halictus ligatus
GAGAGAGAGAGAGAGAGAGAGGGAGAGAGAGAGAGAGAGAGAGGAAGCTGTCGGAATCGATGGTAGAGTGTCATACCTCACGAAGGACGTTAAAGAGGAGTGCGACACGAAATGATGGTACACGAGGCGATTCCTCGCGCAAAAATGAATGAAAACCGGAGAGAAAAGGGGAACAACCTTTTTCTCGCCGTGGAAAATCGATCCGGGGAAATCTGTCGGATACACTTGCTGTTTAACCCAGATGTGCCTATCATTTTTACGGGAGGACGCTCCGGCAAAAGATCATTTTGTTTTTCACGTTCGCTTTATCGTTACACTCGATTTACCGGCGACGAGGACGCTCAAATCGAATTAACAGATTGCCTGTATTTACAAGCTTATAAGTTGGAAACAACGAAACTTCGTCCTCTCTGTTCTTGTATTATGGAATAATCTGTTTCGATTTCGTGTGATTTTCATCGGCCATTGGCACTACACACGTTAATAAAAAAATACTTATTCTTCTTTCCGACATAGGAGCGCCATCGGAAAACCTTTCAGCAGTATCCCACAAAAGGTTCTCCTCGAAAAAGAGCATGTTAAAATTCATTATACCATAAAAATCCACGGTGGCCGCAAACAGGCAAAGCGAAATTGCGTCAGGAATTCGCGAGGCAACCTGAGAATTAATATGAGAGGCGAAAGGGGGTAGGTTGGGGGTGGTTTAAGACAACGTGGCCGCAGAAAGAATGAAAGGCGGACGCGGTGGGAATTATTAATCACGACCTACCAAAGAAAGGAAAGGAGAGAGAGAGAGGGAGTAAAAGAGAGAGAGTAGGAGAGGAGCTTCTCCGTTTTTCCGGGCGAGCACGCGTCGGATAATCGCGAGCTCGGCGTGCGGTCGGGTTCGGGCAGTGACAAAGGCCCGCGATTCGTCAGGAATCCTCGGGGGGTCGGTTCCGGACATGTCCGAGGACGCGAAGTGGTTGATGCCGAGTGGTTCGAGGTCGTTAGTCAGAGCCACGAAGAGCAGAATCCGCGGAGGAAACGTTCGCCGACCGGAGACCGGCGAAAGAGGGGCCGGGCCCCTCGTAATTTCGCGTAACAGATGCACCCGGTGAATTCGTAATACCTGGCCAGCTTCGCGTATCGGTTTCCAATACCGAATCCTGTCATTAAACTTAACGACGACGTATATTGAATTACAACCCCCGCCGAGCCTAGCCGAAGGATCCCCGGCGAAGATGGAAGATCGTTTCTTGATCCTCGAGCACGCCGTTTCGTCACGCTTCGCTTAAATCGACTCGCAAAATGTGCTTTAAAAATTCAATCATTCCATTAATACATTCAACGTACATCCCTGTCGAACTCGTAAATCGAAACGCAGCGAGATGGCCGACTTTCATCTAAACCCATAAGACCTTACAAAGATCGAGCACAGAATGATTTAAAATTCGTTGAAACATCGAATCGCCAAGCAATCACCACGACTAATGCTTGCGTCGTATTGTTTTGCCTCAGATGTATTGGTTCGGAACTACGAATCGCTGTGATTCGGTCGATTCTTTTCATTTTCTAGCACTGTTTGCGAAAATCGAGAAGAAAACGATTGAGAATGAATTAAAAAATTGAACTGGTAAGATAATTTCACAAGGAATGCTTGCTGCGTATTGTATTGCCCCAGATGTATTGGTTCGGAACTACGAATCGCTGTGATTAGGGTCGATTCTTTTCATTTTCTAGCACTGTTTGCGAAAATCGAGAAGAAAACGATTGAGAATGAATTAAAAAATTGAACTGGTAAGACAATTTCACAAGGAATGCTTGCTGCGAATTGTTTTACGCGATTCTCTCATCTCCCACCGAACCCTCGAAGATACCGACCCAAAAACGAAAGAAACCATCAAAATCGTTTCCACAGCAGTTCCAAACTTCGAGCAAGCAGTGTACCCACTCAGACCTAACTCAGTCGACTTTCTCGAACCGGCAGAGGCCACGGGTGGCTAAAAGAACAATCGCGACCGAGGTTTTATCCGCGAGGGACACGATTCGGCGAAACTAAACGCCGCTTATCCAACCGGAAGCTCGTACATACTCGGCGATTCCAAGCTGTAGGGAACGGATAAAGAGAAAGAGAGAGAGAGAGAGGAGAGGCAGAGACGAACGAGCAGATAAGTGGAGATAAAGGAGAACGTGTAGCGACTGAATAAAACGTGTCGCGTTCGTCGTCGCACGGTTCGTTTCACCGACGCTTGTTCCAAGAAATAGTCGAGCCGGTTCGCCATTTTGAGCACGGGCTGCTCTCTCAAAGCAAAGCGGAAGCCATCCTCCGTCCCCTCTGTTTTCCAGTTTTCGTGGAAACTGCAGCCTACGGCGAGGCGGGCTAATTTCTCGATCTCTCGCACGCTGAGATCAAGGATCAAGCGCGCGCCGGCCATTTCCGGTACACGAACCCCTCTTTCGCCGCATTCCGTAGTCGCTGCGACATGAAAAAAAGAAAACAAACGCGCCGGAAACCCTCCGAAGCTCGCGATATGAAATCTCTTTGCCGCTGTAAAGGGATTCCCGGAAAACCACGGAGAGCTCCGCGCAGTTTCTCGACGTTTGGAAAAATCCTGTCGGCACAGGATCGCTCGGAGTATCGTTCCACTGAATTCCTCGGCGTAATTTGCATCCCCCGGGTCAGGCAAACGTTGCACCTGCTCGTGGGAGTCGCGGGCGACAGTTTGTCGCAGACGAGTTCGTGTTTGTGTTCCGAGGACGATTTCAGCGGCGAGACTCGAGGCCAAACGAACCGAAATGTTTCGCGTCGGGGGCCTGACCGCGATCAACCCTCCCATCCACCTCCGCAGACGCTCCGACGAATGATATTTCTCTCCTATTCTAGAGGGAAGCCGCAAAAAGCACTCCGCTTGATAGGATCGCACGGCATCCGCCATTGGCTTCCCTCGCGGCGGACATCTCTCTCGCAAATGGATCCTCCGAGGAGCCGGAGGATCCAGGTCGACCGAATTCTTGTCGGCGATCTTCGAAGCTGCTCGTAGATCCTCGACGTCTCGCCCTCTTTTCGATTCGACCGAGTTCTGCTCCGCTTGAGCGTGTCCGCGAGAACGAACGGTATTGAAAATAATAATAATTATTCGTCGGGCCACTCGGAGCGACCCAGCCATGAACGCAACAGCCTCAGCAAGCGGGTTCTCCAGGCTCCCGCAGCATGTGGTAGAAATTCGACGAACTCGAGGACGGAATCTGCAGGAATCTCGCGACGCATGCACTCCTGGTGTCGGCGACTGCATCCCGATTGCAGTTCCTGCGTCGGCGGGTCGATGACGCGTGCACAAAAGCTCGCGTATCCTTTTGAAAACGGGACCGGGACCGAGACCGAGGGCCACGAGCTTGTTTCCACCCCCGTCGTTCATCCAACCGCAGCCCGCGCTTCGTTTCCATATGTGCCTGCACACGCGCACCCCCGCCAACCCTTTTCTCTTCTCCTCGATCCTCGCGCACAGGAACGCGCTTTCAGTGAAAAATGGAAACAATGGACGGGGGGCCGGAGGAGGAGAAAGAGAGAGAGAGATAGAGAGGGTGTTCCACCCCGATCCTCCCTCGGCGGAATGCAATCCGCGCTAAGACGCCGCGGAAAACGAATTTTCTCGAGCACTCATGGAAAAAAACGTCCTTCCTTGCGTCCCCGCTGGCGGGACACAACTTGCGAAAACGTGCCAGGCGCGAATTTCGCATAATATATTAATAGTTGACGATTCAGACAAGTTTTCGAAGTGTTTGAGAATTAGCGGAGTGCGTAATTAATTAGCAATGTTCCTTTGCCATGAATCCGCTGAGCTACCTAACATTTGTCCACCCCAGTTTCGTTTAGAATTAGAAAATTAAAATTACTGTTTGGAGATCCTAATTGAAGGTTCCTAGGGACCAGCATAGCAACCTGTAGAAGAACAAATTAATCCTTTGCACTCGAATGGTGACTGCTACGCACCAATATAAATTGCTGTATCATTACTCAAAATATTTTTCACATTATTACGTTTGCTTGTATTTAATAAATTACTAAACATTTCGGTTTACGAACTAAATTGCAACATTTTCGTATGTACAACATGAAAGAAAATAGCTTCGGGTGCAAAGGGTTAAACGTAGGTACCTGGCGAATTTAAAAGTTGAGTTAGAAAAGTAAAATGAATTTAAAAATACACCGGTCTGTTCCCTTTTGTACGCGTGCTGGATTTTATCGTTTTTGCGGTGTCGTTTTTGGGAAATCTGCAATTTGGACGACGGCAGCATAGGCCCTGGTTCGAAACTTCGGCGTAATTGTCAGGCTTGCGCCGTCGCTATAGGATCGCTCCCCGTAGACTCCGCAGAAGGGAAGACGAATTTCGGAGCCTATTTTCGGCTGGCGTAGCGGGCGGGAGACGCGAAATTAGGGGAGCATAGCTGGAAATCGGTAAGCGAACTCTCTCGAAACAGTGACTTCGGGGGTAGAGGGGGTGTCTCGCGTGGCTGGCGCGTCGCCAATTTGCGAGCGGGCCAGCTAGTTGCCAGCTGCGACTCGACAGTGCACCGTTTCGACAAAACAACTGCTCGTTTTCGAAAACTCGCGAGAGCCCGAGCTGAACCCCGATGCTTCGCATAATTCGAAGGGGAAGCGAGACGCTGCGAAGGAATTCTGGCCCAGTGATCTCTTATCTTATTAATTCCCTCCCTTTTTCACGCGCTCGCTTCGCAAATTAACCCTGAGCACTAAAAATCACTGTTTTACATTACTTTCCAAAAATAACATGAATGTAGGTCCCGTAAATCTAGTGCTAAACAGACGAGAGTACAACGATGTCCTCTCAAATGTTTATCCATTGACACAGGGCGCGAGCATTCTCAGCGTTGCACTAATCGAGCCACAGTCGACGAACAGAAAACCATTCCACGTGATTTTCTCCGGAATATTGTATTCAGCGAAATTGAACGCGGCGGAGACAGGGCTGGCGTCGCGAAAATTGAAAAGACGCCTGGCCGTCGTAAAAACGACGCCGATGAGGGAAACAGGGGGTGGGGGTAGAGGGTGAGAGGGACAGAGGAAAGGATGAAAGGGGGGGGCGTCTTTGTGACGGATACACGCGGATTTTCGCGTGGCCGACACTTCGCAACTGCGCGCAATTTGCGACGAGCATTGCAACGGCGCGTCGCGACACGACGTGATGGCGTCGTCGACGTCGTTGACGAGTGCTCGACGCCTTTCACCGGCCGGTAGACGAGAACGGGGGAGGGGGAGGGGGGGACGAGTCCCATGCTCGATATGGTGAAACGCATCGTTTTCAATGGAGAACCCCCATCGCCTCTTCGCCCCTCTCCCCCTTCGCCCCGTACGACAACCCCTTTTGTTTCCGATCGCGGAAAATTAAATCCGCGACGAACACGGGCCTCGTGTCAATGATCACTCCCCCGCCCCTCCCCCCCGGTGAACCCTCGTTTCTAATTATCAAGTGCGTTAATTGCGGAAACCGCCGACGAACGCGAAACCAGCGTGGCGAAATGGAAGAAACGTTGACGGACAAAGGGTCCTGTATTTTTTTACCATCTTTTTGCGACTTTACCGACTTTACTCTAATTTTTCCTAGTCTCCCTGGTGACGTTTTCCTCGTGTTCGAAAATGGTGGGCGACCTCTAACGACTTATATCGCTGAGAGAAATTATTAATTCCCCTTTGGTGTCATAAATATTTCCTCGCTTTTGCACAAGCAATCAATTATCTTTCCGCGCTGGCACATGTCTTCCGACTGTTTCCACTCACTAAAAATGGCGGACGTTACAGAACCCTGTTGAACTTACCTTGAATGTATTCGTTTCAAATTTCATTAGGATTTGTAAAACACAACAAACTTGTACGACTACTCAATATCATACATTCAATTTTGTTCAATTTTATGGAGTTTTGGAGGTTTTTAATTTGGCGGCCAAAGTGTTAACAAACACCTTGGTGGTCTTTTCTGAAAATGGCCGCCAGCGAAGACCCCGTCACCATAAAATCCTGTGCTCGCTTTAACATCGCCAGGACATAAATCTTAAACTGAACGAAAAATCGTGGCTGTTTGGTATTCCCGGCGTTCCCGGCATAAAATGTAAATGATTTTTTTCCAATTTCCCGTGCCGAATATGAATTCTGTTTCGACTCCGATAAAGCAGTAAATTATTTGCCGTAGCATTCGAAACATTCATTGCTTCTCTCAATCTCCCTCTCTCTCTTCCACTCTCCTGTGCGTGGGCCGCCGCCGTTGTCGAGCATTCGGAAAAAACGGGTTTCCCATCAATTTTTTATTTACTCTTTCGCCGTTCTATGTTCCGCGGCAGCCCGGCTAACACGAACAACCAGCCCTCGTGTACGCTCCGCTTTAACGTGTACCCGTCGTTGTCCGGGTAAACGGATCACGGTATCCCGCCGCAGGGTAAACTGACACGTATGAATTTAAATATATTTCCATGGAAACGTATATCTCCCGAAACACACCGTGTGCCCGCGGCCGATCCCGATCCTTCCTAAAGGACCACTGCTTTAATTTATCCTTGGCCCCTTCTTTTCGTTTCGTCGCACCACCTCTTCAGGTTTAAGCAGCTTTCACACGAATTTTCAAGAATTTTTTCCAGAAAAACCATCGAACCTCCCGCCCTGGGATTTTACCGATACATTTACCGGTATTCGAGGTACACGTGTGATTTTTTCCATGTGAAAATAATCAAGATTACACGAGTTATAGTTTTTCAAAAACGAACTTAATTCGGCGAAGTCGTTCATTCGCACCGAGCGAAAGCGAACTGTCATCAAAATGAGAAGATCAAATTTATTTAAATTTTATACAGCTCCTGTTGTATATATTTTTCAACCCTTTCCCGTGCCATGTACTGCCACCAGGTTTGGCGTTGACGAAATGAAGAATCTTGGTTATTCTCAAAATTACAGCATTTGGAAATTTTTCCAACAGAGTTTAGAAGGTATAGGAGTATTTTACGTTTGATACCAAATTGAGTTAGTTAGATTGTACCGTATGCTCTCAACGGGAGATCGATTTTATTTGGCAGGCCGATTTATCTGTCCGATGATTTCGATCGCTCTCTGTCGGGGCTAGTACAAATGGAATAATTGTCTTGATAATTGTTTCGAAAATTTTCCAACAGAGTCTAGAAGGTATGTTCGATAGCAAATTGAGTTAGTTAGATTGTACCGTATGCTCTCAACGGGAGATCGATTTTATTTGGCAGGCCGATTTATCTGTCCGATGATTTCGATCGCTCTCTGTCGGGTCTAGTACAAATGAATGGACGATTTCGTTTAATTAGATTTCCTGCCCGGCCGCAGCCGAGTGAATTTGCATGAAGATCGCAGTGACGGATTAACCGACGTTAATTTTCGGACCAGCGCGGAGGGGGAGGGGAATTAATTTATTCACGGATGGGAATCGTTATCGGCCGGCCGGTTCGCAGGAGAAAAAGAGCGATAAGGTTTCGATGCCGAGTGTGCAGACACGTAACTGGCTGAAAGCCAACCCGGCCTGGCATTTGGGTCAAACCAACCCGCCATCCCCATCCCGGTTGCTCGCGAATTCCTCCGCAACTACCACCCCCCGCGGCAGGGGTATCACCGCGACCATCCCTCTTCCTCGACACTTCTCTCTGCCAGCAGACACTCGCCGAATTGCCGATACTTTCTCCCGCACCCCTTCTTTCTCCCCTCCTAATCATTCCGTAAATATATTCTACGGCACCCCTACAGTCTCTGCTATCCACCATTTTCGTTCGCCACGAATCTGTCCCCGTTTTTGTTTTCGGAAACTGTGAAAAAAAATCGTACGCTCATTTTCAAGGCGTCGTTGTAAAGAGCAGATCCCAGTCTCCAAATCTGTGGAAGATTCATTCGCGGGAAAAATTTGTCAACGTTTCCACAGAGGTTTCAATCGGTAGCATTTTTGAGGAGGAATGGTCTTCGGTTTCGCATTCGCAGCGTCGCGTAAAAATATCTTAGAGGAAAGTGAATCACGATGTGCGAAAGTAGAGTCTTCAAGCTTTATAGTGCGTCCAAGTTTATTGCTGTACGACCGTTTTTTTACGATTTTACGAGAGGTTGAATATCGTCAATTTTTGTGCCACTACGGTTATGAGGAAAGATCTTTACGATGGAGCTGAATTAAATAAACAATGAAGCAACCAAATTTTTCTACAATCTGCCATCTAAACTAGTAGATAACTGTCCTCCGACCACAAGGGACCAGTTATTCCTATTTCATAAATTTTCCGACTGTCCGCAACAGATCGATTGTCAATAAACTCGTTTGAATTTCCCGCGCGGAGTCCATCGGAAATGGTTCAGCCAATCAAAAAATCGTCTACGGTGGTTTGTCAGTGGTTTTCCGGTTGCGAAGAAGTGTACAATTTAGTTGCCAGAGTGTGGTAGCTTTGTTTGAACCGATTGTTTGGTTTAATATTCGTTTGACGAGAAAAAAATGGAGGACGAAAGCATTTGCAGGGACCCGCAATGCTTGCAAATGTTGGAGTCCTTCGTGAAGGTGGAGATTGAAGCGGCGGAGAAGATTTTACGCAGTAGGAGAATTGTTTTGCGTTGTTTCGAATGATTTTTACGAGAATTTATATACTTTTTTTCAGCCTTGAAAGACGAGACGAGAAAAGCTAAAGCGACAGCGCAGGCGCACTGGCACCAGCGAAAAGTATTGCAGGAGAGAATTCGAATTTCCAAGGAGAACATCAGTGTTTTGACCGTCAGCTTGAATAAGTATTTACATTTATATTAAAACAGTTTTAAGATCATTGCAACCGAATGCTCAAATCTTTGAACTTTTCATAGGCAGAACAAGTATAATGCCGAATCAGCCAACAAAATAGAGCTGGTCAAGCTCAACATGGACGACGAGTTCAAGGCCAGACAGGCAGAATCGCAAAAATACGAGGATATTTTGAAACAGTATGAAAACACGATGACAGACTATCGCGTATGTCTTATCGCATTCATTATTTTCTTTTTTTCAATGAAAATGAAATTTACGCTGCATAGGACGACAATTAGGATTCTCAAGATCAAATTGTAACATTTCGCAGGCAAAGTATGAAGAATTTCCACTGGCAAAGGCCAGAAGAGAGGCGCAAATGAGGCTGAAGAAGATCCAAGTCGAGAAAATGATGGCCGACTACAAAATCAAAGAATTGAAAAAGATATCGCGACAGAAGGAAAAAATCGCTTGGCTGAGATTGCGCGGGAGGATCGTCGAATTTGCCAGAGACATGTTGAACAACGTGGCCCTCGACCGGAAGTTGATGGAATTGAATAAAACCATCAAAGATCGCAGGGATGAACTTAAAGCGGTCGATGAAGAGGTCCCCCAAAAAAAAAAACGAATCATTCACCGTATTTTCTTTTACTTTCTCGGAGACTTGATTAATATATTTTTTTCTGACGGTGTGTAGATAGCTGTGCAATTGAAGGCGCAGGAGGAGAAGAAGATGATTAGGGAGCTGGAGATGCTAAAGATGCCGCCACCGAAGATTAATCTGTCTTATATGAAGTCTCGCTTCAGGTCCAGCTCGAGGGAGGATTGGAGAATTAATTACGAGGATTCTCTAGGTGCTCGTTGGACGATTATACAGTTTTTTAAGGGGACGCCACCGTTTTTCGTCTGGTTGCTAATTAAATTTTTCGGTCGAATCTGTTTCGATCTTTTGAGGAAATATTGTTTAGAGATGCTATTTTTATGCTATATTTACGGTTTACCATCTATGGAGGATACTATATCTGGACTTCACTAAGTATTCTTAAGAGATACTGCATTTAGGCTGTACTATTTTTAGGGGATTCGATATTTAGATTCTACTGTTTTCAAGGGATATCATATTTAGGGAATGCCATTTTTAGGAGACGCTATTTTTAGGGGTTGTTATATTTAGGCTGTACCATCTTCAGGGGATGCTGCTTTTACTGGCTGTTGTATTTAGGATCGTATTATTTTTGGCATACTATTGCGTCTTGAATACAGACTTCAAGTTCACCTTTCTGCCATTTCACCGGAATACTTTCGCAACGTCCGACGATCGTCAAGATCAGGACAAAACGATCCATCAACAGTAAAGTCAACAGAACGTTGCAACGAACCCATCATTTCGACCAACTGGCAAGCACAGTCCACCCTCCGGCCCAGGCATCTTCGACTTGCCCCCTGAACTTCCTCGAGCTTCTTCCCCCGCTCCCCTAATCATCGATCACTCTTCGGACAGAGCTGTGACCTCGTGAACCTTTAGATTCCGTATCCGTGGACACGATGCTGGAGGAAATGTGCCTATCGGACGAGACCTCTCTGGGGCCTGGTCGGCGATCCTCGTTCCTCGAGGTCGACAAGAATCACGGGGACGAGGCGGTCAATACCGGAAGTCCTTGCCCGGTCCAGGACGAGGAAATGGAGCAGGAGAACACGGGACCGGAAGCGATCGATACGCCGGACGAGGAGCCGAGGAGTCAGCCAGATCCGGAGGAACATCCTGCCAGAGATAAGCAAACGTCCGACGTGGAAGAAGACATCCCCCCGAAGAGGATCAAGCTGATGACTGATGAGCCAAGGACATGGACCTCGCCAGCGGCTACATCGAAAGCCTCCGCACAGCCACCGAGAAGAAGCCAGCAGGTTGATTTATCTCGCGGACCCAGGATCACCAAGATCGAGGCTGTCCGGTGCAACTTGCCCCAGAAACTCGACAGATACGAGCCTAATCGGACAACACTGACCCGGTCGGTGTACCCCGATAAGCCCATAGACCGTTTTTCCTCGAACATCACTGTTCGATTGAAAGACACTCGACTGGATCTATCTCCGGGATCGAGGATCTCCAAAACGGAGGCTTACGATGCTTCTCCGTTGGTAACGCGCGATCAGGTCAATCCCGCTAGCATGTTCAGTCCTGGATACTCGGAGAGCAGCCTCAGCTTCTCCGCGAATAAGAGTTTCGATCATTTGAAAGGTAGGATCAGAGTTTCAGCCAATTTTTTATCAAGTCATTCGAGGGTGTGGATTTTTTAAACTTTGTGGGTGTGTCGATACACGTCCTGGGGAGTGGAGAATATTTTCGAATTAAATAATTAAAATAATACCAGCGATGTTTCGCGTCAACAGCTGATCAGATATCACTGTTCGAGGGATCTGCTCAAGGTTTCAACCCCAGCTCCGATATATCAGGTCATGCACTGGACACCAGCTTCAACGCGCAGCCTCCTCTGGGAAGAGCTATAGACCTTTCGCGTAATTATTTTCCACGAGATTCTGCGACCGGATCATGAAAGATTATTAAGCATGCTTTCTTTTCATTGCAGAGATCAGCTTCAGTAA
Organism: Halictus ligatus; assembly: GCA_028454255.1. NCBI lineage: Eukaryota > Metazoa > Arthropoda > Insecta > Hymenoptera > Halictidae > Halictus > Halictus ligatus. The sequence goes on from CM052134.1 coordinate 15,799,489, forward strand.
TATACTGAAGGCAACCGGCAACAAAGGCAGCAAAAATCTCTTCTGAAGTTCGGACGTTTTTCTGACATTTACGCGAGACAATCTGATTCTCTGGACGCTGGACTATCTTGAAAAAATTCTATTACTAAAAGTGTAAAAGACGATGTTTAGCTGAAAAATACTATTTTACACCACGATCGATGAAATTGTACACTCGAAAGCAGTTACTCGAATCGATGCGACAGACCACAAGCTTTAATCAAACCCAACAAACCGAGAAGGGATCCCGCAAAATTCGGAACTATGTGGGAATGTCAACTCAATTTGGTAAAACAATGTCCAGTCAATTTTGCGAATCTATGTCCACTTAATCCCCGACGGTACGTACGTATCCTTCTTTTTCTCAAAATTGTATAAAATAAGGGTTCACACTGCCTACACGATATACGTCCAAAAGACGGGTCTAGCCACGGACGTATATCGTCAAGGAGATACTATTCTTTGATCCACGCGACCTTACACTCCTCGGCGACCTTGTACCCTGCAAGTGGGGAGAGTTCTGGGACTTTTGTCGGCTAGGCATTCGGGACATATAGGGAGTAAACACTGTACAGTGAATTCTCATTTATCATCCAGGCCTCGGCGACATATATAAAGTATCTGTATCTGTTCCTGCCCGCAGAAATTAGCGTGATCGCTCATAGGTTGCGTTTGAGAGAGGGGAGGGTGAGGTAGACGGTCGGAGACGCACCCTGACTAATATTCGAGGGAAATTACGCGTGCTTCGAGCTGGCAGGGGTAATTTCCACCATGAAAAGCGTCTCGGCTCGCTTCCGTGCTAAGAAACCGGGGAACGGAAGCGGAGAAGTCGCGGGAAAGTGGAGAAACCGTGGATGGATCGTCGGACAGAGAGAAAGAGGGACCAAACGAGCAAGAGAGAGAGAGAGAGAGAGAGAAGAAGAGAGAAAGCTCGCCCTGGCGATAGAAAGTAGGTCCTTTAAAGCGTCCCTTTGTGAGACCGCTCTTTAAAAACCGTTCCAGCCGACGTTTAATCCTCCCGCTGGATGTTTATGAATCGTTTAAGAACGAATGCCCGGCTGATTAGCCGCGTTGATAAAACGGCCATCTCGCTGGATTCTCCGCGGAGATTAGGTGAATTACAGGCATAGACTCGGTTTCATCGTTCTCGATCGTAGAGTTTCCACTCTTCGAGGGCCAGCTGGTCGAACGGAACTGGAGAGTGGTCTTATAATTGGGCGAAAGTTGAGGGCTCTTCCTCGAGAACACTTCCGCCATCTTGAATCGCACTCTCGACCACCACTTCCGCGGCCATATTGGCTTGTGTCGAAGCTCAACGCGCGGCTGTTGTCGCAAAAATATTTACTCGAGAGAGGTCGGAACACCGAGGGTGACCGACTTTCGTTTGTTATATACACGCGTGAAGGGAGCAATAAATAAAAGGGCCTCGCGGTAAAAGTTCCCCCTTGAAACCGTTGACTAGAAATTTAGATGAAGGAGCTAAAGAGTTAATAATTACGTAACATAAAGTATGTAATAACAAATACCAAGTAAATATTACTAAAACAATTTTTTGATTTATCTTTCACCCAGTCGATATCTCTCACGGTTCAGAAGTTATATTCAAATGTCACTAAATTTTCTGATCCGGACCACTGTGCGGCTCGCGTTCCGGAAGACGAATTTCGCAAGGAGTTTCGCCGGTGTACAGAACTTTTCGGAAAAATTTCGATAACGGTTCGTCGGAGCTCCGCCGAATGATCGACGCGATAAATCCGACGCGATTTAAAGGATCGGCGCCGATAGACCCCGGGATAAATCACGCGAAAATTAGTGGATCCGTGGAGGATCCGGCCGAGGGATCGACAACCCTCGTTTTTGCGCAAGGATCCCCCGCTGGCCTCGCGTTTTATCACCGTCTGTCGATAGCAGCCTCGCCTAACCTACCCAGTTGCCCGAATACTCCCTCGATCGCATTTTTCCATAATTAGACTGTTTCCTCATAATTAGACTGTCCTCCAAAGTACTTTTGACGATTTTAAATCCATTCGAATCTTTGCGCATTGTTGTCTGCGTGATCCTAAACGCAGATCATGGCAATTCACCAGTTAACCGCGGAGTTTAATTTTTGAGAACCCCTCACGGGCGCGGAATCAAAATCAAGCGATGACCAAATAAATTTGACGAAAAAAGTAAAGCAAAATGAGGAAGAATTACGGCGTTTAGTCGATTAGAAATTAACAATTCATTAAGGTCAACCGCACCGCAATAGAGATTTGGTCAGTCAATCATTTGATACGAGTGGAACGAAAATTTATATTTGTTTATATTAATGCTTCGATGGTGTCTATAACTGCGGATTTTACGCACTTACAGATCCGGACGGAATTAACCGAAAATGTGAGCGATTAGGCTCACAGAAACGCCTTGACGGAACCGATAAGGTCCGGAGAGCGTCTCGAGGAGTTAAAGACGAAGGGTTCGGTTAATAAATAGTTTACGAACGGTCGACTAATGAAGATTGTTTATCGAAGCCCTGTGTAAGCTCGTCCCGAAGCTGGAGGACCGTCGAGAGAGTCAATATCCTCGGGAAAACGGTTAACAAGATCAAAAGTCCTTTGCGATCGGATCGATATCACCGAACTCGGACGCGTGTGTAACTAGTGCTTAATAATGTTGGCTCCCTCGCGGTACTAATTATAATTAACGTTACACCTCCAACACACCGTTGACTCCAACGCGTCGCGAAGAAGCTTCGTTGAAAATTCCAATTTCCTCAAAACTTTTTCAAGACTGTTTCGACCGAATGTATATCGAGAATTCACTGTACTCAATTCTCTCGAGATTGAGGGTTCGGACGAGAAAATGTTGTACCAAAATTTTGCCTCATTTTTTAACGTAGATTCACCCCCCACCCGGCGGTATTACGATCTCCGTTCAGCATTGTGCGTATATTCGATTTATCATCGGAGGTTTCATCGATTCGAAGCTTCGATTCGCGGTGCGTTTTTTTTTCTCTTCTCTCCGTGGAACGGCGATCGTGACTCTAAAAGAATACGGGCGGCAGCTGAACCGTATGTTCGGCCATAAATCATCGTTATCGCGAAGAACTATACAAGGGAACGAGCGCAGTCACGACCGCAAATAAATCTGCACGGCGTTTAGCAGCGGCGCGCCGCGTACACGCACAAACGAGGCTCGTAAGTTAGGTTAATTATGGCCGTGCGCGGGCACGTCGCGCGATTATGCTACACCGGGAAACCGGAAACGGATCAAGGTCTTGCCTGGTCTTCCACCGAAAATACCCCGGGCCGTTTCCAACGAGCTCCGACGAAAATTTATTCGGGCTGGTTCTCTTCTTAAATCGTTAATTCAGCGGACGACAATTAATGTTTGTGGGTCGATGAATTACTCTATCTACTCTATCCGTCAAGTGATAGACTCTGATTCGTCCGCTGGACACCTAATTACGAGCATAAGGAAAAATCTCTCGAGAACCTCCTCTTCCCGGTAAGACTCGGATAAATTTAATCGAGGTTTAAAAACGGAGAGCTTTCGGAAATAGAATTCGGACCGTCTCTCACTCTCACGCGACTGTTCGCGAGTCCATTAGCCTAATCCGGTGGCTACGTCGATCGACGGGGCCCCGGCGGTAGTTACGGGTCGAATAGATTCTCCCGAGGAAAATCTCCCTAGGCCGTATAACCAGATCGAGCACCGGTGGCCCGCGGTGATCGTTTTATCGGTGCGAGCTAGCTCGTGGAGCGCTGACTCGGTCTCCCATTTTTATGCGGCGATCGTAACTCAACCGAGGGCCGAGATCGTAAAACGGCTCCATGCCGCCTGATTCGAATGTTGCGCGGTTTTTATCGCTTAATGCCCTCTGGGAGGGAAGAAGCTGCCGTCGAAGCTGATAAAACAGCTGCAGAGAGAGGGAGAGGGAGAGCGAGAGAGAGAGAGAGAGAGAGAGAGAACGTTGCTTGGCTCGGCGTTTGCCTTGGAGAACGCCGACTTCCGGTCTACTCTGGTTCGGGACAGGCCGATTCCGGTCACGTATCCGTAAAACCAGCGACCAGCCTCGCGAGAACGAGATAGAAATCTAGAGGAAGGTCAGCGGAATTCCAAGGAGGAATTGTCGCTAGGACGAGGCCCTCTCGGGACAAGATGGCCGACGGCGCGCCGGAAGTCCGTCTTTCGGATGCTAATCATACTTTCGGCAAGTCTTAATTCGGTTAGAAGGTTGCGCGGTTTAATGCAAGAATTTTTCTCGTAAGTGCACGTAATCCGCGGTCTGTTACGAAGCACAGCGTCGCGTGACCAAGATGGTCGACGTTGCGATGAAATGGCGCCCCGGTTGGACCAATCATTAACGCGTTGACTGCCATGTCCCCTATATGCGGCTGACGGAATTGTTTATCCAGGTTTTGAAACGAATTTTTACGTTAAAACTGTACAAGCTATTAGACTTCCACGTTGTTAGTTTCCAGACGGGATTTTTCAAATCGAATAAATCGTTCGGCTCTCGAAACTATTTCGAGAGGTCGGTAACGGCTCGTTCCGATTCTTGGGCACTCTTGCCGTCGACTCGGGCTGCTCCATAATTAAGAGAAATCGCGGATTACTCTCGGGTGTAACGCCTAATGCACGCGTCCGAGCGATATTAACGAGCCCGGGGAAGTTCGGAGATTAAAGCGATGGCCGTGGTTCGAGAGAATCTAGTTCGAAAGTCTACGTTCGTCGGTTCGTGGAATTATGAATTTCCGTCTTTTATTAAAACCGTCCGATTTATTTTGTGTCCGGGGGAAGGCCGACGAACTTCGAAATCGAGCCCCGAGAATCGGTGTACCTATACAATCGAGAGAGAGAGAGAGACAGAGAAAGAGAGAAAGAGAGAGAAAGAGAGGGGGTGGGGGGACCACTTTCATAAACTGCATTCATAACGAGAAGTGGCCTTACTCGAGGGGAAAGTTACGATAGGCAATAACAAACTTTCGTATTCTTACCGCGGCTCGAATGAATTCTCCCCGCGAGCCTTATCCCGAGTTCATTTATATCAATTATAACGGTTAAAGTAATTAAACGCGAGAACAGGGGCGAAGGGAGAAATGCAACCGAGAGAGGGGGGGAGTGAGGGGGAGGCGTCAACTTTTATTAAGAAGTTACCTATCCGCAGTATTCCTCGCACGTCCCCGTCCACCGGAAAACTTTCCCCTCAAAGGGACCAGATACGAAGCGGAAAAAATTTGTTTCGAGCTCTCCCACGGAATTATCTTTTCTTCCTCGTCGTTTTGTCCGTCTTCAGCTGGATTAATTGACTCGCCTCGCTGTTCCCTCGGTTATCTCGTTTAGTATGTTCCTCACGGTTGTCCGCGGCAATCCCATTTTCGACGTACACGAACAAATCGGGCTAAAACGTGTTATAACTCTTTGTTTTCGGTTATTTTTTGTTGTGAAACTTTTATCAGCCTGTTCGTCACATTTTGCCGATTAAAACGATACCAAACACGATACACTTCGGATCGTGTATGTCTGTTTAAAGCACGATACAGTGGAGCCTCGATTATCCGAACTGATCGACGGAATACCAGTGTTTCGACTGTATCGTGAATTATGCAGACACGCACGCTCCGAATGGTGGCATGTTTGGGCTCGTTTCAATCAGAAAAATGTCACGGATATGTCCGTGGAAGAAGCGATTAGGAAACAAGAGAGTTCATGTAAATTGAATATTGAATTTAATCATTTCGAATGTTCGACGAAGAATTTTCAACTGTCAGAGCATCGAGCGGAGCGAAAGATGAAAATGATTATGAATCAGTTAGAGTAAGAAGGCCGTAAGTATCCGGAAACATTGGGAAAAGCCCTCGGCTAAGTATGCTGATAAATAATTTATTATTATTCCCAGCCGCCACAGGGCAAGAAACTTTGAATCGAGAATATCGCTCGGAACTTCGGCCTGGTAAAAATAGTATTGGCTATCGGGAAATTATTATGCGCATAAATTACACGTTATCGATCTTTAATTTCCCCAGAGACGAGTATTAATTGAATTACACAGCGATGGGTCACTTCCCGACACACTTAGTATTTCAAATGGCTCGTAATTCGAGGATCGAGGAAACTGTCCAACTCTTTCACTACCAGCCACACCTTCAATCTTGTACACCCACAAAACGAAGCGAGGCACCTAAACGATCATTCTTCCGAAGAAAGTCCACGATTCGAGCTATCGATCCTCGTAAATAAAATTAAATTCGCACGCTCACTTTCGTCGCAAGTAATCCTCAAAGTCCACCCTCCCGATTTATCAAGGTTTCGTCATTTTGTTGGGATATTAATTTTTCTGTTGGAAAATGGGAGGTGCTGTTTGTTAGAAGTTTGACAGGCCTGCAGGAGAAGGTGGTAGGCTGGTGTAAAAAAATTCTGGCGGGTGCAAATGATCGAGTACTCACGCGAACACTGACGAGGCTCGTCGGTTCCGTCGCCGCAGTCGTCGATGACGTTGCACACCTTGTTCAGGGCGACGCAGCGTCCGTTGCCGCACTGGAACTCGCTCTGCCGACAGGAAAGCACCGTCGTCGCCATGAGAACGCAGACGAAGACCGGCCAATGAGTGTCTAGAATCAAACGAAGCCCGATCAGAACCCTGAGAACCCTGGGCATTTTTCTGGCTATTCAAAAAAACCTGTGAAACGATCCGGATGGACCTATGACTGTCCACGTATACGAGGGTGGTCCGAAAAGTTTCAGACATACAGCGTCTAACTCTTCTTCGATTTGCTTAGGCGTATTGCCTTTCAAAAATAAATATTTAAGCGCAGTTCGATAAATATTTAAGCGAAATGGCTGAAATTTTGGTTAGTACCTGTCAAAGCATCCACAAACACGCTCCAGTACTTTTGTCGACGAATACTGTCTCCTTCGTGTTGCGGTCGGAAACTTTTCAGACCACCCTCGTAAAATTCTGAAGCCCAAAACTACGCACCCAAAACACATTTCACCTCGGTTTGTTCGAGTTCGAAAAATTGCTCTCGAGCTGAGAAGAGTCTGAAAAGCCCGAAGATTCTTGCCGAAAACATTTGCCCGCAGTCGGTCGAAGTTTCGTAAAATTGTTGTCGAGATGTGGGATCGCGAACCTCTGTCGGAGGGCAGGATTATTTATTAAAAGTTCCGTCGATCTCGCGAACGCGTCCGCGGCATAAATCTGTAACGAGATATTTCCGGTGTAAGTTTTTGTTTTTCCCCGGGACAGATACTGTGGATGTTTGCGCGCAGCAACACGAGCGCCATTCAAATCTTCGCCGAGCGATCACGGTGGAACGCGCGGAGGCATTATTTACGTAAGCAGGCGAAGTTCTGTCCGTCCCCGGAAGCAAACAACGCATCCGTCTTCATAGTTTCGCGAGAAAACGCGAGAAATTTATCATTCGGCTGCAGTTCCGTTCGAATAACCCCTCTACGGTTCGAATCGCGGATTGATTTGACCCGTTTCCAGTATTTGCTCGGGACTCCCTCTCCCCCCACCCCGCATCAACTACAGAAGGAGAGGAATAAGATAAACGGTTTCATCCTTTGATTGATGGCGAGATGGATTCCCCCGGTGATTTATCCTCCGACCAATTCAAAGCGGGCCACGGAGGGGAATCGGTCTCGGAGTTGACTGCGCCACGGTTCGCGAAATAAACAGCTTTTTCTACAAATTTTTCCCAATGAGAAATGAACGCCGCGGGACGAAATCAGGCCGACTAGTACGCCAGAAACAGTAAGGATTGCATTAAGGTCACAATCAGGTCAATCGGTAGCGTCGTCGCTTCCCACGAAAACAACCCGGGTTCGAATCCCCCCGCCGCGCCAGCCACGATTTTTCTTAGAATACATCGCCTAGAATTCGCCGCTTTCCAACACGTTCTCCCCCCTATCTGTGGGAAATTTCAATCCAGGAATTTTCCAGAAAAGAGAAAACACGTCGGGGTTCGGTCGGACTTTTTCCGTCGGTTTCCAAGCGGTGGGAGAACTTACAGCAGCCATAGGGTTTTCTTCCAGCGAGAAAAAGCTTGATTGAAAAAAGAAACCCATGTTTCTGCAGCAGGAGGTCGGTATTTTCCCGGAAAATTACCAGAAAAAGGAGAGAGAGAGAGAGAGAGAGGGATCGAGCGGCTGTAGAAAAATAGGTCGCACGGGGTGAAGAAGGGGGGGTGTTTCGTAAAATAAGAAAGAGGCAGAAAGGAGGGGAGTGAGTCGAAAGGCCAAGAATATCGATAAGGAGTCGGATATCGAGGCACGTCCTCTCGATTTCCGGCAACGTCTGAAACCGTCGACGACGTCGTTCCATCGATGAAGTCCAGATGTATATACATCAGGCACACGGCGGAGAGTAATCCGCAGAAGCTCAATTCCCTTCAGGCCCTTTCCCTCTCCTCGATTCCTCGGTCACGTATCTGCTGTTTCACGATCCTCGTCGGCACGATCCCGTCAAATTAATTCCCTAAGCAGCTCGTTACACACCCTTACGATCCGAATCCAGGTCGCGCATCTGCACCCTTATCTACTCCCCCGTCCCTTCACGTCGCGAGGACCCTCCAGGAAGGTCTGTCATTCCGCGAAATAAATCGCGAGTGCGAGATTGCAAACACGGGAAAACGCGCGCACCAGCTGGAATAGGAACAACAGTGTGTGTGTTACAACAAACAACAGTGTATGCAGGGAAATAGGTGAAAGAAGATGATCACTAAGAATTTTGAAGAAGAGCAACAATACGAATAACATTGTTAGAAACTGGAGCAGTCTCTTTGTACAAATCAAAGACGACGGTAGGGAGTGAAATAATAAAATGAACGAAGCATTTATGAAAATTGTCCACATTCCCAGAAGGGCTGGCAATAGTAAATGGTCCTAGAGGATCTTTTCTAGGGCTCATCGAACGCGACCGATAAATTTGATTTCAACCGACCTCGAACGACCGGTCGGATTTTTATTTTCCCGCTCCGTTTCGAAGCCCAGCTGAAATTCGAAGAGATCCGTCGGAACAAACCTGACGGAAATTTAACTTTCCGCCCGGAGGGGGACGAAATTTTAATGCAAAGTCGCCGTAAGTACCTGAAACGTCGTAGTGTGCCGGCTAGAGGATCTGGTGGAAAGAAAAGGCGGGGGAACGCCGTCGCGTCGCGTCGCGTCGCGGCGTTTTCTGGACGTCTCGAGGACGCTTTCGGGCTTAAACTTACCCGGGGAGGAAAGTAGAATCGCATTTCCCTTCTCTCGACTTCGTTTTCCCGTCTTTCCAGCCAATGTCACGTAATTTCGCTGCTTTCAGACGCCGCGGCGAAATTTACAAAGCCACCGACCGCTTTCGAAACCGCCGAGACGGTATTTCGCGATACTGAAAAATTCATAACGCGACTTCGAACCGAGTTCTGCGTCAATTCTTCAAGCTTAAACCAGCTGTTGCCAATTTCGGTTAAATCTCTGCTGCTAATTTCATGGGTTCGTGCACAAACTCGATCTTCAAGAACGAATCGTCGCGTCCTGACGATGTTAGGCTTGTGCAAACAATTTCTGAAAGGGAAATTTGACTGTGTCGTATTGTTTTCGGTTCCTAGACTCGGAAGGCTTCGGTAGACTATTTATTTTTGCGATCGAAGTATGTTCAATGCTTTTAAACATTCTCATTTGCAGACGACGTTAATTCGAGGTTCTTCTAGCTGGGATTCGGCACTTTCTAAAGCGGTAAAAATATTCCGTCCTTTCGCAAATTTAAAAAGTCACCTCCACCATTCTTTACAGTGTTTGATCTGGTTAATAACTAGCGAATTCCTTCGAGAAAAATAATAATCTTGACACAGTGAAATCGTCGAAGCGTTCACCACCTTTTTAAGCGTTTTCGAGCACGTGTCCGAGAGAGCTACGCCGAACAGAGCTGGTCCATGCTTGGTTCATCGGTCCCCTAAAGCAAGCCGGTTCGCAAATGAGATGAATTTTTTCCATTCTCGTTAAAACAGAGGGTTCGGCCTGAAATTCGATACTGCCGAATAAACGGTCGGCGCGCGTTTAATTGAGAGATAAAAATTTGCGATAAATATCCCGTGCATGGGCGCGATGTATCCCAGTATCCAGGAGATCGGATTTCAACGGGAAACGCCCGGGGAAAGGAGAGAGATAGAGGGAGAAAGGAAATGTTATTCGCCCGCTCGACGATTTTTTCCCGACGCCCTCGAGGAGAGTGGGTAGCGCCAAGTATTTATTTCTAGTGCCCTCGAACCGTTTAATTTTCCGCGTGCTCTACGAGTGCCTCCCCCGAATAATTGGCCCCTGAATTCTCGATTTTCATCGCTCGCCCTTGCGCCCCGACATCGTCTCCTTTTCCATCTTTCCTATTCCCCTCTTACCACCCTCTCCCTCTCTCTTTCTACCTCTCGTCCAATGAGTGGCTGTCAAAGGAATCGCTGGGAAACACGAACGCTCGAACTGGCACCCGTGCTTTCTCCAAATTCCATTTCAGTTGCTCTGCAAATGAATTTGCGGCCTTTCGATGCTCATCAGTCGCGAGTTCGATTATTTATACTCTGTTTTAATCACTTTCGGTTCACTTCGCGCTTCATATGTTCCATTTCGGGTGTGCCAAACTCAATACTTCTCGAACTCGACGTTCTTCAATACTGGTTGCACGAAATTCAAATATTTTTCGATTCAAGTCGTGCAAAACTCAACATTTTTTAATTCAGGTTGTGTTAAACCCAATATTTTCCCATTCTAGTCGCGTGAAACTCAATATTTTTCGATTCAAGTCGCGTGAAACTTAAGATCTTTCAATTCAGGTTGAGTTCACCCCAATAGCTTTCGATTCAAGTTGAGTTAAACTCCAAATCTTTCAATTCTAGTAGCGTTAAGCTGTCCCATTACGGACAGATATGCGGATCCACAATTGAACTAAATTTATGCCTATAACAATGTAAACGCTTCGACGTTGGCTGTCGTTGAGCGACAGCCTGAGCTCGATATATTCCAACTAGGATGATTCGATGGATGTATTCGCGGACTGGAAGTTGAATGATCCGATGGTTGACGTGTATCGCGATGATTCCTCAGCGATCGTGTCTAGTCGATTGCGTGGAGCAACCGTGGACGAGAATACGAGATTTCCCATCGGTGTAAGCGTGTCCGGAACAGGGTAAAACGGGAATTGCGGCGAAGACAGCGCGGCGCGTGTAACAAACGGCAACAGAAGTGACGGGAAGAGGTTCCCAGGGGGATTGTTCGTCGGCAGACGTCGCTGATTCGCGTTTTACCGGTGACGGGGGTCTGTAATCGAATCTACGGACCTGGGAAAACTGAAAACTTCCATCGACCGTTTTCCCCGGCCGCGCCGCAAACCATAGAGGAGAGCACTTCACGCAGTGCAAAACAAATTTTTCAAATCTGCTGGTCGGTATTTAGCGGATGAAATCGAAATTATTTTCTCTCGCGTAGTGCATACTGCGGTTAAACGGGGAATTTCTACTTTTATTTTTGGAGATAACACTCGATTTCTTTTCGATAGGATGTCATTATATTCAAATTATATTCACATTCAAAGCACTGCAGAAATCGGCTCGAAAGGTCCAAGCCGATTAAGATGGTAAAAAAAAACTGCCCTTAGAGGTTTTTCACCGATTAATGAACCATTCGAAAGCTGACCCAGAAAAGCCCCCCTGAGCAAAATTTCAACCCCCTATCTTGCCCGTGAGGGTAGTTACAGGGTAAATTAGATTTCGCGCTTTTCCTCACATTTTCCACACTCTGATGCTTCCTAGAATTCTGCAAAAAATGTGGCATATTTTGGAACCAAAGACTGATTTTTAAGAATTTTTTCTCGCAAACTGTGGTCGTAAAGAATGAAAACCCGGCTCGGAGCTGTATCTTCGAGAAGAGTCCTGTTATTGTCGTTCACATAATCGAAGCGATGCGTCGCACAGATTCCCTTTTCACGTCGAAAATATGGACACCTGTTCCGATAAAACTGAACATTCTGGCCGAGCTGGCATTTAGCGAGCTTGTACAAGATTACACGGTTTCGTTCTCGCGTATAACCGGTTTTTTTTTCGACACACACGAGCAAACGTACCGTAAACACCGCGACCATTTACCGTATGGAATTCCATTCGGAAAGTGTCACTCAATAAAATCGGATATCGCCGTCGACGCTCGGAATCGGCCGACGCGAAAAATCGTTAGAATATTCCATAAAACGTTCTCGCGTAAAAGGAACGGCGCGATCAACGGAACGGTATCAACACTATAAATCGCGATCGTCGCGGGTCTCCACGGTAGAATCGCGGCAAGATTAGCCTGTCACTCTATTCGCGAATCTTCTTCTTTTTTCTTTAACGCCCCCCCCTCCCCCCGTGCTAGATCGTTCGTCACTGCAGATAATCGGAACAAAACGGATTACCCCCGGAGAATCTGATTCGCGGAACCCGACTCCAATTTCGCCGAACGTCCTCCGGTCTCCTCTAATTGTCTAAAGTCTCGGACAATGTCGTGCACGAGGAGCACGATCGGTAGCCGACGGAGGTTAACTTCGCGATCGGTATCGGCAAACAACGGGTTCGACGCGACCGAAATTCGCAAATACCGAGACTCCGACGATTCGGAACATCGGGCTCGCGGTTCTGGTCGATCTAGATCCGTTTGGCAGACAGTTCTGGGCCACCTGGATCGGAGAGTGCAGAGTTCTCCGCGGCCGACGTTAGGGCAATTCTGAAATGGACCAGCAAACTCCGGCGATATAGAATTTAGACGAATTACAGGCGAAAGCGAAAAGTCCAGCTTGTAGCGATTCGTCTCCAGCACGGGGCTTTCGGCAGGGACCATAACTGTTATAACTGGACTGCGGATTTGATGCATTCGTGAGAAAAATGGGTAAGCACAATTTAAAGCAGTGGACATGTTAAAATAATTTAAAACAATCAGGGCATTGGTTTCAGATGAATAAAATAATTAAAAGAGTACAGAAATTTTTATTTTGCCCCTGTGTCTTGCAACCAATGGAAATATTTTTTATTTTACATAAAGATCCGCAGTCTAGTTATAACCAAAAAGGAAAAATATTATTGTACAATACAATCAACTTTTTACGAATGATTTTTATCGTAGAAAATTTTAGAATAGCTGCTATTTTTGGTATAAACGCGCCATGCCAGCAAAAATCTGAACCGTGAAGTAACAAGTTAGATCAGACCCGTATGAAGCGTGTTCGGATAACAGGGGTCCAGTCGTAATTTTAAAAGAAGAAGCCCGCCTAGCACTAAATCGACCACCTCCGATCAAAATGACCGTTCCAGATTTTTTACTTCACAATTACTGAAATTGTAAAAATACTTTCGTCGGAAATGACGAAATAAATATATTTAGGAGAGCATGTATTACAATACTAGCCGCACAAAATCCAAATAAATTCAATCTGGTCATTCTCATAAGACAACATTTATTAGTTACTTTTAAGACTCGGTAGGTTTAGTGTTTAACCCTTCGCACTCGAAGCTATGTTCACCCTAAAACGAAACGTTTTCTCCGACCTAGAATATTTCGCTTCTATATATTTTTTGTCATATCATACATACGAAAATGGCACAATTTACTCGTACAATAATGAAATTTTTAGTCGTTTATTAAATACAAACAAATATAATAACGTAAAACATATTTTGAATAATTCTTAGTGGTGCCTTACAGTCGCCATTCGAGTGCTAAGGGTTAAAAGAGGCTCGAAAGATCCTGTGATCCGATCAATCGGATCGGCGATCGTTTTGTTGTCGGGCCAGGAAGTTGTTCGCGAGTATGTGAAGCCGGACAGTTTGCGGAACGTGTGCGGAACGTGTGCGGGACGCGGGGCAGCCGAAACGGGGAATAAACTCGGTGTCGCCGCGCGATTTCGAATATGAAAATTGGCAGGCTTCCACGGACGGTACGCCGCCTATACGGGTATATCGATTCATATCGGGTTAACACCCGGCCGCGATAAATCCGCCGGCCCGGTTATTACCGCGGCCGCGGTAATAAGTCACGACACGGAATGGTAATAAACGTTGTCACCTGTGCTCGCCCCGGTCCCGCGCCACCGGCCCGAAACGACGAGCCAGCGTTTCTCCGGTTATTACGCGATATTTTCATTCCGTTTGTTCTCGTCAACCCGGAAAACCGCTCGCGTTTTATGCGAGTACTTTAGGGCGAAACGCGCGGGAACGGTCGCCGGTCGTTCGGCCGAGGGCAGTTTACATTTTCGGGGTTACAGCACGATCTGTCGGCTGCAAAAAAATTCGCTACGATTCTCCCCGGCATTTCGGTTGCCGTTTATTCGGTTTCTCGTGGTTTTGATTTTTGCGCCGAGCGGATTCCGCGCTCGCTTGGAATCCTGCGACCGCGACGATTCGCGGTCGCAGTCTTTCGGTGTTCGAGCGCGTTGGATTTGGTATTCAACACTGGAACTATCGGACCAGTCGAAACGACTGGTTACCAATTTGTTAAGTCGACTTTTCTCACATCTCTCGCTCCTATTTGGTTAATTAAAACTGTGCTAGGTACAGTCCCGTGTTGTTCACATATACCGAGAACTCCACTGTGTTTCCGGATTTCAATCGCTTCGAAGTAGACATTGGAGAACCGTAAACGTGTCGAACTTTGTCAAGTCCTGTGGTTCGACCGTAAACGAATAAACGCGTAAAACAAAGAATTAGTATTAGTGATTGCAGAAAAGCCTGGTGATGTCGTGCGATGGAATAGAACAAGAGGCTAGAAACACTTGTAAGCCCTCTAGTATGTGTGCTACTTATATAAAATCATTCAGCCCCAATTTCTGAATAAACAGAATCTTTGTTGTTTTTGTAAAATCTCGAGTACAACTAATTTAACCCCAGTCCTCAATTTCCCGAACCGAAGCCGGTGAATGCAGATAGGTTCGAAACTGTGCCTTATCCGGAGAAACTATAATTCGCCCCATCTGGGACGTAAAGCTTAATATTTGCAGACTAAATCCGTCTGAAACTCAATGTTTGTTCGGACTCGATCTCTGCCAATTTGACTGCTGCCGATGTTCCTCGAGTACGATCGAGCGTGTTATTTTCCAACTTGGATCGCTTCGGAACTGAACATTTTCGATTCCAATCGCGTGAAACACGGGATTCCCCGGGTCCGAAACGCGGGAAAATTCTCCCCTTCCTACACGCTCGCTTCGAATTCCGTATTCCCCCTAATTCCTCGCATTTTTACCCCGTTGTTCCCGGAATTCCCGAGGATAGAAGTTCGGTCTGAGGGAACGGGCCATTCAGCGTTGAATCGCAGCCGATCCGACATGCATATTGCCGTGAAATCGGTCGCGGCGCGGCGATTATGATCGCGCCGATTCGATAACAGCCGATCGGGTCGCGTGCTCCGAACAATGCGAGACCCACGGCCAGTAATTATCCGAGCACGGGGGTTCAACGATCGCGTCGATTAAAGATAACCATCCGGAGACTAATTTGTCGCGGACGAATAGGACCGTGAGGACCAGGTGCTGGACAGGGATTTGGACCGGTTCCAACGATTCGTCGGTTTCTTTTGTCGTGACCTTCGCTGGAAAGCGAGTTAATTGGACCATTCTCGATACCGTCCCGCGGAAATAAACGGCCGTCCGGAGATCTCGTCGCGCGGAGCGGTTAATTCGAACAAAAACCTGCCCGAAATTCTCATCTTTGTTAGTTACGCTACGTTGATAAGTGGACTGCGGACTTTGCGCTTTTACGGCGAAAATCAGTATGGCTGTAATTTAGAACGGTGCCGGAGTTAGAGTAACTGAAGACTATCGATGTGCTACCTGCAATTTCTTGAAATTATTAGCTCCTCCTGCGATTTCTGTTTACGGTTGCAGTAATTAGAATTGCTTCGACTTTTATAATCTTTTTAGAAGAAGGTGGATTACATTTTAAAAATTTTCTGAATTTTATTTGGGATTCGAGGGAATTAATAACATGCTCGCTGGTTACATAAGGGGTAGCAATACGCAAGGGTTAACTGTTTGGCTATTTTATTTATACGAACGGTCATAACTTTGGTTATAACTTTGTAATAAAGCGTTTCTGAGAAAACTTGAAATAACAATTTCTTCTTATTTCCACTTGTAGGATATGCTCCCCAGGTTTGTCCATTAAAGCCCGGGACACCCTGTATATCAATGTGAAAATTCATTAAAAAACCTGCAGAAATAATTCCGTCGCCAACATGTGGCATTCAATGTGTCAACTTTAGCAGAGTTATCAGTCCAGTTGCTGATAATTTCGTAGGTGATTCCATGCTACACGAGCCGGGAGAGTTTTTCTGGCAAAGCTGTCCACGTTTTCGAGTCAATTGACCCGTCGCTTTCTCTCCCGCGCGGATTCCCTGGTCCCTTTGTCTGTGTTTCGATTCTTTGGTCGAGGAGGGCTCGAAAACTCGACGGGCACGAGAGCACTTAACATCGGCGATCCTCAGACGTCGCCTCGCCGACGGCTGATCAATATCCTCGGAAAGAAATAGGTCGTTCTTATTTCCGGTCCCCGGCGATATTCCGTTTCGAGTCGGTGTGTGCGCACCAGAGAAAGAGAGAAAGAGAGAGAGAGAGAGAGAGGAAAAAAGAGATGCCGTATTCACTATACGCGACGTTCCCTCGATTCGTAACCGGCTCCGAAACCTTTTCTAAAGCCACCGCTGCTCTTTCCCTAGTCAATGAACCCCCTATTAGGCCGGCCAGCTGCCTTATTTGTCGCCGCGCGGCCTACTGACTTTCTTCCACATTTTTTCTTCGATTCCTCTCGCGGTCCATTCAACCGACGCGGTTATTACGCTTCGAGTAATTAACCGCAACGACGCGCAGAAAATCTTTCAAAGCCTGAAACTTGATCCACGATTTTATCTAGTCGATTCATCTGAAATTTGAACGAAAGTTGTGCCGAAAAACCTGGTCCTCGTTTTTGTCCCATGAAACGATAAAAAGAAATCGTACATCAATTTTTGAGATCTCGTCGTAAAGGGGAAGAGTCGACCTTCGAATCCGTGGTGGATTGAATCGCGGCAATAATTTTTTAATGTTTCGGTAGACGTTTGAATTTGGTGCATTTTGTTTACGTAAAACGTGTCCCAGTTTTTCACTTGCTATATCGAGGAAAATTTTTCTGAGAGACAACGAACAATACACTGGGAAAGTAAAGGATTTAAGCTTCAAAATGAGTCCAAGTTTATTGATGTGCAATTTTTCTTAACGAAGTTATCATAGAATCGGAATTGTAGTGTTCAAATCTACGGCGATCGATATGCAATGCTATTAATTGTGCAAATCCATTGTTCTATTGCCATTGTTCTATTGCCCCAATATTCTCTATTCGGTTCGAATAATGGAGATTATACAGTATCGCGGTAGATAGCACGAGCAAGAGAAGATCGTGGAAGTTACAAAATTTTCAAAATTTTCCTAGCAAGCTGAGATTTTCAAGGTGAGGTTCCTTCGAGTAACGTTTCCTAGAAATTAGTATGTATTCGGAGCGTACGATGAAATATTTATGGGAAGGTTGACGACTCCATAAGTAATGAGCTGTCACGAGGGGTCGCCTACCCGTGACGATTATTAATTTATACGCGGTACACATCGGAAGCCAAGAATCCTCTTTATCCTGTTTGCCGATGATTTATTCATCGTGGAGTTCCTCGGTCGATATTAGCAAATTATGATCCGGCGAAAGCCAAAATGCTACAAATTCGACCGTCTGAAAAACCATTAAAAAATTTTTCTCGCTACTGAAACCACCGCAGATTTAAAAATCGAAGCCTCCCCTTTACGACGAGTGCTTAAAACTTGATCCACGATTTTTTCCAGTCGATTTATTTATCCTCGAACGAAAGGTGTACCGACATACTCAAGGTACAGGGGCAGGCAAACTTGTCTCCCGTTTCTGTCCTATAAAACAGTTATAAAAAATCGTACGCTAAGTTTCGAGGTCTCGTTGCAAAGGGGAAGATACATTCTTCAAATCCATGGTAGATTCGATCGCGACAAAAATTTTCTAGCGTTTCTACAGACGTTCGAACTTGTAGTATTTTCGAGAACAAACGTGTCCTCGGTTTTTCGTCTCCTGTAACGGGAAACATTTTTCTAGGGAAAAAGGAACAGAGGATCGAGAAAATAGAGGATTCTAGCATCAAGATGAGTCCAAGTTGATTGTTGTTTACGCAGTTCATTGTGAACGAATCGTGAAAGCGAAGTGAAAAGTGTAGATTCGTCTCAACACGGGAGAGCCTCGATCGAACTCGAGCCGCCCCATGGATCTCGGCTCGGCGACGTCGTGATCGTCGAATACACGGAAAATACGTGAAACTCGGAGCAGTGGGCGGTCCTGAGATCTGACTTCGCCATTATGACGCTCCCGGGGCCATTCGCATTCAAATGACGTTCGAGGCGGGCTTGATATTGCGACAATACGGGCCGCGTGACAATTACCAACTGCGAGCTATCGCGAGCACGGCGGAGTTCGCCGCGAGATTCCCGAGTTATCCAACTCCGGATCGGAAACTTGTTCCAACAAAAATCACTCCGGTTCGAAAACTGCTTCGAACATGTGGGACGATGATTCGTCGTACGACGCAGTGTTCTCGAGATATTTCATTCTAAAGTTGACATTGTTCCGGCCCGTTCTCGTCGCCCGGAGTGTATGTACTTGAACTCAATTATCTCGAAAACTAATAATCCAAGACAAAATATTCTTCCTACATTTTTCATGCAGTTTCGTACGGACAATCGATCGTGTACAAGGATGGTCTGAAAAGTTTCCGACTGGAGCGTGTTTGTGCATGCTTTGACAGGTACTCACCGAAATTTCAGCCATTTCGGACGTTCGGTTATTGTTTAACAGTCGTTCGAGTAAGTTGCTGTGAGTATTTTTGTGAAAATGGATAAACTGGAGTAGACTAACTCGAGTAACTTTTCAGACCGCACTCGTATCTTGATTTCTGGGTATCTTGTCGGATAAGAGAATTGTTTTATCTTTGTTTCGCTGTCTGCTCGAAAGTCTGCTTGCTTCGTGAGAATTTTGGGGACCTTTGAACGGTTATTGGACGTTAGTGTTGGATGTTTCAGTGTCGATGGGTGAGGTACGCTGGTGGTTTGCGCGGGTGTGAGATGGATCGGTTTTTAAGCGAAATCGTTCACGCGGGGACGTTTCGTAAAAGTTTCGAGACGTTCTCGCAGAAGACGCTGGTCGTGATAAAAGCGTCGGGGCGCTTTCGGTGACGGGCCGAGGGGCAAAAAAGGTCGGTGTATCTCTTCGAGAGCCCTACGGTTGGCATTCTTTATCGCAGATACGATGACAAAAGCCGGCCAGAGGCTCGACCGGTGAAAAAGTGCGCGAGGAGAAAAACGCTCGAAGAAGCGTTTCATCGTCGTCGGGTCCGCGATTCTAATCTAGACTGTGTACGTGCGTGTGAACATTTTTTCCGTGACTAAATCCAACACGGGTTTCAAGATCGAAGCTTCCTCTTTCCAACGAGACCTTCAAACTTGATCTACCATTTTGTTTACACCGTTTTATAAGTCGAAAACGAGGTATTCAGTCGCGCAAAATTCTCGTGCTGCATCTCGTATTCAAAACCCCGTAAAACCATTAAGAAAAACCGTATTCCAACTTTCGAGGAATCATTTTAAAGGGGAAGCTTCAATCTTTAAGTCTGTGGTCGATTCAGTCGGGACAAAAATTCTACAAGTTTTATAGAGGCGTTTTAGTCTGTCGCATTTTCGAGGGAAAACGAGACTTCGGCTTTTCATCTATTGTAGCATGTAAACATTTTTTAGGAGAAGATTAATGACAGGCACTGAAAGCAGAGGCTTCGGGCTTTAAACTGAGTTCAGATTTGTTCTCGTACGATTTTTTTGTACCGAGTTATAAATATAAATGTCAATTTTCCGGACATCGTACGTTTAACGCTCGGATTCGTCTCCGGAGTTACTGACGTCACTGTAGATCACGTAGGAGGAACGACTTCTCCGCGATTTATTTGTCTCGCCGGAAGAAACGACGGCGAACCGCGATCATTCAGGAACAGATCTGCGTGATTTGTCTCCTTGTTTCACTCGTGTCTCGCAATATCGCTGCTCGAGAACGCTGCTCGCTACCAAAGAATGTTTTGAAAAAGTGTCTTCCCCGTAGAAAATTCACGGATCAACCAGCGAAAACAACGTGTCGATCTTTGACCCCGCATAAACATTTTAAGTCGCCGAATTTATCTCGTTAACACTAGATTTACGGGATCCGTCAAAATGACGGATTCTAATATTTTTAAATAGCGAATATTGAGATTTAAAAAATGCATCCACGAGCAATTATTTAACAAATTGATTTCTTTGGGTATATCTTATTTAAAAAAAGGCTACAAACTTTGATAGATACATTCATGTTATTCTTAGTGCTCCGTAAACCTAGTGTTAAACCAATTTTTCATTCAATTCGCTCTTCTCTTTCCGATAGAATAATTTTGCCATTCTCAATTTTATTTCCTTGTCCTCTAGCGTGTTCTTAGACGTATATTTAATCAAAATTATACTTCCTTAACATATTAATTACGTACGTAAGTAATTCCTTTCGTTCGTGCTCGCGTCGTTTCGTTTCTCAAGCGCTTCAAACGCGAAGAATGAAATGAAGCACACAAACGGTTTCTCTGTAATTTTCTTTTTTCAAAGACGAATAGAACGTCCAATTTCCAGAATATCAGTGTGCACGGCCGGAGCTTGCGGTGTGTATTCTACCAGAATTCAAACTTGAGAAATTATCGGATCGATGCGGAGCATGTAGTACCCTGTCATCGCAGGTTTCTGTTACAAGTAGAATAAGCCCATAATGGCCAGACACATTAGCCAGCGTGCTTCAAAGGCGCACGTTGCTCGGCGATAATTCAAATTCCATTTTCCCGAGATTGCTAAGCTTCTTACTGGCACATTCTGCGCTAATAACTGACAACCTTGATAATATAAACAATACTGCACGCACACTAGGAAAATTAATACAGGAACACAAGCGGGACGACTGCATTGTACATTTCAATCCTGTTTCCAGGAGTTTCGATTCAGAATTCCGAAGGACCTCCGATAAGAAAATTCTCTTTCCCATTTATTTAGTGTTTCTACGCCTTGGGAACCGACACACGATTGGGAAATTAGCTGAAACCGTGACAAGGCCACTCCGTACCTAATTCCTAAAAATCCACAAAGTCACGTACCAAGAGCACAAAGAAATACCTATGCCATAACCAGATGTCCCAAGCTGTACAATTTAGAATTACTATTTTGTAACGGTACTTTTTTGGTAAGTGTCCTTTTTGTAAAATTTCTCCGTGTACCTAACGTCCTACTGATTTCGATCAATTTCTATCTTGCTCAAAGATCCGTCAGTCGGTCCGGTGATGATTTCGAGGCAAAATTCGTTTGCTTTACTATCTGGAGGACAATAAAGAGGACGAAAGGATCACGAGGAGCAGAAATAATTCACGGGGGTAGCCGGAAGAAGCGGGGCCCCTCTACCGTTCATTAATTCCGAAACGGCGACGATTAATGTAATAATCTGATCCTGGCGGGAGCCCTTAACGCTCCCGCGGTCCCGTCTCCTTCTGGATCCATTATGAAATCTGCGTACAATTTTCGCAGGCGCCGCGCGTTCATCCGAGATTGTTCCTCGATTCGACGGGGCCCTGAGAGACAGACGGACTAACAGAGAGAGAGGGAGAGAGAAAGAGAGAGGGGGATCTTAATTAGTGAATTGTTCGCGGAGCGTAACGAGGAACGTCGGTGAATCCGTCGGCGATAGAGTGCTCCGCGTCCTCAGGAATAAGGAGAGGGAGCAGACGCGTGACGTGGCCTTTCCGGTGTTATTAACTATTATTTATTATTAAGTTCGTGCAAGACCTACCACTCCACGTTTTTGCGTACTCGATCACTTCCGGCGCACAGTGAGAATATATTAATATATAATGTATTTTTCGATGCAAAATAGGGGATACGTGTTTCAGGACTTTTAGATATAGGAAGAACTGTATCTCATTTAAGTTTCGTCGACATCGACTTAGTAATTCTTCTAACAACAGGCGAAAAATTAGTGGACAACAAAATGGAAAAACCAACCATTATAAAATCCTTTACCGAGAGGTAGAAATCGATAAAGAAGTCCAAAGTCGACAAAGGATGAAAACCTCCAATGAAAGACCAGAAATTAATAAAAGACAAAATCCTCCAGTCAACGACAAGACTGTCTAGGGACTGAAGCATCAATTTCCACTGGTGTCTGACATTTTTAAATAAATTGTACCGTCACCAGCCTTCGGCAGACTGAAAATTCGTTGCCAAGACAGTCGACATTTTCCTCCGGAAGGATCGAATCCTTGGATCCGAAGGATTCATCGGGGTTCGACAGGCTCGGCAGTGAAGTTTATTCGAACGGTGGTTGGGGAGAGGGGGAGGGGAGAGGGTTTCGGTAAACGCGCGTTTATTCGAATCCACTCGCGAGAGAAAAAGGGGAGCCGCGCGGCAAATGGCGCACTCGCTCGCCAAAAAAAAAAGAAAAAGCGGCGACAAAAAAAAAAGGGAAAAAGGCGAGGTTTTCCCGGGGAAGAGCACTGAAAGCATCGAATCGCTCCGAGTAATAGAGAGCGCATAAAAATAAAAAGGGGACCAGGGGCCCCGGGGGCGGTTTCAGAGCCGTCGCGATGCGACGAGGATTCCGCTCGCGGAAATCCTTCCGCGACGCCTGTGCGAACTTTCCGGCTGGCTCCTTCGAGCCATGGGAAATACAGAAAAATCCCCTTTACCCGCGATGCATCATTTCCTCCGGTTTTCGAGGAACGTACTGCGCGGCCGCGTCCCGCGTTCATGGAAAAATTTTCCGCCGGCTGTAATGGCCGGCGCGGTTTTTATTATACTGAATGTAACGCGATAGGTTAGCGGAACGGTCGATCCGGGAAATTTTGCACAATCCTGGCAAAGAAACAAGTCGATACTGTTGGAGAGATGACCGTATCGAAACAAGAGAAAAATCGTCTGCTTTCGTCGCTTAAATTTGTACGATTTTGCCCTGGGGACTTTTTCCGTAAAACTTAACTGGGGTAAATAGTTTGCACTTTAACCATTTCCATTTTGTCCGTCTGAAATGATGTATATTTATTTATATTAAGGATTACTTGTTTTATTTATAAACGCATCAAATTCCGAGGAGAATTATTTAGTTTATTGATATTTGAAAGTCAAATATCAAAGCTGCGTCTAGTTTATCTAGCACCCGTCGTTCCTGGGACGCAGTACCGTTTTATTATAGTTTTCATTGCTCCCGTTCCGCGGAGAGAATGGTTGGAACAAGACGATGTTTGCTAGGTTCTTAGCTGTTGTTGAAGGCATTAAAAATTGGTTGTCGGCGATCGTTCTTTTAGAGCCGGTTAATATTTGAGATGTGCGAGCGGTTCGTTCTGGTGAAACGTTCGTGGCGAACGCGAATTTTGAGCAGTGAACCGGAATGCGAACTCCCGTGGAAATTGGCCGGATTATTGTACCTAAGGAGGCGTATTTTAACGCCGACTATTATATAGAATCGATTTATCCCGTGTAACCGGTGAATTATGCGCAGAATCTTTCGCGGAAATTGAATTACGGCGATGGAAATAGGAGAGCAAGGAGGAAGACTCATGGGCCCCCCTTGGCTCGAATAGTAAAACGCCCGGCTGTCACGCGAAGGGCCCCGGGTTGGTTCGAATCCCCTGAATACTCGACGACCATTTTTCTTCGATTTTCCGACCTCTTGGCCACTCTAGAGAGAGAACCATCAAACAAGCGCGAACAGACGTGGGAAATTGGAAAATTCAAATAGTAGTCCGTCGGGTTGCGTTAGAAAAAATATTTCATCGGATTCGTCGGGAAAATAATGATTCCAATTTTAACATTTTGACCGCCAAACTAGGAACCTCAAATATTCCATAAAATCAAATCAAGTTATTGAATGAAATAAAAATTGAAGAAATTAAATGTATGATATTGAGTAATCCATCAACGTTCTTGCATATTACAGATCCTAATCAAATTTGGTACAATGAATATATTAACGTAAAAATTCATTTTAAAATCTGGACAAATAATTCCGTCACCCACATGTAATAAATAAGTATAAGCACTATGCAAATAAAGAATAACAAACTAATAATTTCACTCATCGAAGAAATAATGTGGAACACTAATGATAAGAAAGTCGTGATTAATATGGGAATTAACAAATGAAGTCAAGAAGAGAGGTTATGATGTCAGCTAACGATCAACAACGCAATTCCCCTAAAAAACGAGCAGCTAATGAAGACAAAAGAGTGAAGAACTAAAGAAGTAGACGCGAAGATAAAGGAACGAATAGAATAATCAAGTTGCGGAACCCTGGTAAAATGATTGATAGATGGGGCGAAGGATCGAACGACGAACGAAATCATCAGGAGGTAGCCGTTGGGTTGGTGTAATCACTCGAGGAAAAATGTGCGTCCGACAAGGTTGAAAGCGATCAGCTGCCGCCGGGCGAACTCTCTTCGAATAAAAAATTGAAGGTGCTGCTGGGTCTTAAATAGAGAATGGTTGAAATTGATTGAAGTCGTTGCCAGGAGAAAAAAAAAACGAGATTCCCCAGCTGCAGACGGGGGACCAGCTTCCGGTCTCTTTCTCTCGCGCTTTCTTACTCTCTCCATCCAGGAGGGTCTTCTATGGAAAGGGCGGCGAAGGTAGTCCGTGTCGTGTAATCGGGAAAGGAATTTTCTTCGTCGCGATAAAGACAGATTGGCGAGGTGGAAAAGACTCCCGAAGAAAATGGGAGAAGAGGTGGAGGGGTGGGGGCGAGTGGTAGACAGGCTTGGTGGACTAAAGCAGACACTCTTTTACGACCTGTCACGAAAGAATATGGCCGACACCGGATGTACTCCCGCTCGAAAAATATTAAATCAAACCCACCATTTCTGTTTCTTTCAATCTCGACAATTTCAGCATCGAAATTGTGGGAGTGTGGGATCCTTGACTCGTGGGTCCTCCGAACTGTAAATTTTAAGGAGTGCGTGTCTATGTATCGGTATGAATGAGTGTGTGTGTGTGCAGCGAGATCGTTTTGAAGTGCGTTGAGAGAAACTAATCGAGGGAGTTCATGTTGTATAATTTTGTTTTCTTCATTTTCTGTATTCTATATCATTAAATATTGTTGCTTTCACTTTCGTCCTTGAAAGAAAACTCCCTATGCACCAAAGATCCCTCCAAAATTCTGCCGATAAATTCACCAATTGTCAATCTTCACATAACGATAACTAGACCACGGGTTGTTATGTAAATTATTTCTTCATCGTATTTATAATTTCGGTAATTGTGAAAGGAAATATATGAAACCATTTGACCGTCAGTAGCAGGCTTAGTGTTAGTTACTTTAATATGTAGAAAGTAATGTATTAATGTCCCTAGATGCTTTTAATCATCTTACTGTTTTTCCCTGCCCATTTTTGTCACAAACTCACAGAACCCGCAGTCTAGATATCATTTTTCTTTGCTCAAATTTACAGCACCCGCGTGAAACAATAATCACCCTGGAATCGGAATGAAGCCAACCGAGGCTGTCTACATGATGGAAGGTCATTCGACGAAGAACGGAGCCAGAGGATGAAGAACCATCCTCGAAGATGGATCGTCCTCGGACCTAGCTTCACCTACGACTTTTCTTCAAGCTTTCTCTCTCTCTCTCTCTTTCTGTCGCCTTGAATTTTGCTCAGGAATTTTTATCTTCGAAACTCTTCTGATCGATTTCTGGATTAGGATCGAGAGCAGCCGGATCGCGATTTTTCGGGGGACGAAGGGGGGGAATCGTGGTCCTTTGAACCGGAAACCGGCTGCGGCCTCGGCAACCGCGGATCCTCGAGGCCGTCGCGTAAACGGATTCGCATAATCGGATTGACGACACGACGGTTTCCGCGAGACCGCGTTACTCCGCCGTACAAAGGGAATTCCACGATCTTGCGGGCGTCGTTTTCACTCGTAGATCGCGGTGTCATCCGTTTACGAGACACGCTGTTCCCCGAGTTGGAACTGCGAAATTAATCTCGCCGATGGTAAATTGACTGAAACGATTCTACTTGGGTCCCATTACCTCCCGGGACTGCAAGCGCTCCGAGTACGTAAATTAATAATTTGGATAGCTCGTGTGCACCACCGGAACGCTAATCATTTTAAACGTACATAGTCTAGATCTAACCTCCGGGACAGACAGCACGAGAAATTGGACGATGCACATTTTCGGATGCGTGCAAAAATTCTTTTTCTTCGTTCGATTCAACTAGAAAAATCATGGACGGTCATCGAGCGAGAGTCCTTGGATTTGTTAATTTTTGTGAAACTCTAAAAGTGGCAGTCATTTCAATTTTAAACAAATTCGTAAATGTACATACACGTGTACGGCTGTACAGCGGATTTTATGCATTTGTGGGGAAAATGAACAAATGGAATGCAAAGCAGTGAAAATATTTAAAGAATCTAAAAGTACTGTTACTTTCAACTCGTTAGAATGATTGAGAAGTAAATGTGGCTGTGTGGATCCAGAAGCAACCAGAAAACAATTTCCCGTGGCCGTAAATCGTCCTTAACGTACAATCGATGAAAGCAGAAAATTTCCCGGGATTTCTATGAGGGTATGACTGTTGCTGTTTGGATTAGGGGATGTCGAACACGCAGGCATTATCGCGGAAGCAATTTTCGCCGGGCAATGGAGTCCCATTGCGGGACAAGCGATCGACAGATTCCATCGTCGTCACGTAATATCGGCGGACACGTTACGATTAGCTAAACCGTGTGTATTCAGGCCATGAATTCGAAGAGTCGTTATCGATTATGCGCCGATAGCGTTAACCGGTGCTCCGGATAACGTTAACTGGCCGAGCGGGTTAGCATGATCGAGGACAAGGGGGGAAACATCGGCAAACGAAACTCGGCTGTCTATCCTCCGGGAGTTGTGTCCGTGTCGATCGATCTCCTCCGTTAAATCTCTGTTCATGCCCGCCGGTGGATCTTCGGTGATCTTTCAGGCTTCCGACGCGTTATCACTGCGAGGTGCCCGCTAATGAAACTATTACCGACTCGAAGGACCACTTCCAAAAGGATGGAAGGAAGAATGACTTGCAAGGTTTTTCGAACGAACTATATTTCAAACTAAGTGGTGAGGCAAACTACAAAGGTGAGTGGTGGTAGCCAAACTACGAAAAGTCACGTGCTGCCCAGCGCGAGCCCCTACAATCTCCGTCCCCGGATTCGCCTCTAAATTCCTCCCGTTCAAGAATTAATTACGCGGCCATTAGACCGGGGATCGTTTCTAAGTGTTGATAGTCGTTAGCTCCGGGAAAACTGTAGAATATCGGGAATCGCTAGGCAGAGATTTCCGGGAAAGTTCTTAACGCGAAAATATCCAGTTCCCCGTCGAGTCCTCCCGCATAATAACCGAGGCGAACTGTATCGTTAATATTTAATGCAATACCACCGTGAATATTGATCCGGTTTACCCTCCCGAGGAATTTTAAACGATCGCAGCTAACAACTCCGGGCCGATCGATGGATTTTAATTACGGGCCAGAGCCATTAATACCACGGTTTCAGCGAAATATGTATACCGAACTAATCTGATCTGTTCCGACCCGGCTGCCGCAGTTTCCAAACTAATTGATTCGAACGTCATCTTTGTTTAACCCGGCGACATGTTTGCCGTCCTCGCTGGCCGTCGAAAATTTCCATTTTTGCGGAACAGTTCCCGGGAACAGGAATTTAAAGAGAGTGACGTTACACGTTTCATTTTTACAAGCTCTTCGGCCAGTCCGAATCGAAATAATATTCGGAAATCTCCTCGCACGATTTATTCTTGTCCACTTTCGTTCCGCGTCTGACCTACGGTACGCCTTGACTACTGAAAATCAAATTCACTGCAGTGTGCACCATTGATCTATACTCCTTTGGTTTTATTTATTTGTCATTTCTCGCAGACAGTTCATTCCTGTTTAGTTCCACTCCGCGTCTGACATATCGCATATCTCGACTACTAACATTTCGTTAATTTTGGTATTTTGACTGCAGCAAAGTGAAAATAAATCTTCTTCGGACGGTGATATTTTTATAGCACTGTATTTATTCTCATTCTGTGTCCGGCACATGGTAGACCTCTTCTACCGACTCCAATTTTTGTTTGTTTTAGTGTTCTGACAGTAAGACCATTAAAATAAATTGAAACTCAAATTCAAACGTGCTTGAACCGTCGAACAAAGTATTCTAAAAAATTCAGTCGCGCTGTCCATCGATCCTGGACCGTGTTAAAAAATCGTACGGCCTAATCGATGACGCGATCTTCCGTTTCTAATCTTCGGAGGTTTCCATTCGCCTGGACAAGCGGACAACAAACGTCAGAGTAGGCGATGGACAATTGACCGAGGATTTTCCACTAATTTCCCCGTCGAATTAATCACCGAGGCGTCGGTATCAGCGCTCATCGCTCGAAATTCAGTAGTGTGCCGTCGGTTTTCGACCCGCGAGAATAGGTTTGGCGACGTAATTGCCGCAAGCCGGCTCAGCGGATAGATTATGCGCGTACACCTGCACGAGGTGCGAGCTTTATTATACGCTCCGGTGCGGTTGTGTACATTGATTTCGGCGCACGGTAAACCGGCACGGTGTTAGCCTTATCTACCTGCGAGCCATGCCGTGGGAAACCTTCGATTCTCGTTGTTCACCGAGTCCGCGGTGGAAACTTCGGGGTCACCGGGTAGATTGGCCCCTGGCGAGTCGACCGACTTGCCCCCTGGGGCTCCCGGGGCCTAAACTGTTGACCGCGAAGAATATTTTGACAATTTCTCGTAGACTGGAATTTTTCTTTCATTTTGTCAATTAGTGGTTAAACTGTTCGCGCAAACATTGATTTTGTTGGCAACGAAATTTCGGTCCGCTCGGCTAATTTTCAACATTACGTCGGTGATAGATTACAAAATAAACGTCCCCGGGGGGCGAAAATATGTTAACGTTAGCAGAGTATGAATATTAATCGGTAAACAAGGCTCACATCGGTGCGCCGTCGAATTACAGAGCGGCCGTTCTAATTGTTTCCCAATTAACAGAACAATGCTCGTGGCATCGGCTCGATGTACTGTTCAGTGCCTGTTGTATAGTGATAATTAATCATTGTTATTCGAGTCGCGGCGGTGCTGCCGTTCAATGCTAGCGGGAGTTTGTTGAAAGCAATTTTCGAATGTTTTGTAATTACTAGAATTAATTAATTATATTCAACAGGAATTTCACACGTGTACAGAGAACAGGTGGAACTGTGTTTCAACTCGATTCGATGAAAGTCAAATGAATCCTCCGCAAAACTCGGACGAGCATCATTCAACCAATTTGCCCACGATTTTCTTATCGATTCCAGGTTATTGATCATGATTCGGGTGTTGCGTACGGCTCGTTTGGTAAAAGCTCACTGTCGTATCTGTGCGATAGTCCAGCGAGCACACCTGGCTCCCGGTTCCGCGGGTTCTCATTAATTAATGCCAGCGCGAAATCTCACTGGAAATTAATTGAATTCATCGTCCATGGTGCCCGTTTATTTCCGGACACGGACGGACGAATGTTAATTAACGTCGATCAGTGGAAACTCGCCTTTGAGGGAAACGAGTGAAAATCACGGCACCACGGTTGAAAAGTTCGAAAATTGACTCTGCAACACTTCAACCGAGAATTACATCGCAACATTGCCCGACTCTGTTTATTTATTGTCTCTAATGCCTCTGGTGGTTCATAATTAGGTCTCGCGTTTAGGTCTGATTTATGTCAGACCAATACCACTGTCGACGTTATTAGCGTTGATGTACATTACTGTTGGCTCAGTTATCATCGATGCAAACCACTATTTAAGTCTGACCGATGATACACCAACACTGCTGTCGTCCCACTTATCGTTTACCTGTACTACTGTGTCTGACTTACTACACTGTCGTCGCACTAATCATTGACTTGTAGCACAGTAGATTGGAATTATGCCACATCGAGACTACCCGAGACGCATTTATCATTGACTGAACTACTCTCTGGTGTGATTCATGGCAGACCAAAATCAACTTGATCTGCTTTTCACGTCTTATTAATTATAGAGCAGAACCGCCATACATCCACATTCTGGCACTAGATTTTTATCTCTCCGTGAACGTCGTCCCATCGGAACCCATCGGCGCCTTCCGTTTACCTTAAGGTCGTTATTAAGCAGTCGTTAAACTCCGTCCCGACGCAGATCTCCAATTCCTTTGTTCGACGTGCCGGAACTCTGGGAATGTACTGTAATAAGAGACTACTTTGTCCTCGTTAATTTTACAAGGAACGCTATCTTCGCAGTCCGTTTTATTAGCGAGCGTTTCGCCGACGAAACTTATTCATTATCTAAACGACTTTTGTCTGCCCCCCCCCCGTCTCTCTGAATCCGAACTTGCGAACTCGAATTACCGATGTTCCTTCCGGTGAGCAACTTCGCCAGCTCGCTCGCGAGGGTTTAATAAAATTCGGAAAGACGGCGTTCCGGTTTTCGACGAGCGACAATCTATCCGTTTCCGATCGCCGCGCCCGCGGCTAATGAAAGTCAGAGCTGTTTACAGAGGCCTTCGGCTCGAGGCGTGGCAAACCGGGCGCCTAACGGTGAATAGAATCTAATTAATGTTCTATATTTCCACGCGAACTGACGGTTCTCCGATCGCTCAAACTTCCCGCAGTTTCGGCGGATCTAGGTCGGACGTAGACACCCGCCTGAAACCTTCGTCTGTTTCGCGCAGATCAGACTTAATCAGTAGTTCGAGTCAATCGTTACTCTGTCGACAGTAGTCGTCGAGTATACCAAGTCGGGCAGAAACGGTAACACGAGTAGACGATATCTGCGACGACACAGTACTGTTGTTCTACAATAAGTCAGACTGAAGTGACTAGTCGACAGTAGTCGTCGAGTATACCAAGTCGGGCAGAAACGGTAACGCGAGTAGACGATATCTGCCACGACACAGTACTGTTACCCTACAATAAGTCAGACGGAAGTGACTAGACTGCGGATTTTATGCATTCATGACAAAAATTGGGCGTGCCTTATTTTTAGCTTAATAAGGCGATTAGAAGAAAGGAACGTTGCAAACAGTCTCCGTTTCGCATAAAGATCCGCAGTCTAGAAATAATGGTATAATCAATAAGTGAAACTGCAGTACTACAGGTCGCTCGCAAGTCCAATAACAGTAGTCCAAGTGAACCATTGATCAGACAGAGGAATATGAATAATTCAGTAGCACGAGTCAATCGTATCTCGAGCAACTTTAAAAACTTGCAATGTTGAATTTCCTCGTCCGCCTTTGAGATCAGCGACAACGTTAGGCTCCACTCTCGCAAACCACTCCCACACTCTTCCCCTACCATAATCTCCATTCGTTGATGACGCTACTGCCGTCTGCGACTCCAATCTCGGTCCAACTTGAGGAGTTCATTATCCAACCGACTACTTTGTTACAGGCGATCTTGCACGAAAATGAGCGGCAAATGGCGGAAAGGGGTGAGGGTGGCGGGATGTTTGCGACCCCGGTGAGGAAAACCGGGGGAGATCGATTTAATCGAGATCCGTGAAAGATTCGAGATTAAGACTAGTTCTGAATGGCGATTCATCGACGCTTTCTTCATAGAAATTGCGGTTCGACGGGTAATGGCGAGTCTTCGAGCAGAGGGAGCACCTGGCCTGGCATCAGACCGGATTACACTACTGGAGACCGTCCGAAAAGCGCAATTATTCTTTGCGGAAAGTGTAGATCCAGGATGTTTCCTTATAAGATAGCAAGGATTTATGTTACCGATGGTTCGAACGGTTTTAGGTCTGATTTATTACGGGTTTGTATCACTGAATTGCCGTCTGTGTCTGACTTATGAAGGGTATAAACTACCGGAACACCATTTGTGTGAGTTATAGAGAGCATAAAATATTGACTTGCTGGTTGCTTCAATTATGGCAGATACAAATTGCGAATTTTTTCGTTGCCCGACCTGCGAAGGATGTGAGCTGCTGACGGATGATTTGTTTAATAAATTTCTGGTCTACTGCTTGTCTGGCTCATTAAAAATATGAACTCTTGACTAGTTAGTTACTTCGTGCAAACTAGTCCTTCTCTCGTCACTACAAATTGATGACTAGACTGCGAATTTTACAAAACAGGAGATAAATTAAGATAAAAGAAATACTATTTCCGAGGAGATAAAATGATTCAAGACAGAATTAAATCGGTACGTGGCAATTAACTCAGACAATTTTGATGTTGCATAAAGATATCTAGACCACCGTACACATCAGTCTGACAAACGATCGACTCGTACTACTGTAAATTACATTTCCAACTAAATTCGCTGCTCCTGAACCTCGAATCAAAAATACGAATCAGCGATCAACATCCACGCCGACTCCTCCCCGAGGTAATCAGCGATCTATCTTATCGAACGCCGTCAGCGATCCTCGGGAGTCATCAATTTTCTTAATCGAAGGGCAGAATCTCGCTGGCCCGGCCGTCGACAGCAATCGAACCGCAAGTCTAACTGCTCGCCCGACTCTGTCTTATCAGCGACCATTGTTCGGGGACCAATTAGATCGACTGAGGGGAGGGGGGAGGGGCGTCTGTCTCGCAGGTGCGTCATTGTAACCCCGGTGAACTACGTGGCACTCTGTCCGAGTAGAGAGAAGCTTGCGATCACTTCGAGACGCCCTCGAGGATCGCGTCGGGTCGGATTCAGCGCAGCGAAGCACAAA
Organism: Halictus ligatus; assembly: GCA_028454255.1. Taxonomy (NCBI): domain Eukaryota; kingdom Metazoa; phylum Arthropoda; class Insecta; order Hymenoptera; family Halictidae; genus Halictus; species Halictus ligatus. The sequence continues at coordinate 15,832,335 of CM052134.1, forward strand.
GCAGGAAATTAATTCTATCAGCGGCGGGCGGCTGGCTCGACTCGACTCGACTTCTGGGACTAATTTAGAGCCGGAGCGTCATCAAGATGCATCGAGTCCGCTGATCGAGAGACGAGATACCTCGCGGATCATATCCGAGCAGGAAATCCATCGCGACGCCTGACAACCATGCTGGACCGGTTCGAGAAGTTTCCGTCATGCTCGTCAAGGCAGATAATCGTAATCTGCGCAAATGCCAGAGCATATTCTCCGTCATTCTCCTTTTTTAAATTTCAGCTACGTACGTTCAATTAATCCTTGAGCTATTCTGTCCATTGAAAATGAAGCAAGACACATTTATTTACAGTTCGTTGCAATGATTAAAAGAATTGTTTCGAGCTTTTAAGACGATTTAAGGAGAAAATATATTTTTGTTCATCCTGTGTGTCGAGATGCAACGCAAATTTAAGTTACATCTTTGTACAGTCTTTTTTGTGCAAATTCTCTACTACTGAAAACATCTCACCCTCGACAAGAACTACCTAGCACGGTTTTAATTAACCAAGCAGGAGTGAGAGATGCGAGAAAAGTCGACCTAACTGATCATTTCCATCTACGCACGTACACACATAGCCTCTTCAGGTAAACCGTCTTGTAAATGTCATGTACTTTCTGCACACCGGGTGGGTTTAAGGGAAGAACTTATTTATATACCTCGACCATTTACATGAATAATTTACGCATGTGAAGGTTTTGTACAAAAAGGGGTATGCTGATATTTTTAGCACAACCCTCCAACCATTTATATCAAACATTATTAACCAGTTAACACTAGGTTTACGGAGCATTAAAAGTGAGTATTTTACATTACTGTATAAAAATAAGAAGAATATGTCTATCCAAGTTTTCGAAGAAGGAGGCGTAGTGTCAAGTATTTTACAGAGACCATTTTTGTTCTTTCGAAAACGATAAAACTATTGTCAAAGGGATCGGGTGTCCCTGGTCCCACCTTGAAATAGCGGTGCCGCGGATTTTCAAGGGTATCACCCCTTAACTCGCGGCTGAACACACTGTACAATAGCAGAAACACTGTCCGGGAGCAAGAATAAAATTGGCGAGATACGCGTGCGAATGATCCGTGAAGAACGCTCGGTGTGTTAATGAGGGCCGATAAACAGTGGGATCGCCGAAGGGATGAAAATCAGCAAGGCAAGGTGTAGCAGGGGGTTGAAGAGCGTTCGGAAGGCATGGTATGGCCGATGGCTGCTGACAGAACAATTTCATCGTTCCGTCGTGAGAGTACGCCCGGCGTAGGAGGGTGGCGAGGGGGATGAAAAGCTAGATGGTTGCTTGCACCCTTCCGGTGTTTCAGGGCGCCGCTCGAAGGAAGGGATGCAATCGATATCTAATACTTGCGAGTTCTCGATCCCGCCGGCTCTGCCTACGGCCATTTTCCACGGCCGATCGGATACCGAGACTTCGAGGCTTTTCCCGCGTACCGTGAAACGAGAGGGAGAGGAGAGAGAGAGGGAGAGAGAGAGAGAGAGAGAGCACCAGGCTTCCGAACAATTAGAGGAATTTTGCTGACTGGCAAAGTTATTAGAGCCGCGGGGACAATGACTGCCTCAGACCAAACCCCTCGCCTATCTGCAAAATGGTAAACGCAACGTCGCCGTTTCGTGGTTGTTCGCAATTACTCGAACGCTTTTGCTGAAAATTCGGCTGGACACTGAGGGTTGCGATGCTACAATTCGCCGGGGGTGGCATCCCTCAGAAATATTTTTTTCGTTTGAAATAGCCGTTTCGAATTTGATAGATGGAGTAACAAGGGGTGGTTTCAGCAAGTGTTTTGTTAGACCTGTACTTGAGAAAGAAAACAGCTGAATCATATCTTCAAATATTTATATGACTTGAAATTTGTGTGTTTGCCATTTTCCATCCCTCAACTTGTTTCCTTAGATATCTCCGTCGAGAAAGAAATTCTTTACGGTAGAAAAATTTTCTCTGAGAGATCCTGGAAACTCGTAGTTCGCTAAGGGGATGAGATATTTGAACAGCCCTTTCCACGGTATAATAAACAGCCATTTTCAGAAGCAGCTGTCCCCGTCCGGAGGAAGGGTTGAATATTATCGAGCGTGGGTCTCAATGGATATAAAAGTTGATTGAGTAGAGGTAATTGTCGGGTTCCGGTAAATAATTATTTAGATTGGCGAAGGGGAGCGATGATTTATCGTTTCTAGATTGGTGAAAGACACGATTACCTCGGGCGAAAGTACCGGTTATCGATCACTGGAACAAATTCATCCCCGATTTAGCTGCCGGGCGCTGCGGGAAGGGTTGCAACAAAAGCTGGAAAGGAAAGAAGAATCCGAAGGGATCAATGCCGGCGTGAACCGTAATTAGCATTATCCGGAAGTCGATCGGATCGATCCCTCCGAGGCGAACTTGCGAACTACATGGCCAGATAAGTGGCGGGAGGCTTGTCTGGGCCGAGCACAATGCTGGAACATCGGAAACAAATCGGAGATTCGATCGTCCGCCCTTTTTGGAACAATGAAATATCGCAATTCAGTGGTACAGTCCAATATTTTGGCAGACAAGCGCTTGATATTTTACGTTCAATTAAATCAGTTCTAAAATGCCAGTAGTGGAAGTCAATATTTGGTCAGAAAATTAAAACGAGCTCCTTTGGCAAGCTCCGACGACTCATATTTCATTAAAACAATGAATTATATCAATTCTGTGGCACGGGCCGATATTTTGGCAATCCTGGTAAAATGAAGAAATTTTTAACCTTAAAAAAAAATGGAAAAGAAAAGAAAAGTTGGAAAAGAAATGTTTTTACCTCTAAACAATTATTTCAAAAAATTCCAGTTGTGGAAGTTAATATTTAGTCAGGCACACGATGAAAGGAATATTTAACCTGTGATCCTGGCTTCGATTTCTCCGTTTGGCAGGCTCCTCCGATATCTGATATTTCATTAAAATAACGAAATATTTCAGTTCAGTAGTCTAAATCGATATATAGTCGGACAGGATAAATCAATACGGTATTTAATCTGATGGGCCGCTCTTTCGTTTATTCGTTTGGCACTCTACCATATTGCATTTTTAAGCAAAGCTACGAAATATTTCGATTCCATTCGAATTAATTTAACAGCGCTGAATATTATGAAAATGGAAATAATACAACTGAACATTTAGTGGGATATATCAATTATTCCAACAAATGTTCCTCTAATAGAATCATCCGCAAACACTGTTAAGCTTACAATGCGCCACTCCATCTTGAATCCACCAATTTGGCAACGCGCACAAAACTCACCCCCTAAAAATTTAATCAACATCATCCCCTAGAGGAGACACTGTCACGTTCGTGGAATTTCACCGACGTGCAGGTTTGTTTCCGGCTGTATCGTAGTTACGGAGGTTGGGGGTTGGGGGGTGGAAAGTTAACGAAATCGGAGCAACCCTGATTCCAGTACACCGCTGGCCACCCTTATTCGATTCTTTCGTTTGGGGTAGCATCGGGTTGGCCGGGGGCCCAGCTGGAAAACGCGATAAAAGGCTGATTCTTGTGAAATCATACCCTCGAACGTTCTCTGCTCCCTTCGCCGCCCTCTGGCCGAAATTCTGTTACCTCGAGCTGCTTCCAAAGGGGTTCCCCTAACCCAGAAGAGCCCCCGCTGTCGACGGAATCAAAAAGCCACTCGATTATCACCCATAAATTAACAGCAACCCTAGCGAAACACAATTGTTCAATCAATGCTTCGTGAATCCTCGAGGGTTGAAATCAAATGGAGGGTGCACAATGAAATTAAATGTTCCTGCGGTGAAGGAACTTTCAAATCAATATTTTACCCTTGAACGTACTGTTCTAATTACATTGCCAATCTTTGTGCAAATCGATTGTAACAGCTAATAATAAAAATAATAATATAATGATAATATAAACGTCGAAAGTACGCTGATCGTGGTTTCTGGAATACGCTCACCCCAGGCTCTTCTGAAAATGAGTTCGCCCCTGTGAAAGGGCGGTGGTACAGCGAATAATTGGAAAGTTCCGCGGTATGATCGATGACTATTTTTCCAAGATGAAGGATGTCCGAGGGCCGAGGGCCGTAATATAATTACCGTCGCGGTGTAATAAAGCGTGAGTTCGAAACTCGGTAAGCGGAGAAGGTGAGTTACTACGTGGCCGTTCGATTCTCGGACGAGTTTCACCGAAGATTAAATTTCGAAGTTTACGGTAGGATGGCGGCTTCCGGCGAGAAATCGGACCTTCACCTTCGAAGGGGCCCACATAGCAAAAGCGCTCCCAAGAGAATAAGAGAGGGAGAGAGACAGGGAGGAAGAGAGAAAGCTTTTCTTCCGTTGGAAAATCGACGTGGGACGTCGAGGCTCCATTATCGGGATGGAATTTTCGAGTCGCCTCGAATAGGAACATTTAATGAATCCGGGGACAATGGGAGACCCGGAAGGAACTGAATTATCGGTTAAGAAGTTTCTCTACGCCCCCGGTTCCGGAATCGAGTTAAACGGTCGAAAAGCAAACACCGATATCACCCGTGGCGAACTTTTCCGCGGGCGACGAGACAGAACTCTGGAGTCACATCGTTTCGGGCCAATTAGCGATACCAATGAGCAAATCAGCACCCTATTCTACTCGCTGTAACCGAATCTCAAGTCTCAGAACGTCGATTTCGCCGAACAACAATCCGTTTACATCGCACGCGCTTTGCGAAAGGGACGTGGTAAGACAAGTTCCAGGTAAGACAAGTTAAGAAAAGTTCCAAAAAATCAGAAGGATCACTTATTCAACCCCTTAACTCGTACGCTCGAGTGAATCCGAGCGCGCTAAACAGGCCAAACTGTGCACACTCGTGATCATTCGAGCGGCATTGTATTTTATGCTGCTATAATTTTGCACGCTCGAATGTAATCGAGAATTGAAAATAACAATACGAAAGCAAAGGAAAACAAGTCGTTTTATTGATATTTATCGTTTACATGGGATTGTAAGCTACAACACTTATTTATTCAAGAATAAAATATAGCTTTTTCCATGGAACAAAAGGGTGGCATATCAAACATTGATTTTGTAGCCCGATCTTTTAAAAAAAACTGTGCGTTAAGGGGTTAATCATCAGGGGTCATCGGCATGACCCGCGTTGTTGACATATATCGAGAATTCACTGTAGTTCGCTTTTTATTCTGTGTACAAATATTTCCGTCTACCATTTCTGGATGAAGCGTTGAATAAGAGTAGTATTGTAAAATCGAGCAAAATATTAAGACTGTGCATCTTCCCAATGCGCAGTCGCAGGGATCAGAAACGCCTGGGCCCGGACAAGTGTCCTAACTCGATCTAACTCGCCTAAGTCGCGACGATATTAATCCCCACAGTGGTCGAATATCCGTCGAGGACCGAATCTTGTCGCAACAGGAGCGAACGAAAGCCGCAACGGTAAACGTAATTCCATGTAGCGCTGTTGCCTGATTCAAGGGAAAGCGGCCAAACAAACACTACACACATCGATCATCAAAGCCCAAATGATCCGGCATTGTCCGATCGCTTCAGGAGGTAACTGGCTGTATACCACGGCCGTACACACCGGTCATCGAGGTCTGATTACCTCAGGAAGTGCTGACTAATTCGGTACTAATCACGCCCGGATACAGATTATCGGACCCCTAATCGTCTTGGCCCTTTGTGCATCGAATCGACCTCGTTCTTATTCCGCTGTGAATTTGTTGATCCCCAATCTACCGTAACTTCTATTTAAAAAATGCTACAGTGTTCTGCCGGTGCTTATTTTGAAGCGTGAGGTCTGTATTTTCGAACCCTTAAGGTCTATTTTTGCGGACCCTGTCTGCTTGCAAACAAAAAATCGCAGATCAATTTCGAAGAGCTTATCGCAAAGGGGAGAGTTCGCTTCACAAGTCCACGTTCGAAAGAATTCGAAAACAGGTTTTTTTTACGCTACACAGGAAATTAAGAAGATTGATTTTATGAAATTTCAGGTGAAGAGAAGCAATTTTTCAACTTCTCGTTTTTATGAGGAAAATGTACTCTGGAAAAAAATCGACTTGGAGCGCATGAAAGTAGAGACTTTGCTCTTTAAAATGAGCGCAGACGGAACGTCGTAACGTTTTTTTACGCGAAGTTACAAAAGTCCGAAGATCACGATAAAATACAATGTCTCTTTAACACTAGAAGGACCGGAGCAGTCAAAATGACTGGTTCCTAATTTCTTCTTTTACAATTACTAAAATTATAAAACTGTTTTGATCGGAAATTTTTTAATGAACCTCTTCATTGAAGGTCATATTACAATAAAAGTTGTGCGAAGTCTAAATGGGCAGTGTCTTCTCACTGTTACTAAGCAATATACGTCAGTCGCATTTATTGCTCGGTCGTTCTACTGTTAATTTAATTTCTTATTTTTCCTCTGTTTTAGCCGTTCGAAGAAAATCCGACTTTGAAACAGCAACAATCAGATAAAGAGATACACCGTGCCCGTGAAGCGTAATTAATTTCCCGAAATCGCCTGCCGGTCTGAACCGGATCGGTGATTGATCGAGAATTACCTTCCCGCTTGAAATAATTTATCAAACGAAGACAAACCGAGAGTTTCAACGATCGAATGACCGGAAACATATTTTTCAACGCATTTTGAATCTACGACAACAATGAGCAGGTGCAACTAGTTCAGGGAACAGGAGGATTAATTAAAAAATGTGGGCATGTTATTTCTAATTTGTTGAAGTCACTACAGAACGAAAAATTTCTACTCGGTTCCAGCAACCGATGCAACTTTCTTTTAACATTCGTGTTATTTTTGTAAAGTAATGTGAAATAGTCGTTTTTAGTGCTCCGTAAGTCTAGTGTTAAGAGCAGGATGGTGGGGGGTCAGAATTATTTATTGAAACGCGGAACTATACGTTTCGGAAGAACAGCAATTAATCAAGCAGTCGGGTAAAATGGTGGCCGGTTTCTCGTCTAGTTTGCCGGGGCAAACGCGCGGAACGGTTCAACGACGCCTCTAGACCGGTCTGATCGATGGTCTAATTTCTATTCAATTAAATCCGCCGCGGTACAAACTACTATTGTTCAAAGTCTGCCGCGCGGCGCAGGCTGCCGGGGCTCGAAAGTCTCGCGAGTCAGCAAACTTCTAGGGGTTGCGCTTTCGATTCCACGGGGAAAACCTCATCGCACCTCCCCCACGGAAAATTGTCCGATTGTGTCCGCAGGAGTGGATCGAGGAATGACTTATGCGCCAATTGATCATCGATTCCTTTCCGAGCCCGCCTTTTCCGACTTTTTTTTCATTCACGTCGAACGCGTCACACCGTCGCCTCATATTTCACTCCACGTCGAATTGGAAAAGTGGCCTGTAACCATTTCTATTAGAACCATTCACCTGGTCGAACGTCATATTTGCAAATGCGTCAGATATAAATTGGCGTGCACAACTCAAAAAGGGTGAATTTAAATTCATGGGTAAGGGGTAAAGGATCTAGGGTAAATTTTCGTTCCACCAATTATTATAACCAAAAAGAAAAACAGTCATGGAATAACAATGTAACCGGCTGAGAAAGGAAAGATTTGAAGAAATTTGTGCAAATTGAAACGTTCGTGCGGACGTGGAAAATTTTTTTAACTCGTGAAACCGACGTAGGTACGAAGATTGAAGTGTCTGCTTTAAATTGAGCCCTCGTTGGTCGTTGTACGATTATTTTTGGTCGAGTTATTGAACGTTGAATGGAGAGTGTGCCGTCGGTGTTAGAGTAGACCAGTATCGAAGCGTTACTGCAAGTTCTTGAAATAGTCAAATCTGCTCCATAAAAATCCTGCAAAAATTCAGGCAGTATTTAACTAACAAACTTCAACCATTACCTCGATACCAGACCGCACTTTGAACCACACAGTGCTCTTATATTTAACCAAACTTTTACCGTGATTAATTAAAGAAACTTCGAACTTTTTGCGGTCCGCAAAAGCAACAAAAAATTGCCGGCCAATTCGCGGAATCTTGCGGAATTGGGCAGCTCGGTTACCAACGCGCGCTATCGAAACTTTCACGAATTCTCACGCATGAATATGCGATTATTCAAATGACGGTCGCATATTTCGGCCGATAAACCATTTGCATGCGTTGCGATCCGGCTCAGGAGAAACGGAGAACGTTTCTCGTCTATATTCCTTGACGTTAACTTCGTCTACGTTCATCGCCCTCGTAATGGCGTCCGATAAGCTTCCGTTGTAAAATCGGTGCTCAACGAAAGCTTCGTCCGTTAATCGCGACGAGAGTCAATAAGGTACGATCGATTTCTGCCGAATAAGGGAGGCTTTAGTTAAACGGTTTAACGAAAAATTAAAATCCTGGACGATCTGTACCCGGCGAAATTGAATCGGGCTTTTTGGACGCGCACGCCATCTTGAAACGCGGGATATTCGAGATTAGTGACTGTTCCATTCGCTTTGTGTTAACAAATTCGACGATTATTTCATGATTTCGGGAAGCATTCACAATTTCAATAGTCGGACAACAATCTTCTCCCAGTGACATAAATTAATCATTTCTTTTGAGATTACTGTGTAAAATAAGATTTTCTAACATTAGGTTTGCGGTGCATTAAAGCTGAGTATTTTACATGACTTTACAAAAATAAGAAGTTCAGGAGAAATGCGTATTTTTCGAGGATCTGATTGCAAAAGAAAAATCATTGACACGAAGGGAGGTAAGCTTGGAGCAGATCGCGAGGGTGGATCGATTTCTGCGAGATCTGCGAGCATCGGGGGTTCCCGAGATCGAGGGTCGCAGACGCGACAGACATCCTCGCGGTTTAACCTCCTCACTTCCGGTGGATTTCTCGCGTGACACCGCGCCGGGCCCGCGCACTTTGAATCTTAATGGCTCGATTTGTATTCACAACGAGGGGATGAATTTTTCATCGGCGCGAGAGGGGAGAGGCGGCTCGTCATCCCGGTGCTACGGCGTCCCGACGCTCTTCGGCCACGAAAATGACCGATCACGGCGACGTCGTCGGGAGCCACGTCGTTTCGGCTTCGTCGACCTTGGTATGATATTTCGACCCGGACGGACTTCAATGTCAACGGGAAAGTCAGCCGCAAAACCTCGAAAACTTCAAGGACCTCCGTTCTACGATTCTTTGAACTTTCGAATTTTTTAATCGGACACTCCCAAGTTGTTCATAGTACAAAGAGGTGTATAATATTTTCGTACAAATATTAGGTCTACCGGAAAGTTCTGTCCGTTTTGGAATTGAAAGAAAATAACACAATTTTCATACATTTAATAATATTTATTGTAGAATATGTTAGTTATACTGCTAGTGGGAATTGTAGCAGCGTGCAGGGGCATTCCGTGAAAGAAACAAATAGACGCGATGGCGCTCTAATATACCAATTTAAAATCTATCTAACTAATTTAAAATTTATCTAATTTAAAATAAAGAGAGATAGTGATACAACGTGTGAATCTCAATTCAACGTGTGCACCTGCATCGAAACTTGAAGTGACACTATCGGACAGAACTTTCCGGTAGACCTAATAATTTAATTATTTCTCCAAGCCACGGACACCTGAACCAAACGATTAAACGGTTCCGAATGAATCGTGAAAAATGGCGGAAGGCCTCCACGCGATTCTCGGGTAATTTATACGGTGTTCCGTCTGCTTGTTAAAAATCGAGTGTTTCCTGGAGATGGGGAAATTCCGGCGCGATTAGTCCTCGTTAGAGGAACCTTCCGGCGCGTCTAGCGTGTGATACGGTGCGTTTCCGGTTGGATATTGCTTGTAATACAGCTCGCGTTACCCCGGAATGCCCTTCGAGTTGCACGCTTTAACAACGCGCGCCGCTAAAGATCACGTAACCATAGACGCAATTCCAACCGGCTCGGCTCGGCTCAGCCCGACGGCTCGTTTCCAAATGCATGAATCAATTACAGTCACCCGGGTTGGGCGCGAGCCGCGTTCGTTCCCATTACCGGCCAACGAAAATTCAACTCCTGAATTACCTGTGCACTATTTCGCCGTGGCTATCGCCGGCGAATTTAATTGGCCACTCCTCACAGTGATCCGAAATCGCGAAAACGCGGCCAAAACCTCACGACTTATTAAAAAATTATATTGGTTCTTGTTGAACTTGAAACAAGAAAATTCGCTGTCTCATATTGACCTGACCGAGGCGTCCCTGAATAGAATCTTTGGTTGTCATTTATTCGTGGCTGGTAGTTGGAAATGTGCAGTGAAAATGCATGGTATAATTCGCGAAAAAATTAATCAGTGATCGCTATTGCGTCCGACTATCTAGAAAATGCAATTAAATTGTTGGTCTTCTATTCATTGCTACAGCGCAATTATTCGGTTCAAAATAAAGCGGTATTGTCCCAATTTGTCTGCCCGCGACCATTATCAATCCCCGTTGAGTCCGACCAATAATACAGAACAATCGCATCATTGATTGTCCAGGAGAAATATTAATAATCGAATGTTCTTCCTGACAGACAATTACTCGGTGCGCGATACCGCTGCATTCTCGTTCTTATTATTAAATATTGGCAATATTGTTCTCCGTAGCGCGCAGCACAGAGAATATGAAAAATCGAATTAACTTATTCATTACCCCCGGGGGAAATGTTATTGATTTAAAAAAGAACGAACAGAGTAAATGAACTCATTGTTCCTGTAGGACGATTATTCAGTTCGTAATATGGACGCATTGTCATTGTTTTTGTTGTTAAATATTCGTGTTGTTATTTGTCGATATTTGGCTACCCGTGGAATACGATTAAAACATCCATTATCCGAGGAACATGTTAATTATACATGCACAGGCAATATTTACTCGTTGATACTGAATGTTAAAGTGATTACCTTGTGTGTGTGTGTAAAATACAGCCGAACTGTCACATTTTTTACCGTATTTTATTTAACATTGTTATTCGAAAATGATGATAAAATACGGATTGTTAAGCACAGAATATTGTTTCGAAGTGCATCCATGCAAAAATGCAACGCTTTTCAGCAACAACAACGCATATTAACTTACGATATAGTAAACAAAGATCTCAGTATTAGATTAGCATTTTATCTTACAGAAATCTGAAATTTCGTTAATCGACGAATTTTTGCAGCGGATCTTCCGGTGCTTAATTGGCTCAATCGTCGAAATTCCAATTAAAAGAGACGAAAGGGCAAGGAAATTTTTTAACATTCGAATAAAAGGGGATCCATTCTTTAATTAAAAAAGATTCGATCGTCGGAACCGGGCTTATTGAAATTTTATTTGAACATCGCGCCACGGCGGACCGTCCCGTCGTCGAATTATAATTTTAATTAACCGAACGGCGCGACGCCACGGAAAAACTTCAAACCGGAAGTGGCATTTGAACGTAACCAAACAAAATGGCGCCGCCGGTAATTAGGGGATTATTTTGCAGATTGAACCGAGCACCGGCGACGAAACAAATATTTGCGGCTCCCTCCCTTCCCCGTGTTTTTTAATTGAACTCATCAGCCGCCATGTTTGCCTCCCATCCTAACTATGGTAAAATGTGCTCGCTCATTAACCCTTGCAACGATGGATGGACGTATCAAGTTTCCACAAATTTTTCAACACCGTTCCTTTTTACCGAAGTTAATTCGTTTTTTGGAATTATTCTAAACCGCTTTCGCATATTTTAGCCACGTGGCGTCAAAATGAATTGGTGAAATATAAAACCGAGTTCTAATATTTCTAGTTTCCTCTTTCTAATATTTTTAATTTGTGATCATTGCAGTATTCTCGTTGTTTTGACAAAGTAATGTAAATAGTCAATTTTGGTGCTTGGTAAAACAACTGTTAAAAGTCAAAAGGACAAGAATAGCTAATTTTCCAATTACGTAAAAATAAGACTGAATATTACAGACAAAAATAAACCGTTCTAAAAAATTTTTAAACATACAAAAATTATTTTGAACGGTCACTCGCCTGCACAGAATGTCCTCCACTCTGAAACCTCTTGTTTAAATTAAAAAATCGGACTGTACACGGATGCAACTAAGCCGTTCTAAGGTCTCGCGAGGGGTGGTAATTTTTCAGCGATCTAATTAAAGTTTCCCAGGAAAGATTTGCAGAAACGAACGGGGTAGCTGGACGCGCCACGGTTACCAAAGGACTGTGACCTCCCGAAAGTTATGCTACTGCCGAGCGGTGGGAGGGGGGCTGGTTCGGGCGAGGGACAAACTTCCGGGGGTAAAATACGTTTGACTAGGGCCTGGTCGACGAAACGTTAACTGTAGTCGCGATCCAGATACGGGAAACACGCGTTCAGAAGTTTGGCAGGCTGTGAATCGAACGCCGAGATAAAATTTCACCCTCAACCCCCTCGAAAACCCATCCCTTCCCGGGCGAAAATATTGTGTCTGTGCGCGTCGAACAAACTCTCCGACGATCATCGAGGAACAGCGACGAGTTTTGCAAGACAGATCGCGCTGAAAATTATTGAAAATCTCCACGAAACACTCAGGTAAATATTTTTCTACTTCTACACTTGGAGGATTTTTCTGTAATTTTTCCTGGAGGTTCCAGAGGATCTTCCGCTATTTTTATTGTATTTTAAACATCTTCGTATCAAGGGAAATACCATTTTTTTATAAACACAGTCGATTGAAAAGATCGACTTTGATGTACCTTATGTTACCGTCAACAGGATGTGTGATAGTGCGTTTCGAGTCGGTGTTCGGTTAGAAAAGTGAGCAACTGGTTCGGTTATCGAAGGGCGGTTCAACGCAGTGTTTTTCTCGGTGTGTGTAAACATGTAATCCGACGAAATTAGGATCGCCGTGAAAAAGAAAAATGTAGCCGCGGTGTGACGCGCGAATTCGGTGGTCGGCGAGGGTAAATATTTCCTTTTTCTTCTCTCTGTCTCCCTCTGCCTCTTCTTTTTTTTCTCTCTCTCCTCTCGCCAGGGGGAAATGGATCGCGTGGTTGGATTAAACGTTCGTCCAACCGCGTCTTTCTAAATAGAGGGATTTATATTTGCGGTCGGCGGTGTCCGGTGGCTTTATTTCACTGCGGGCCAATCCACCCCTTCAGACTGCCAATTAATTTAATTGGGGAACCGGTGATTGTTCCACGGGGCCCCCTCGAATTTTCGAGCCGTCCGTCACACCGGAAACCGGCCCACCTTACAGTAATATAATCGGCTTTCGCAATTAACCAAGACCGAATTCATTTTCTCCGACGCGCTCGCTGGCTCGCTCATTGCCTTCCGTTTCACCCTTTTTATTCTGGTTTGTTCATTTTCGAAGTAACTGATTTTTGCGCATTTTCTTTAAGCCTAGGAGAATATTTCTGCAAAATTCCAATACGGAAGGTTCGATAATTTTCGGTGAAAAAACAAACCAGAATACAGTGGGAATTTAGAAAATGAAGAACAGTGGGTGAATTATTGCTATCAATTATCACTGTTGGTTAGGTAAAGCGTAGAAACTCTGTATCAACATGGCGGCGCCCTTACCTGTCAGTTTTGAATCAGTGAATTCCTAACATTAAAACATGGATTTTCGGCATTTTCTCGCAAAAATCTACAGGATTGCATAAAAAGAGTTGAAACTTTTTGGTTTCGCGAAGTAAAGTTTAACTGTACAGCACTGCTAGAAAATTAATCAGTCGTTGGTAGCAATTATTTATCAGCTTCCACCGCGGAAAAAGTCACAATTTCGAAGAACGATCAACGCAAACATCGAAACAATTTCGTGTCTGTTTTTGTTACGGAAGAGTATGTCTATCGTTTCGAGGAGCGTGTTGATAGCAAGCGTTCGTTTCAAGTGCAACTTTGTGCATCTCCGACACAGTTTTTCGTCGCAGTCGTGTACGCGAAATGGACTTTCAATTAAATCCCGAAATTGCCCGGCGAGGAACGCGCGCTCACGAGGGCCAGGGAAATGTTGAAAATATTTCGATATAGCGTGCACGCGTGTGCAGCTCGTTGCCGAACAACCTGTCCCGGACAATTACATATTTAAACGGGGCAGCATCTCTGCGGAGAGTGCACACACTGACGACGCGGACCGCTTGAAATTCGCTCTCGAACAGTTCGCCAAATATTGATGCCGCATTGAACGACGCTCTCTTTCTCTCTCCTCGGGGGAAAAAAAGAGATCGGCTCTCGGCAATCGACGGAGAGAGGGCCGTGTCTCTCGCTTTTTCGCCTTTCGACTGTCGACACGATCGACTCTGTCTGAACTTGACACTGTTTGCCACTGAAAATTGACCGTGGACCAATATTCGCTTCGTCGAACGACACCGTTCCCTCCTTTGTTGCTCGCTGGCTTCGCGTTTTTCGAATAAACGTAATTGTTAGAGCGGATCCGCGCGCGAAATATCGCTCGAGTGAATTTAACACGTTGACTGCCATGTCGCCCATACACGGCTGACGGAATTATTTGTCCAGGTGTTGGGTTCCGCGTTTGGAAATCGAGCAGAACAGTTTCTGATTAAATCGTGAAGAGTTTTATTCAAGCGAAAATAATTGTACAGCGTTGCCAACAGTTAAAATAATTCGAAAAGAAATCTACCAATATCCTTCGATTCTTCTGGTTTTCCGTTTGGCCAACGTTTGTCAAAAATCAAATCAAACTGTCATTATTGAGGGTCCCATGCCGGGGACAACGCACAATGTACACTAACTGCAGATACAACGTATATCAAAAGCCGATTCGAACGATCCCTCCTTCCAAAGAAATAACAGATCAATTTTCTTCTGTTTATGAAATAATTTCCAACAGTCATTTACCGTGCCCGATTCTCGGCTAATAAGTCGAGGCTCCGATGCGCGTTTGAAAGTTCGTTTCAACGACAAAAGGGAAAATAGATCGACGCGGAAAACGATACGAACACGCGCGCGACAAAGCCCGGCGAAAGCATAATTGTACCACGGTGAAATTCCTGGGTACAATGATTCCCTGCGGAACGGTCGCAAGCGTCGTAATTGAAAATGTGGAAAAGCGGAGAGGAGGGTGCGCACTCGACGATTGTAACAGACACGATGGATCCCGGTGGATCGCGATCGGTATCAAAGGAAGTTAGGCCTTGTCGAAAGAGATCACGTCGCCCCGAATAATTGGAGGGTCGTCCCCCCACCCCCCGGCGTTAACAAGTGCAATTCCTTCGAGGGTCGTTGATGCGTCTGGGGCGGTTCGGTAACGAGGTTTCGACGAGGCCTCGTTTTTAATGATAATAAGAACTCCGCCGCGCTCTCGTCGAACCGATTCGGTTTTTCACCCTGTCCGTGCCCGGAACAAGGCTCCGTCTGCCAGGCGAATTCGATTCGCGTCTGCTTCGCGTCGAACACACGTTCTTCCTGTTGCGCTCTCGAAACTTGCTGAATTGTTTTGTCGCAATCGATACTGCGCGTTACGACGCTCATAGATACTTCCGAGGAAAGACCGTTAGACCTCGGGACAGCTTTGCGAGGGTCTCGAGGAGGCCTACACATTTGTTTGTACACGTTTACGTTAAAGACCTAACCTTCGCGTGTCAGCCATCCGCGTAGTACGTGAGGGTTAGAGACCCTATCCCTTGGGCCATCAGTTTGGGGACCTTCGATAAACATAGCTCGCCAGACGACTCGGACAGAGCGAATCTTCTGCCGAGCCCTGGGAAAATTGAGCTTTTTCAAGGAAGCATTGTTCCCAAACTTGATGCTCCTCGCCCTCGTGGGACAAGGGGTGAATAAACCGCACGCACGCGCTGGTCACTTGGACCCTTTTTTCCAACACCAACAGGGGTTGCATAGAAATGACTCCTCCCTCGAGTCAAGCGGCAAATAAGACGTCTTTCACCCGAACTGGGACCATCTCCCACTCTGTTCAAAATCATCACTTTCTAAAAAAGGGCACAGTAATCCTCTAAAGAGTAACTGTCGTAGACTGATCACCAATTCGAAGTATAAAATGTACATAGTTTTTATCGAATACACCAAAATTTGTTACCAAGGAAAGTGTCGAGCCAATAATTCAACTAGATACCATGCAGAACCTCTCCTTACGATTGTGAGAAACTGCACGACATGATACTGGGTGTCTCAGAAAAATTGGCCATCGTCCCCAATGATCTTTGAGAGGAATTTTTCCAGATATCCGGAAATCCGATAATAAATTAGGATTCACCGATAAGGGGAAGGTTGATGGTTGAATGCTAGCCGGAGATAACCGACGCGGGGCCTCGTTCGAGGAGTCTGTCCGGCCAGTATACCTGAAAAGGCCCACCCTGCTCCAATAAACCTCATGATGCTGTCGAATACTGACGAAGGAACTCGCATTCAGGCCAACGTCCCGTGGCCCCATTCAAACCGTCGACGTAGACGGGGCCGATTCGCTTTCGGGATCGATTCCGGGAAAGGAGATCGACCGTGAGAGAGAGAGAGAGAGAGAGAGAGAGAGAGAGAGAGAGAGAAGCTTTCGAAATGCTGGTGAATAGCCCGGTGCGAACGCGAGCCTAATACGTTTCGATTTCGCGGAAAATATGCGAGCGGAACACCCGGAACACCGGAAACCGGCAATAATGAAGAGAAACGCGTTTCCGCGATCGAAGAGATTGCTTTTTATTCGAGGCCGATACCCGATACCGCGCGCCACCGCCCCATCGATCACGATCTTCGCTTGATCCTACACGTTTCCATTCGTTTAGTCCGATTGAAACTACGCGCAACCATTATTTCTCGAATTCAAAGTACACTGTTCTACAAAATTAGAAGTTCGCATAAATTTTCGTTCAAAGGGTCGTAATTTCGTGAAAAATCCTCGTTGAATATTCCGTCTCGTCTCATTTTGAAGCTTGAACCTTCTACTTTTGAAATCCATTCCTGGTTTTTCTTGACTAAAACTTTCTATGTAACCGGCTGAGAAAGTAAATATACTTTTCCGTTTCGAAATTCGTGCAAATTGAAACGTTCGTGCGGATGTGGAAAAATTGTTTAACTCGCGAAACCAACGTTGATATGAAGATTGCAGTCTCTGCTTTAAATTGATGCCTCGTTGGTCGCTGCACGATTATTTTTGGCCGAGTTATTGAACGTCGAATGGAGAGTGCACCGCCGGTGTTAGAGTGGACTAGTATCGAAGCATTACTGCAAGTTCTTGAAATAGTGAAATCTGCTGCATAAAAATCCTGCAAAAATTCCGACAGTATGTAACTAAGAAACTTCAACTTCAACTTCAAGAGCTTTTATATTTGACCAAAACGTTTACTGGGACTAATTAAAGAAATAATGAATTTCTGAGTTCCTCTTGCAAAAGCACACCATTACCTCGATACTAGACCGCACTACGACGCTGCCGCCAGCACCGTTAATTTGGACGTTTAATAATAATTTTGGTATTGAATTCTGCCCTCACGGGGTACACCCCGCGGTAGGGGACAATTCCCCGTCGCGGAAGCGACGTTTACCATCTAGGCCCTGGCGACATATATGGAGAAGTCACTGTATTCGCGATCGGTGCACGGAATTCGTAACAAACTAATTTCACGGTCGTCCCCAGAAAGTCGAAAAGAGGGAGTGGGGATTGTCGGAACCTAGAATCGTTTCGAGGAGTCTTTCCTGAAACTGGTGCAGCGATGCGCCACGGTAGTAGGTCACCGGACGCAGGGTATCGGGCTCCGGTGACCTCGGGGCTGTCTTGGCGAAGGTGTTGCGCGTTCGATCATCATATCCCGTTCGCCCAAAGGGGAAAAAGCCGGCAGATTGGATAGGCGGTGCGGGACGATGCGATGCAACGAGCAAACAAAGACGAGCGAAAGCCGCAGGAAATTGCTTTCGGGCGTGCCACGGCTCCCTGAAACCCGTCGAATGTCTGCGTGCACGCAAACAGAAACCCGCTAACCCCTAACGGGTTCGTTCGTTCATCCCTGCGACTCGAGAGCACTCGCAACACACACAGGGAGAGGGAGAGAGAGAGAGACAGAGAAATTTTCGCGAACCGATACGTTTCGCCGCGAAACTTCAACTTATTTACTCGGCCCGCGGTTTCTGGCCCGTCGTTTGAGTTGCAATCCGCGACCACTGTTTCGAGCTGATGCCACGCAGCCAACCTGCAACATGCATCCCAATCTGTACCACCTACCACCACCACCCTCCCCCCCTGTTCCAGTTCCTCATCGACGTTTCGCCGCGAAACGATCTCCTTTGCGAATCAAACGCGAGCGATTTCTTTTTTCCCGGAAAAATGAAAAAGGATCCGCCAAAGGTAGGCGCTCTTTCCGAGCTGATTTTCGCTTTGTCGGATAAAGAGACTCGGGAAATTGTGCTCCGTTTCGCGAGAGGGATCAGCCTAGTGACGGGTGAAGAGCGTCGAATGAATTTTCACGATTTACGAATGATTTCATCCGCTTGGTAATGATGCTGGTCGGCGGTAGACGTTCTCAGGGATCCCCGATTCGTCCACCGACATTTTGGAAATTGTGTTGTCAGATTTTCTCAAAGAAACTGAAAATTAATTTTTTTCTGTGGGCAATCCGTGAACTTTGATTTCCACCGACCTTACGATACTCCTGTTGCCGATATGATTAATTTAAACTGATGCTCGGAAAAATTGTGCGTTTATAAATAATTGGGAAAAAATGGAGCTTCCATCGTCGACATTAATCGACCAGTTAACTGTGATCGACGAGTGTACTCATCGATCCGAAACAGTTAACTTTAATGAATTATTAAATTCTGATCGAATAAAACGGTAATTCTTTCTCATTTAGCTTTGCAAGGGCTTTGGCTTTTACGAAATTGCGTCGCGAGATAACTCGTCTGTGGCACAGCGAAATTTCGTTCAAAAAGGCGGGAAACAGGTTCGGAATTCAAAAGCAGAGGCCATCGGCTCGCGCGCGCGTAAGATCTGCTGAAAAATCGCGTTTATGAATACAACACGTTCCCATCGGAAGTTTCGCCAGTTTTCTCTCTCCATATTCCGAAGAAGTATTTTTGCTCGGGGGTTGGAGTGGGGGAGAGGGGGGGAAGAAAGGCATTTACAGTTACAGCCAGCCGGGGACCAGCGGAATTACATTACCAAGTAAAGTTTGATTATTCGCCGAGTTTGAATGTTCGTGAATTTGAATGGGCGAAGTAAGACGATACCCGGGGAACAACGGCGATGGCTGTGCTGGCTGGCTGGCTCTGGGCGTCGTCGGGTTACAGAACTTCAATTCGCTTTTGTTCTACGCGGCCGGTTTGTTGTGGCAACACTGCTCCGATGAAAATCGAGGCCTGGCCGCCATGACGGGCAAACACATGCCCGGCCGAGCCGACCAGGAAATTGCGCGGCCTGTATATTAAGCCCTCGCGGCAATAGAAACCTCTCGGGCCCCTCCAAATCTCGTGGTTGTTCGAGACGCCATTGTCGGTGCCATTGTCGACGCCATCGACGCTGCCTTTTAACCGCCATGCTGTTTTTAATCTGGTTGCCGCAGCGAGACGCGACGCCGCACAGTGGGCAATTTGGACAAAATCGGATTCGAAATCACGGAACTTTCGATAGGAATGAGGTAGAGCGATGAAATTTTTTTTAAATTGAAGCTTAAACTTTATAGAATATGGGAAAAATAGGGAGATTATTACCATCCAATCATTTCAACGAAAAAATGATTTGAACAAATTTTGAAGTGTTTGACAAATACTGAAGTGTTTAGTAATTTATTTAAATACTTTGAATAATGATACAGCAATTATTAGTGGCGCCTTACAGACGCCATTCGAGCGCTAAGGGTTATTTTCTGACCTAATATGTTGAATCGATTGAAATAATATTTTAAAATTCTTCTCGTAGCTTGTACCCTACGATTTTCCGCAGCTTCGTGCCAGTGTCATAATTATCGAAGGTTCGTTCATCGAGATAAAGATCGCGGTTCTTATCGGGACTAACGATTCGGATAACCCGGATAGGATTACCCGGGTGTCTGTGCCACGTATCGACCGCAGACTCGCATAAATCACGTGGAATCGCAAGCCCGTTAAGCGGCCCCGACCTCCAACCCCCCGCCTCGCCCTTATCCAAACACAGTAATTCTCGGACTGTTTCTAATATACGCCGTAGCAGCCGACAAACGGAAACCCGCTAATCCCTTAATTATCCGGCTCGATATCGAGGGTAATTAACGCCAATAACTCGGCGCCGAGCGTCTCTGGCTCTGGAGTCGCCGGAGGCGTCGAAAACTGCGTTCGCGAACTTCTCTTCGTCGTCACTATCGTCATTTTCGCAATGGCTTCGATCCCGGTTAGGCAACAATCAAATTGAAACGTTTCATGTTGCCAATTTACTAAGTACACACTAATTGAAGTGAAGTCCTTAGCGGACGAATGTTTAGCAGTGAGAACTAACAATTTATTACAAGCTTTCCTAACATAATAACTAAGCAGATTCTAATAAGATTTCGAAAAATTGAATGTTCAATTTATGGATCTGTGCGATTAAAAAATCGACAACATTGTTACAAGAATCCCTTTCTGACCCTTTCTGACATGACAGAATAGAAGACAGGGTTCTATATAAATCAAGCAGAGCCTCAAAATATTAAATGTGTTATTTTGCAAAGGCTTGAACAATTGAGAGTGATGCGATTGAAAATTTAAAAGGACTTTACCATCGAGTAAAGCCACAAAGACAGCAATTTTAAAAATACAGGGCGACCCTTTTTGGTACAACAAAATAGCAGACAGGGTTCTATATAAATCGTGCAGAGCCCCAAAAAATTAAATGTATAATTTTGCAAAGGCTTCAAAAATTGAGAATGCTGCAAATAAAAATTGACACTGGCAACAGCCAAGAATTGGATTCCAGATTTCAGGAAAAGTCGGTCGGAAAAATGATTGTGAAGTGGATCGGTGTGAATGCAGTCGGACGGCGATTTTCGAAATTCGCGAGGCTCCCTCTGGGGTCGGTATAATTGTGAAGCTGGAACGATTATATTCGAATTGTTTCGTGCAACAAGATATTAAACTAAAGGGGTGTAGAACAGTAATGGTATCCTCCCGGTGGCTGAAATTTTCCGGAAACTCGTTCACAACTTTGCTCTCTGACCGTCCTGGCGCACCTGGCAGCACGCTCGGTCAAGTTAACGTCCCTCTGTTCTCGCTTCTCCTCTCAGACCTCCGCCGGCTTTTCCCCTCGACCCTCTGCTAGCTTTTCCTAGCCGCTCCGCGGGTTGCAATTAAATCAGCTCCGCCGAAAGTTCGGCCATTTGAAATCCCCGCGGTTCCCGGATTAAGGGGCTCCGAGAACGCGATCGCATTCTTATCTGGATCCTCCAACTGACTGTCACGGTACGATCCTTGTCCTTTGCTATTGTCGAGCAATCTTAATTATAGTTTATGGAAAATGCGCGGAGAAACGACAGCGCAGAACGACGAAGCAGTGCTTTAAAAATCCCCGCTCGAACGATCAATTTAACGAAAACTTAATTAAACTTCGCCCGCTGTGTCCCGAAGATAACTTTTCACTTTTGTTGTACGTTTTTCGTTTAGACAATTTTTTTCGTCTTCATCCACTAATTGTTGTTGAAGTTTCTGGGGAATTAGAAGGGCTGTTCGAGAATAAAGAGACGAATTCAACGACCTACTGCATTATGGCATGGAGCCTACATATAACGCTTAAATAATTTTTTCCGGTTTTTGGGGCAAATACCCCGCTGTGCGATCGTCGGTCAGTTCTTTCGAGTGACATTCGGGCGTAAAAATCATTTTTCCGATCCCGTCGTCCCCGAATTCCAGAATCACCGACGCCGCCATTTTCTTTCGACCCAATTCCCAGTCGCGCCGTTACAGTCCCCGGATCCGGGTGTAAATTCCCCGGCCGTTTGTGCAGTTAACCGGGGCGCGCGTGTGCCCAACTCGCCGAATCAAGTCGTTCTCACCGCGTCCGAACTCTGCAGTTCTCTTCTTTTTTCTTTTTGATTTTTCACTTCTATCTCTGGATCAAAAGCACGTTTCTTTTCCCGGGCTCGTTATTTATTTTCTATCCGATTCTCTTGCATCCACCCGTTTTTTCATCATAAATGCGTGGAGCACGGGTCGTTCTTTGCTTCTGGATCGCAAGTTCGTTTAAAAAATCATTGGAAGAATTTGAAAATATTATTTCAATCTATTAAAAATATCACGAGAGAAAATCAATTTCTAGTTCACTCCAGTTCGTTGCAACTCGGACAGAACATTTTTCATTTGCTGTGTAAGATTCTTTAATTTTTTTTTTTTGAGAAAAACGAACAGATTTCGAAAGTTGAAAGTTGAAGCTTTAAAATGAGACCGGAACGAATATTCTACGTTGCTTCACGAAGTTACTGAAGCAAATATTGAACAGAAAAGTAATTAGTTTTGCCCGTCAGTGTAATTTAGAATAAGACAGAAATCGAGGGAGAGAGAGAGGGAGAGACAGAAATTCAATCAGAGTAGAAGCAAGAAAATACAAAACGGAATTGTGCTTTGAAAAGATTACAAGACAACGTCTGTACCGAAATAGAATCATTGCTTTCGACAATTCCGACTCCGGAACCGCGTAAAAAATAATGAAAAAGAATCGAAATTGAATCGCAGGAAAATTGAGAACGGAGTTGAATCGTGGACGAAATTTTACAGGAATGTTTGTCCGTCCGTTTACAAAACGGGCCCCTCCAATTCCGCGAAAGTCCTTAATCCGGGACAAATTAATCGAACTTTCCGAGTAGTTTCGCGAGGACCTCTCTTCAATTTCCCCTAAGTGGAGGAGCGGTGCGCGACTACCGGGAGGATTTATGGCAGCGAAACGGGTTTCAATATTCGCCGTTCCTTCCGCTACAGTGTGACCCGCTCCCCTCTCTTTTTTCCGTCCCCTGGAACCGTTAAACTTTCTTCAATAAATATTACGAAACCGTGGAAACGGTAGGGTTGCAAGTCTTGTGCCTTTCCACGGCGCACAGTGGGCAAGTTGTACAAAATCGGATTCAAAATCAAGGAACTTTCGATAGGAATGAGGTGAAGCGATGAATTTTTTTTTAAATTGAAGCTGAAACTTTGTAGAATATGGGAAAAATATGGAGGTTATGGTACGAACGTTTTTAACCTTGAGAAAATTCGTTAAACGTGCAGAAATTCAAGAAAATTTTGGTTTTTCCAATACCAGACGCGGAAAAATTTTTTTTTAACATGCTATACATCATTTCCCATAGATTTTTTCTCGCTGATTTCAAAGCTGGTCTGAAACTTTGTCTACGACCTCAGGATTTTACAAAAAATAAATTTTTGTAACAAAAACTAATGAAATAATTTTTTCGTTGAAAGGATTGGATGGTAATAATCTCCCTATTTTTCCCATATTCTAAAAAGTTTCAGCTTCAATTTAAAAAAAATTTCATTGCTCTACCTCATTCCCATCGAAAGTTCTGTGATTTCGAATCCGGTTTTGTCCAAATTGCCCACTGGGCGCCGTCGGAAACTTCCATCGTGTTCCTTGAAATAATTATCATCGGCCCGGGAAAACTGATTTGAATAATTATTCGGAACACTTTCCCGGCTTCGAGTGCGGAAACAGCTAACGAGTACCGGCGGATACAAACAGACAGTTTGCCGACTTTCTTTGAAATCTCCCAGCGAATTTAACGAGTGTACAGCGTTTTATTTATACAATTCATTTTATCCGCTCAATTTGTATTATCCCGCGGAGTCTCCATTTTCTCCTAACTGGGTTACGAGCGCGTTTAATTTCCCGCGCAGGGATGTTTGTGCTACACATTTAACGCGACCGTTGTTCGAACCGTCTGGACTTTTATTTCATTATGTTACGAATTAAAGCAGACGCGGTATCGATTCCTCTCGTCGCATTCTGAGAATCGTCTCAGAAATGTTTTACGATTGTGTTCCGTCGTAAAAACCCTCTTCGAAGGGACATCTGTAGGACCGTGAAGGTCGACTAGCCACCCTCGGCATAATAACCACGACCGCGATAAAAAACCTAGCATAATTTAGCGCAGTTGAAAATCTGTATTGCTTTATGCTCTTGGAACCTGAAGTTGGGAATTTTTAGGAATTAGGTACGGAGTGGCCTTGTCACCGTTTTACCTAATTTCCCAATCGTGTCCGTTCCCGAGGCGTAGGCTAGCACTTGTATTTAGTTTTCTAGGCCCGTGCCATAAATCTGTCATTGCTTGATTTTAATTCCTCGTCATGAGGGATTTTTCAAATTAAACTCCGCAGTTAACTAGTTGATAATTATGACAGAACAAAGTGACGTATTTGAATTGTGAAATCCAGGTACGGGTCAGCATGAGCGGAGCAAACGAGGATCACAGGTGGCCAGGACTCGAGATTGCTGGATGCTCTGGAGCATTCCGTTCCTCGGGAGCCGATCGAAGCCGGAATCAGTGGAATCGGACGGTTTTGGTCGGGCCACGGTCAGACGCAAGGCCGGCCCAAGTAGTTTCGGATGTTTGCGGTCGGACATGCTGATGCTCGCTTATCGCTCACACCGATGATTCCGAGATCGTTCGGTCGGCTTAATCGCGATCGAGACGGCCCGACAAGTGTACAACGGACGTGCTCCCGGGAATTGATCTCTATCTTACGTGTCCATCGATCACTACAGTTCCCGTTCAGCTAACGGACGGCATTAGTGAAATTAGTGGATCTCCCGACGCCGATCCGCTCTGCACAGTTTCCGTTCGAAGCGCCGTCAAACGGGAACGAAAAATCGTAGGTGGAATTTTTTTAGCTCGTTGTAAAGGGGAAAGTTCGTGCTTTGAAACCATCGCAGATCGAATCGTGGGAAAAATTTTTTGTGGCCTGCAGAGAGGATTGAATGGGGACTCGCAGAAAAAGCACATCAAAAGAATCTTTCGACGGTTCATGATCGATTTAAACCACCATAAAAAATCGAAAGATCTCACATTAGTATGATATGTTTCAGCTATGAAAAACCCCGGGAGCGTAATCGCGCGCGCATAACGACCAGACGGTTGTCAACGGCACGCGTGGCGCAGTTGTGTCATATTATTGCGAACGAGCAGCCATAATGCAGTCCGCATGAATATTCCACGAGTTTCGTCTTGCCTGACACTTGATGATAGGCACCGTCGTGCACACAGGCGTTCTGTGGCCCGTCGATCGATTCTCGGGGATGAAAAAAAGATCGTGTAAAAAGCTACGGCGGTTCGGACCGCGAATTAAACGCACGAACGACCGGCTAACGACGACTTTCTCTCAGAAACGATTTTCGGAAACACCGCCTCGTAAACCGAGAACCCTGGATCCTACGGTGCTTCGTGTTTGTCGCGGGACGAGTCGTATCCGCTACCGAATCAGTACTTCGGGTTGATGGGACGGTCGTTTTGCCATAAATCCGCCAATAACCGTCGGTCATCGACGAGGTAATGTCTGTCCGAGTGAAAAGTTGGTACGTGATACGAATAGGGGAGAACAACGATTGTTTAACACCAGGTTTACGCAGCACTAAAAATGACTATTTTAAATTTCCTTATAAAAATAACATGAATGTATCGATCACAGTTTGTAGCCATTTTAAAAATAATGTATACCCAGAGAAATCAATTTGTTAAATAATCCTTATGGATCCATGCTTGCAATCTCAACATTCGTGAATTAAAAATATTGGAATCCTTCATTTTGACGGGTTCCGTAAATCTAGTGTTAAGTACTAATTACAATGAAACGGTACTATAGGGTCTAACTGGTCAAAGTTATAAAAATGAGGAACGTATCGGTGACTGGTACGAGAATTCATAATTTTCAACTGGTCGCAATAAGCCTATTCTCCCCTAAGCTTACGGGCTGCCAGAAGAAAAATTAATTCGCAGCTCCTGTTTCAAAAATTCAATTTCCTTCGGCACCGTACCTGTCTCCTCCATCTCCCTCTATCTTCGTTCCGTGCCTGAATCTAAAGTAGCGGTGGGGAATTGATCAACCCCGAGGATTAATTCGCGAGCGTAACAGGAAGAAAGGGGATCGCGTAGCAGAGAGAAAAATCGCGGGAAGAAAAGGCGAGGGAGGGTAGGTTCGAGGAAATAGAAACAGGTATTCAATGGAACCCTTCCGCGCGCAGCCCCGAATAAACGCGGGAGACAGAAAGTGGATGAACCGAGCAAAGACGGTCTGTTTTTTCCTAGGAACGGGGCACCGCAAAAATGCACCGACGCAAACACGCGCTGGAGCGAAGTCAGAGAGAAAGAGAGAGAGAGAGAGTGAGAGAGAAAAGGGGGGGAGATAGAGAGAGGAGAGCAACCCCGGTCACGCTCCGAGGGTGGATCAATATCACCACCACCGACAACGGGATCGTGACGGTGCACGGGATTCACCAGCCGCAGCAGAAGGGTGGTTGTGTGTCTTTCGGCTAGGTGCACTTTGACAACGACATCTACCTTAACACCACCACCAGGGCAGAGCACAGGAGCTGTTCTCTTCCTCTCTCCGACTCTTCTGTATCCGCGCAACCCCCCTTTTCCTTGCCCCTGGATTTCTGCACCCCCACCCTCGAGAAAACCACCCCCGAGAGCAACCCCTTCTCCCGCCCTCTCTCGTGTGCCTCGGCGCCGCTCCGAGCACGCCACGAATTAAATTACACGCGATCCGGTCCCGGGCTCTTTGTCAGAACGAACACGCTCGGTTACTTTTCGACCTTCCCAGGAGTTGCCGTGGAGGTTGAGGAAGGGACCGCTTGTTTTCCCCCATTTTCCTCTCCCCATTGAACCTTCAACCTCTATCGATGATCCCGTTTTTCTCCTTTTCGGAGTCCCGTGTGCAACCGTCGTGTCGCTGCTCGCGCGCTTTAAACTCTTTTCCCTCGCATCGGCTTGAGAGTAGAAGAAGAACACGCTTTTCCGGGGGGGTTGTTTTCCCCGGGAAAATACAGACGGGGCGAGAAGGGAGAAATTTTCCGTCTCCAACTTACCGGAACCAACTGTACACGCAGTTGGACGGCCTCGATCTTTCGGAAAAACCTGCGAGAAAGGGAAATTGATTTTCCTCGAGATCGGACTGTTTCGAACCTTGACACAGTGGTCCGAAATCGGGAAAACGTGATCAAAACCTCACGACTTATTAAAAAATTATTGGTTCCGCTTGACAATTGATATTAGACCGTTCTTCGAAATTCGAAATATTGACCCGAACGAGGGGAAAGACTAATTCTCCGGATAGCAAACTCTACCCTTTGTATTGTATAAAGTAGGTATTCCATTTGTACTTTATAATCCCCAAAGAAGAAAGAATTGAACAATTGCTTGTCTGTTTACGTACAATAAGATGCCATAACAAAAAATATAGGTTTCCATTGGAAAAACAAAGTTGACCTTCGAATGACCTAGAAAACGCCATCCAAATAAAAAACTGACACTGCCTTGGACGCGTGTTTTGCACTTTTTAAAATAATTTTCATACCTTTTTGCTGTTTACTCCCACTTTGAAACACTGTTAGGGTAACCAATACCATACTTAAAACTAACCCAGCTGAAAGTTCATATTTTAGGTTTTGCCCACGTTTTCCGGGTTTGGGAGCACTGTGCCTGGCCCGAGGATTGGTAGTCGGACGTGCTATTCACCGAGCCAGAACGCAGTGCACTGTAAGCGGCGATTGTACCGGGTATTTCGGTCACACGTTTTCAGATTGTGTGTACGGTGTTTCGAAGCTCGTTAATGTGCTCGAAACGAGTACGAGGTGAGCTAGAGGTCTCCCCGGGACTGTGATATTATATTCCCAGGGTTGCCATCTTTGTCCGGGCCCGGCGGACATGAAATAAACCGCGATACCGTCTGGCACAGATACCTGGGGCCAGCGCAGCAGCAGCAGCAGCAGCGCACGGATAAAATATCGTTCGATAAGCGTTTCGACTGCTCGCCCGACGCGCCTCGACGAAAGAATAGAATTTAATTGGAAAACCCGTTCAGAACGGCCGAGCGTGTCCGCCCCCATAAACCAGAATCGGCACCGTGCCGCCATTTACATATTTAAGGGGGGGCGTCGACAACGCCGGCCAATAAATTCCCGCGTTTCATCGAAGAGAGATTTATCCGGCCGTGTAAATAACTATTACGAGGCGACGACAGAAGCCAGTGGCCCCGGCTCTCCCGCGGGGCCAGCGGGGGCCAATCCCTCCCCCACCGGTCGCGTCGTTAATTAAACCGAAAAGTGTCGTAACCGGCTTTCCGACCGTTTCCTGTCCAGGAACATTGGCTCGTGGCGGGATTCTCAATTAGTCCGGCCGTTTTACGACAATTCCGAACCGCGCCGGCCTCTCGCCTCTGTTGGTTGTTGCAAAATATAGTAAAATCGGTTGTTGCACCGGAATTTATTCCCGCTCGACGATCGACACGACCTACAGGCTGATTAAAAGGAACGAGAACGCGGATCTGCATTCGAACGCGCGGGACAAGCAGATTAAAAACGCTGCAACGGCTGCACGGTGACGGATTGCTCTTGGATTTCACCTGGCTTCTGTGGCTCGGTCTACAGGACGATTCAAAACTAGTGAGCTGCACGGATGAAATAGTTTTTGCACCGGCTGATCGGTGTGCAAACATTTTTAGGAGCAGACTGTGTAGAATTTGATTCGGTCAGATTGAATTTTATTGTAGAACGATATTGTACAGGGCGGTTCAGAAACAGTGGACTATGGATAAATTATTTTTTTGATAGAGGATGGCCTGTTCAGAATCTCGAGAATTGTAGAAATCAATCGTAAGCAGATAGATTTGTAAATAGCACAGCTAAATGGCATAAATGTAGATTGTACAGGGTGATTCAGAGCGAGTTGGCTATGGGTAAATCTTTTTATCAGCAGGGTAATTTGCGCACTACCTTAATAATCATTTAAGCAAATCACGTGCAAGTTGGTCCACCGAAATCACAGTGATTCGTCAATTTATTTTCTACAGGACGATTAATAAAAGACAAAATTGAACCCACAATGCATATATTCATATAGGGGGCGAATTCTCGGGGAGCAGGAAGACTAAAAGCATATTCCTGTATGTACAAATCGACAAATTGCTTTCAAATTTATTCTGTGTTCAACGAAGCATTGTATAAAATCTATAGAGCGATTCGGAAAATGTATGCCACGAATAAATATACATTTCTATGGAGGATAATTTTCACAGGCCGTCGAGAACTTTCAAAACCAAACTTCAATCAATTATCCCCATTAGAAATACAGTATATTACGAATTCGTATTGTACAGGGTGATTCGAATGAAGAGGCAGGTCAATTCATAACGGTTATTCACATCAGTCATAAATTCGTTAAAATCTGTGTTATACAGCGCGATTAAAAAAGCACACGTAAGAGGCACACGTAAATCGTTCTACAGGGCGATTCAAAGGAACTGGACCACAACCGGACGTTGTACAGCGAATCAACAGAGGATCTCAATAATCTCGCGGACATCGTTCGCAAGCGGAGGTGGTGAACCCCCCGAAAAAGGAAACTAATGGCGGATCCATACTGTACAGGGTGGCTCAGAAGAAACGAGTCTCTCGGGGGCAAAACTCGGAATAGTTTTGGCGGTACGAGAGCTCTGGGGTTCTTGTAGTACAACGGCATCCTGGTCGGGGAACGAACATATTGCATGCAGTTAAGCGGCGTTAATTACGGGAGCGTTAAACGCACGCCGGGCGGTTCGCAGGCGTCCAAAGATCCCCGGGTACCATGGAAAATTATTACCAGCTTTGCCTAATGCCGTCTAGTGTTTGCGCGCCGCGGTGGGAGCAGCACGAAAGAGAAGGGGCTTGAGAGAGGGAGGGAGAGGGAGTGAGAAAGGTGCGTCGCCCGTAATTTCGCGAGCAAGGGGCCTCTCTCCTTAATTTACTCGAAGCCACCGGCTGCTCAAACAACTCGGAAAGGAGGATGTCATTGTCGAAAACGGTTCGAGCACTATGCCGCGCGCCGTGTCGTGCCACGCCGGCCCTCGGGTCTGTTTACACGGCGTGATTCCGAGTCGGATTACCGGCCGGCCGACCAAACAGGCAAATAGACGAAGAAAAGAGAGGAGAGCATCGTCGACGAAAACTCTTCCGTCACGCGCCATGCGCCGTTGAACGTCACCGTCTCGTTACGGTAACGGCGTACCGTTTTGTCCACTCTGTTATTGGACACCCTTCGTCCCCTCGTTATACGCTACTGCGTGACGGGACCCTACCCCCCTCCCCCCGTCCCCGCGACGACTAACGAGGACACTCACCGAGTTCGTTTCCTGGGGAAATTCGACGATCACCGGCGATTTTAGGATTTATTTTGTTATCCGTTTGTTGTTCGTCCATTTCACGGTTATCGGGGATACAGGAGGGGACGATTGTACTGGGTGATTCAGAGCTGACAGAACGTGAGATCGACTACATTTATTTAACGATGCTTGTTCGTCCCGCCATTTTATTTTACTATACTGTGATTTATTTCGTTGAAATCGAGTCGTGTATGTTACTGCATACAGGGCGATTCAAAAGAAGAGGAAGTCGTCCAGTGAAGCAATACTGTTTATAGAGGATACTTTCTGCATTCGAAATTTGCTGTTGGATAGAGTAAAGTGACATTATACAGGGCTGTTCAAAATAATCGTACAATTTAAAATCTACGCCGAGAAGAATATTTCTGAAAGACAGTGCCGAATTGTCGTTTGTTTTATAGAGACTGCTTGAGGTAACAAAGATGTATGAAGAACTATATAAAAGATGTATACATAGTACGTATAGGGTGATTCAAAATAATTTGGTAATTGAGAATGTAGTACACAGGATACTTTAAAGAGAGACAGAGTTCAGACGATTTAACACAGATTGTCCGAAGTAAAAACAAAATGTCCATCAAAGTGTACACCATGTACAGGCCGATTCATAATCCCTGGAGTGACTGCTTTAAGTACACAAATCAACTTCACAAAGGCACGATGCCTTCACCCGAATAACTCCAACTGGAATCCTGCAAAAGTACGATATACAGAGCGTTTCAAAGGAGGTAAAAGACCGGAAGGCAAACAAAGTTGGAAAATAATGGTATCGATACGGGAACCGGTTAAAGGACGCGTTTTATCGTTGACACAGAGCCTCGAGTGAAACGTCCCCGGGAATGTCTTTTTTTTCTCTCTCTCTCTCTCACTCTCTTTCCCCGTTTCTTTCAGACACGTCCCGAATTGGTTTCGCGTATCCGTTCCGCCGTTGGAAAAACGTGGCGACTCCCCCTCGGCCGTGTTCCCCGTGATACTTTTATTTCGCTGTTCCTTTGTGGATCCGTTTGTTCGCGCGACGCGTGCACCAGCTGCATGCCGGCCGCACAAAGCGTTCTCCAGTCTTGCATCGCGGCGGGCGCGGTGCATCGACTCTCGGTGTCTCTCGTTTGCGCGAATATCGGGACGAGGCGCGCGTCGAAAAATCAAAGGTGAACGCTTTTTGCAAGCTCATCCGACTGTCGCCGTGTGTGCATCCAACACACGCACACATACCCGCTTAACCTATCTCTCTCTTTCTCTTGCTGCTAGGGAAGAAACGCCGAGAACGGCTTTTCGGAGGAATTTCCGATGGCTTCGTTAGCGGATCCTCCTCCTCCTCCCGTTTCCTCCTCGTTACATTGTAAACGCGACTCTAGTCCTTCAAAAAGAATCGCGAGAGCAAACCCCGCGACAAAATACGATACAAAATGGCCGAAAGATTCAGACTGCAACTCCGAATAACGCGGAGAGTTTCGAGGGTGTTTGTAATCGTTTGTCTTGGACACGGAATGGCAAAAAATTACCTCCTCGAGCGTTTCAGTTCTCTTTTCCCTTGCAACTCTGGTTCTGATGTTCGAATTTCAGACGTTTCTTGCAGGATTTATTCACTCCTGCTTGCAAATCTTACGATCCCAACTGTGAATCGTATTGTGGTGATCAGTGCTCTTGATAGAAACAGGCGATATTTAACCTACGGTAATTTCGTTTAAAAAAATCGCAGGACAACGTACCTACGCTTGTTTGAAAGAACAAAGCCTCCTCTTTCGCTTCCCCGACGTGATTCTCCCTTAGAAAATGTTCACACTGTAAGGAAAATAGTTATATCCGAAAGGCGTGGGAAACCGAGAATGACCCCTTCTTCGCGCTTATAGAAACAGGCAATGTTCAGTCTACTGTAACTTGGTTAAAAAAAATCGCAGGACAATCTACCTACACTTATCTCAAAGAGAAAACTCTGCTCTTTTACATCCCCAACTTGTTCCGCTCTGAAACAATTATCACACTGTGAGGAGAATAGTTATATCGCGAAAGGCGTAGGAAACCGAGAATGGCCCCTTCTTCGCGCTTATAGAAACAGGCAATATTCAACCTACCGTAACTTGGTTAAAAAAAATCGCAGGACAATCTACCTACTCTGATTTCAAAGGGCAAACTCTCCCCTCTCGTTTCCCCGACTTGTTCTTTTCTTAGGAAATGTTCACACGGCAAGACAACCGAGAAAGTGAGAGACAAGTGTCCCAGTTAAGGAATTCCAGGAATTCGAGCTCTCTTGAACCTCCCAAAGAAGAAGTCTTGCCGAGGACGTCTCGTTTCCAAGAGCATCGCTTTCAAAATGGCGCGTGCCATTCCTGGAGCTTCTCTTCTGTTCAAAACGACCGTGCCCCTGAAGAGAAAAGGGCTTCTTCGAGCATTTTCCGGTGTTAGTCACGGGGAATTCGGTGACGAGGAATAATTCTGGCCGGGGGAATCACGCGGGCCGGCACCTCGGTGCCGGCCCGAAACCCGAAACTTTCCGGAGTTGATATTCAAGTAAACTACGCGAGGGGAGGGGGATGGGGCTCGAGGGTTCCCGAAGGGATGCGATCGAGCGATTCCCGCTAAAAGTGCTACGCTGTCGTCGCAAATGGAGGGTAGGAGGGCTAAATTTTCCGAGTCACGAAATTCCGCGGGGGAGGGATTGGCGACGAGAAGCAGCAACGGAAAGCACGAAAGTTCCGCAAAGTGCTAATCTGGCCGGGTCGCAGTAACGGCGAACGCGCAACGAGCGTCTCCGACGATCGCTCATCGTAATAAGATGGCGTGCAGCTACCCTGTAAATGGAACGGGCTGCCACCCCTCTCCTCCCCTCCGTCTCTCCTCTCCCTCCTCTCGCCTGGCACTCGCATTAAGCCATTACGCGCACGACGAGATTTATTTCGAGCACTGCGCCTTTATCTTCGATCATCTTTCACACGATCCTGCTGTCGCTGGCCAAAACAACCACGCGCAAATTTGCATCCGACATTTTACACGGCTCTAACATCAGCTATAACATTATGAAATCAAAAATATATCCTGACAGTTAAAAAATTAAATTGATCCTCACTTTATATGAAAACAAAGTTTTTCCGAAATTTTATTTATTGAATATTGTTAATCTTTTGTTCGAACCTTTTTCTATTGTCTTTGCATCGTTCGATTTATCAGCACTAGGTTTACGAGACCCGTCACAATGACGGGTTTTAGTATTTTTAATTTACTGTTGTTGAGATTGTGAAGATCCATCTACGTGGATTTCAACTGAACGAATTTATTTCTTCGGGTATATATTGTTTCAGAAATGGCTAAAAACTTGAATAGACGCATTCTTTTTATTTTTATAAGGTAACGTAAAACACTCGCTTTTAGCGCTCTGTAAACCTAGTGTTAACCCCCTGCATAATTCGTTTTACGTAATCGTAATCGTTGATTAAGAATGTCGTAGGAACGTGCGATTCCGGGGAGGACTAAAATCGTTTCCCGATTTGTCGAACGCGTACGAACGACGGAACAATAAGGATACCGTTCGAAGGAGCGTATGATCGATGGCGCAAGGATTTCCACGTTCACGAGAAACTGTCTTTGTTATCGGCAACAGACGCTGCAGCAATGGTAAACTCCATTAAAACGGTTTTCGCGGACGTGTCGGCACGTATCGACGGCGAATCGTTGCCAGTCGTTAATTTCACGGGAAATGTAGGAAGTGCGCGTGATCCAGCGGCCATAAATGTCTTTCGACAAATGAAGACGGGGAAACAAAAGCCCCGGGAATAATGCACCGTTTTCATTTATCGAATATTTCTTCCCGTCGAGCGCTGCTCGCGCCACGTCGCCGCGGGAATAATAATAAACCGTATTCCGAAAAGAACAATTTATTGGTCGGGAATTTTCTGTTCAAATCCGTGGTGAACCTCTGCGAGGGCATTCCACGATTTTAACAAATTTTTTCGATTTTTTAAAAGCACGACAAACGGACTCTGAAGCTGGCAGTATTGGAAACTACGTTTTGAACATTCTTTGCTTAATTGTTCAGTTCGTGGAAATAGTCCCAGATGTTTTTTCTATGATTCTTTACAGTGTCAACAAATGATCAAAGCAGCTTTAAGTATTTATCACACGGTTGTTTGTATTTTATTATAATTTTAATATACAAATTGTGTGAACACTGTAAAGTATAATTTCTGAAAGGGTTGTGTCCACCCTGAAGTACAAAACGACGTGCCAAAAGTCTCTCCTGCAGTTTGAAATGTCATTGTATGTGCATCCAAGATGGCGTCGCCCGGCCATATTTAATTCTATCGGGTTCCGGATAAGGGCCGACGCACAGTGGTCCTAATCGATGAATTAGGAGGAAAAAAGTTCAAAATTGAAGGTAAAGAAAACCACGTGTAAGTGAATTTTCGATGTACTATACATCCCACAGAGACGCAAAGTGACCTCTGGCATTAGTCTCATTCAATTTAGAACGAAAAAATATATAAATAACGGTACTGTGCTCAATAGACAAAATGATTTTAGTATTTTCTCCTCCTAATTTGTCGATTGGGACCACTGTGCGACGGTATCGATTTTCCGAGACCTTGAAGAGACACGCGAACGGTGTGGATCGACGTTGTTGGCTGGCTGGAAGATAAAAGAAGCTCGTTCCGAGCATTCAAGAGGACGGAAGCGGCGCGAATCGTTTCGCCGAAGGAATTCCAGCTAAATGAAACGTTTCGTTTCGCTTCTTTTTTTCTATCCTGTTCTTTCCTTTTTTCCGCGGATATCTCCTTTGACCGTCGCGTCGGTCGACGAAGAAAATCCGAGGCATTCGCGATCGAACTTGACGGGAGCCGACGAGTGGACGGGCGAAACGGATAAATAAACGAACAAATGGAGTGAATGGGATCCGTTTCGCGGCTGGCCACGGCTCAAAGAACCGCCGGGCATTCTCCGGCTAGGGATGCAAAGGACGAGAAACACGGGCCCTTGGCCCCTTCGCCAGCGATCCCACGGATCGGCCACCGCTCGCGGATAACGAACAGAGGTCCGAGACGTTATTCTCAAAGCTCTGGAATCCCTTTGAGCCGCCCGGCGAAAACGTCTCCGGGTTGGCCCTCTCGTCCGACGATTGCCAAAGGTGACCCATCTTGCCCTCGACCTGCACAAACGCCACACGCTGCACACTCGACCGGGAACCTGTTTTTCCTTGGCAAAATTGAATTTTCGAATTTTCAACGAATTTTTCCGCACCTCAATCGAGAAACCCTCGAGTCTCCAAAATCCACGAGATTAGCCATTTTCGGTAATTATTATTACTTTCTGATCACTAATCTCAAGACGAAATTCAGAAATTCAAAGTCAATATACGGTAAACTTTGTCTTTCCAGTTTCCAGATTTTCTGGAAGACTTTGCCTGACTTTGTCTTTCCAGTTTAGGTGTATTAATTAAATTCTCCTGATTTTCTGGAAGATTTTTCTGAACAGTACATTTGTTTCCAAGAATCCTGAGGATAGCTACGAAAAATATAAGAAGTTGTACAGAAACAGGGAGGTGGAGTTCGAAGGGCTAAACGTGTGACGGAAAGGAAAATTTGTTTCGCAAAACGGAAGACTGTTTATTTCGATCCCTGGGCGAAACAGTTTTGGAAAGCGGTGGAGCATGCGTGGCAGGGTTCGATCCCATCGATTCCCCGGGTTTCTCGAAAACAAAGCGGTCAGTGGGAAACAGTGGTCCCGTCGTTTCGGCTGGTCCCGCACCGAAGCGGATCATCGTCCGCTTTGAACTTTGCCCGCGATCGCAAGCCAAGCTTCGTAAAAACGAAACGGAACAGCCCTCCCTGTCTCTCTCTCTCTCTCTCTCTCTCTCTCGCACTCTCTGTTCAGATGGGGTTATATCGAGTGGCAGTGCTCTCGAACTCGGTAATCTGGTCTCCATTAAAAACTTCATCGATCCTTTATCTCCTTCAAGTGGCCGTCGCGTTATCTTTTAATCGGTCGACCTACATAGGAGCCGGACGGCAGGAAACGAGAAAGATGGGGCGCGAACCGGGTCGAAGGTACCCTCTGACGCAAGTTCCCTTCGTTCGAGATAGCGCAGACCGCCCCCGAACCACAGAAATAATTACCATACTAACGCCCCTGCTAGGGAAATTTCGAATTAACTGCGACACCCGGTCAGAGCTATTCGATAATCTTCGGGTTTTAAGGGGACATGATGAAAATTGCGGTCTAATACCGGTTCAATCGTTCTACTTGGAATTGATCACTAGATTTAACGAAAGCTATAAGCCTAGTAATATTTTATATCGGATAAATTGACCGAGAATACCGGTTACTTTGAGAGAGGAATAAATCTCTTCGAGTTAAATGTTTCATGATAATTGCTACAGCATATTTCGAAACTATTGCTGGGGATTTGACGGCTAGGGGAAAATATTGGCCGAAGACAAATGGTAGAGAAGGTAAGACCGTGTTAAGGATAAATCGAGTTTACAGTGTTCTATATAGAAAGATAAATTGCACTTGAGGGAATACCATGGCTAGGAATAAATTGGGTCAAGAGGAAGCCTTTGGGAGATACCGTGCCTAGAGTATTCTGTTTCCACGAACAAATCACGACTGCGGAAAGCTGAGGGGCTAGACTGTCTTGTCTAGGTCTGTAGAAAAATATAGTGATACATAGAATTGAGAAAGAGCCTAGAGCCACATGGGTACATTATATCTAGTGACGAATTGCGTCTAGAGAAATACATCTAGAGGCAAATTAAGTGTAGATAAACGTCAATGTATAGATTGAAAATTTGCTTACAGAGGGAACCGTGTCCAGATACGTATTAAGCATCGAAAAAGGAGAGCTTAGATTGTCTTGTCCCTAAAAAAATTTAGTGAACCGTCCAACCAGGATATATAGACCTAGGGACAAATTGAGGTATCTAGGACACTGTATCTAGGGAAGAATTGCAACCGGAGGAAACAGTGCCTGGACAGAAATCGAGTGTGTATAGAGTTAGTATTTAGAGTTATCTGGGTCTCGGTAAACTTTAGCGGTGTCTTCGCCGAGATAAAGCACCAGCTAGGGATAAATCGAGACTGGGGACCCCGGTAACCGGGAACGGGTTAGTTTCCAGCGGGAACCGCGGCCAACGATGAACCGTATCCAACGAATTGTGAACCCAGATGAATTGTACCTTAGAAAAACCCCGGCACTCGGGGTATCCTGTTTCCAGGAAGAATGAAATCTAGGTTATTCCCGTTCCGCGGAAACTCGAATCTAGGTTAGGCTAGACCTGGAAACGGTTTCGCCGGGAGTCCAACAAAGAAAACGGCTGGGCTGCCGCGTCTCCGTCGAAGCCACGCCTGGAAAAAGACGAGAGAAACAGAGAGAGAATCGGTGTTGTTTCATTAGAGCGATTAGAAAAAAAGGAGGTCGGTGGGGAGAAAATGGCGGGGGGTGGAGAGGGCGTCGAGCGCGCGTATCCTGGAATTACGTTTCCAGTGATTCCGGCGACCCAGATCGACGGAACACGCAGATTGCTCGCACGCAACCATCCCTCCCCTTTCTCTCTCTTTCTCTCTCACTTTCTCTCTCTCCCTCCCGGCCGGCATTTTCACCGTTTCACCGTTCGTTTCCAATTGTTTCGAAGGAAAAGTCCTCGCGAGCTTTTAACGCGTGCTCCATGACAATTACCGGCCATTCCCCACGGGGAAACAAGGCTCATTAGAAAATGAGTCGACCGGCGATCACGCCCGTTTTCAGGTGAAAAAACCTGACGTAATTACCGTGTGATTCGAATCGATCCGCCTCACCACTTTTGCCGGCGGATCCATGTCCCTAGCGTGTCCTGCTTTCCACGTAACCGGATTATTACTTTCATTCAGACGGATTACAGTCATTTCTAAAATGGACAATCTCTCATTACGCTCTCAGCAATGTTCACCGATACTGGGTTCTCTAGCTACCACTATAGATATAGTCCCTAGTATTCCCTAGATCTCACGGTTTCTTCACCTTATTCAATACCAAATGAGTTCAGCAGAAGATGGCCATAACATAATTAAGATAAGAATATTATATTAAGCACTATGAATTAAGCGGATTACAGTGAACTCTAATTTTGCATAAAAATCCACAGTCGTATGAATATTTATAATTGGACCAGGGAACTAAAAATATTTCTCTAGAAGCCATCCCCGACGAATTCCATCCCCGAGAATGTAATTCGGATCGCAACAAATGATTTCGACCATCCCCTTTCGCGTCTCTCGGCGACAATTGCGCCGGGTCTCCGAGGCCCGGAAACTTTTCCAGGGGTGACTTTTTTTCCAGTCCAGAGGACAATGGTTTGAGAAACGAGCAGGGAGATCGAGATCGAGATCGAGCTCTGCGCGTACATCCAAGCGAGAAGAATATCCCGGCGCGTCGCGTCGGACGTTCGCCACCTGCGTTGCTCGTCGTTCTCATCGCGAAACACCTGAGGGCTGAGGGTGCGCGGAGAGCGATCGTAGTCGGGGGTGCGTTGCGAAAAAAATGCCCGGAGGGTTGGAATTGATCCAGAGAAAGAGAGAGAGAGAGAGAGGGAAAGAGTGAGTCGAATTCCTCGGCCGCATTAAAAGTCGCTGGCCCACTCGGCGTATTTACTATGTTCGTCGCGGTCGAGCCAACAGGGGAAGCTTTGCCTTCGGGGGGAGGGGGGATTGCGGGAGAGGGTTGGAGGGATGGAGGAGAAGGTGGCGTCGGATGGAAACGAATGCTCGAATTCGCGGGAACGATTTAAACAGACCGAAAACTCCTTTTTTACCGGAGGACGACGGGAATCGCTTCCCCGCTCCCTTAACTTTTCCCATTCTTTCTACCGTGCGGCCCCTTCGCAATTCTCCGCTCTCCTGTCTCCTTTTTCAATTCCCTCCCCCCGCCCCTGCGATGCTCCTCGACCCCCCTTTCCACCCTTCTGTCTTTATTTTTCTCCTTCAGCTTCCCTTTGTTTCCGTTCCGCGCCCTCCTCCACTGTTTTTCCCCGTCGTCTCCGTCGCTGCAATTCTTCAACCCCCCACTGTCTTCTCGCTCCTCACCCCCTCGCCACGCCGTCTTCGCCATCTTCCCGCCCCCCATTTGCTCCGATTTCGCACACAGCAGAGCGGGCCCCCCTTTTTCGCACAACCTGGAAATCCGTGTGCCCCATCGACTACGCTGCCATAATGATTGCCACTGTTTCCGCCGGCACTCGTGTTCTGCTTTCATGCGAACGTCGCCGTGTCTTCCACCCCCGCATCGTGTCGATATCGCACCGTAACCGAACACCCTGATCGCGGGACCGTTCTCCTCCGAAATTCACCCCCTTGCACCCTCCATGATGGAGCACAGCGCGGACAAGTGGGGCATATATCACTACACGTTTGTTATACGAGGGTGGTCTGAAAAGTTTCCGACCTCAATATGAAGATGACAGTATTCGTCGACAAAAGTACTGTAGCGTGTTTGTGCATGCTTTGGCAGGTACTCACCAAAAAATTTTTTTTCGTTTTGGGGTTCATGAAAATTGATCGCTTTACCCCCGAAGTTCCTCTTTGCGAATCATAATTCTTCGTTTGTTGGTTCAGTCTTCCTGTTCCGGAAGGGTTCATGCTGGACACGTTGCGAACGATCTTTTGACTCTCTTTTGGACCAGGCTGTATTTAGGCAGAATTCCAAAATCGAAGCAGGGTACACCACGCTAACGACCTGGCTAAAAGCATTCCCACCCCCTTCTCGCAGTCGTTTCCACCATCGAAAACTGGACGCTTCGTCCTCTTTCCACCCTGTTTCTCAGTGCCCACGACCATTAGTGAACTTGAAATCTAGCGGATTTACGCTGATGCGAGCGAACACCCCGCGGCTTTGTTGACAGCGAAACGGGTCCGGCTAATTGACAAACTGTGGACGAGGCGATTTTTACTAACTAGTTTAACAAGATTGTTTATGACGATAAATGGCCGCTTCACCACCTGCTAGACGTTTAATATAATACCTTAATACGGTCTGAAGGTGCTCGGTAATGTTCGATCTCCGTATGACGCATCAAATCAAGACGCAGAAAGGCGTCATCGGCCCTGACCGCGTGAAACGGAGCGTCGCCGTGGAAAATAATTCGGTGAAGGTGTTCTAGAACCCGGCGGAGACTGGTCCTCAGCGTCTTCGATGACCGAAAAAGGGTCAGAGGAGGAAATTGGGTCACAAGGGTGCTCAATTCAGCCGAATGTAACTTTTGCAAAACCTATACAGCATAGGAATATGTTATTGCATGGTTTTAACCCTCTGACGACGGAATCTCGGACTGTTTTGATTAAAATAGATTATTAAAATCGTCATTCGATTACACAACCTCTAGCGATCCACCCTTTCTGTAATCAACAATCTTTCATCCTGATGTAACAGTTATTTGTTTAATGTAACCCTTAGCACTCGAATAGAGAGTGTAAGGCGCCACTAAAAATTGCTGTATCATTATTCCAAGTAGTTTTTACATTGTGTCCACAAGAAGTAGCGCCAAAAGTATGTTTCAAAAAAATTCATAAAAACGGAGCAGTGAATATTGCTCTAAATTAAATATCATCAATTATAAAATTGTAAAAATCGCCCGCCGCCGTTCGAATGCCAAGTTTCGCAGAAATTGTCGAGTATACAACAACAATATATTTGATTAATAGAGCAGAATTCAAAAGAAGACAGAGACCCACACTTACTAGTCGGAAAACTCTCTCTCTCTCTCTCTCTCTCTCTTTTTTGTAAGCTGGCGACGCAAAAAGGCGTGATCGGTGGTGACCGCGTGAAACAGCCGATCGCCGAGAAGAATAACTGGGCGGGCCGTGTTCTAGAAATCAGCGAGGACCGGTTTTCCGAGTGTCTTCGATGATCGAAAAGGGTCAGGGGTGGCAAATGGGTCAAGAATTGGTCGAGAGGGCGCGCGCTCGCTCGCTCGCGGGGGCGGAAGAACGTCAGCGACGACTACTGCGTCACTCGAAAAACGATCGGTTTCGGGGTAGCCTCGGCCGGAATCCGACATTGCGGCTGTGCCGGAGAGAGCTGATGACGCAATCCAAGTTTACAGTATACGGTGCACAATGGCCGGTATCTGGGTCGTGGTGTCGGTGCTACCCCTTGCACTCGCTGCGCGCCCCTGTCGACCGGGCGGCTGGCTGGCTGCACAGCCCCAATTCTGCAGCTCCGCACAGCGTGCTTGGGAAACCTCCGATATATATATCCACCGACGGACTAACCCGGAGCCCTGCCGATCACGAGGGCCTAACTCGCCTAACCGCGCTCGCCACCGATTCTGTTCAGCCGCGAGTTAACGGCAGATCCCCTTGAAAATCCGCGGCGCCGCTATTTCAAGGTGGGACCAGGGACCCGATCCCTTCGACAATAGTTTTATGGTTTTACTCGCGGCTGACAAATCGGCAAAACCAAACGTTTCGCGTGCAGATGGTCAACACGTTTTACGACACGGGCCTCTAGGGCTGTTTTTGAGAAAGTCGCGTTCACGAAACCTTTCCTAATTGCCCAGTAGAATTTTCCTCGCGCCCTCGACGGTTGACCGTACTGTCATAAAACGTGGACTTAGAAAGGTGGCATCGCGGGACCATCCGACATCGAAACATCGATTCAGGAATTCACGCCTCCTCATAGACTGTACGTCGAAAGAACAGATCCCGGTCGGAAAGAACAGATTCCCTTTTACCCCCTCACGAGAAACCAGTCCCCGCTCGCGCTGATTGCTCCAAGAACCAATTTGTTCGACTGTCCGGACGACGTTGCAGATTCGCCGACGCTCCGGTACCCTAAACGAGATCCACGGGCCCGTGAGAAAAACCGAAAGCGACACGGTCGCCATCTCCGGATTCGAGTTATCGCCCACTCGATCGAGGATATCCACTCTGGATCGTGTCCGGGTTCGCGCAATTTTCTTTCAGGTTTCCGCGTTTCTCGAAACACTTCTCGAACGCTGTTCTCGTGTTTCCAGAACATCGTCCGGTTACTTTTATCGCTGTACGAGGTTGTCGGAATAATTTCGGGCAAAGGAAATTTCGACGGCGAACTACCAGAGGAAGGATTTTGCTCGAAGGTTCCTATCGATTTCTAAGGGTATATGGACTTCATCCAGATATTACAGACGTTAGTCAAAGCCGTGAGGGAACTTCTGTGAGCAATCGAGGGAGAAGTATTCGCCGAGTTATAAAGGGACTTTTCGCCTTCGGTTTCTTCGAGGTTCGATGGACGCGGTCGGTCAGGGATCGATCATGCACAAATCCAATTTCCCTAAACGCGAGGTAACACGGTCCAAAGAGAGAGAGAGAGGGGGAGAGGGGTCCCCGTCGATATCCGTACGCTTCGACAGCTTCTATTTCGGTTCGTCCTTCGCCGCGTTCTCGGTCCGGGCTCTCTGCGATTCGAACGTTAAATTCAATAACGAGATAATAGAGCCGAGGGTAGTAATTAGCGCGGCAGGAGGAGGGCAGAGAGCCGCCCCTGCGCGACTTTATTCGTCGCGTTACATCGATCCGATCCCCATTAAAGCCTTTCCACCGATTCGGGGGAGCGTTAAAAGAGAACGAACGACCCGCGCCCCGTCCCATTTCGATCCCGTTCCGATTCCGACTGCGTTTTCCCGGGCAACCGCCGAACAACCGGGTATAACTGTGTATCGGTATCGGGGAATATTCCGATCGGTGGAAAAAGTCGCTTTCCCAGGCGTTTCCCGGCGACACACGGGTTCGCTAAACCGAAACGCTTTTGCCGATGCCCGTTTACGCGTACTGTTTTCGCCCACCCTCCCCGGTCGCGATCCGATCAAACGAACGTTCAGAAGTCGGCTCCCGATCGGACAGAATTCCCGCGGAAAATTTGTTCGCCGCACCGAAGACGATTCCACCCGTATCGAAAGTTATTGCCCGGCTCATGCTTATGATACGGAAACCTCCGGGGACACCGGTATAGTGCTGACTTGACTTCTGCCTGGGGAATTCAATGTTTATGTTGAGACGCAACGCGACGCGACACCCCCGAAAGTGTCTCTCGAACTTGACACCGAGTCCCGATCACTTCGACCACCCTTACCAGAGGCAATAAATTAGCCTAAGAGTCGAAGACGCGTGGGACCCAAGCGACGGGACTCGTCCCATTTTCTC
Source organism: Halictus ligatus (assembly GCA_028454255.1). Classification (NCBI taxonomy): domain Eukaryota; kingdom Metazoa; phylum Arthropoda; class Insecta; order Hymenoptera; family Halictidae; genus Halictus; species Halictus ligatus. The sequence continues at coordinate 15,875,713 of CM052134.1, forward strand.
TGCGAGTTTCCGGCACGAGAACATAATAATTTAAGACTGCGTCACTGTACATTCACATCGTTTCTTAGTAAATTTTTGAAACGTTTTCACTGTTTTATATTTTTCTCGCGAAATGCATGAAATCTGCAGTTTAACACTAGAACCTCTCGATTGATTCTAGTGTTAAACTTGTATTTAATGAACCTCTTCATTGAAACACATATTACGATAAAAGTTGTATGAAGTCTGTGTGGGCACAGTCTTGTCACTGTTACAGAGCAATATACGTCAGTCGCATTTATTGCACGGTCGTTCTACTGTTAATTGCGCTGTAGAGCATCCGAATCGTAAGGGTTGTTTCTTCTGGCTTCGTATTATTTTATTCTGTTTGTATTCTCTCGGAGGATATACGCGCCGAGTGAAAATAAATACTCGGAACGTTGATCCAGCCGGGGGAAGGATAATGGAACCGATGTCGGCCGTAAGTTCTCGGTGGAAGGATCGCCTGTTTTCCTCGAAGATGCTGGCAATCGAACGGGGATGTTCCTTCGAAATGGCCCGCCCCGGGCTTTTAATTCACGAGGTGCATTTAAAGGACGAAGACGTCGACGGTGCTCGTCGATTCTCCGGGGGATTGCAAACATTCGCAAACACGCGCGTACTGTCGCAACAATATTCGAAGAAACCCTGATCACTGTGTTTAGATGCCCACGAGTTGCCCGCTAATAAAACTATTACCGACTCGAAGGACCACTTCCAAAGGGGTGGAAGGAAAAATGACTTGCAAGGTTTTTCGAACGAACTATATTTCAAACTAAGTGGTGAGAAAGCTGGTAGGGCGAGTCAAGTCACGTTCGCCAGCAGCTCGAAAATGCTTCGGTGCTGTGGCATTTAACACTAGGTTCACGGAGCATTAAAAGTGAGTATTTTACATGACTTCATAAAAATAAGAAGAATGTGTCTATCCAAGTTGGATCCTCGCAATCTCGATAATCGTAAATTAAAAATATTAGATCCCGTCATTTTGACGGGTCCCGTAAAGCTAGTGTTAAAGTTGTTTTCTCTTCAAGGGTGACCGAATATTATTGCGACTGACTACGCGCAGACTGTGCACGGTCCGAGCACATGGACGCGCAGAAGAGACGAAGGAAAGATGTTGAAAGGACTCACCCTTCATGCCGAGTACTTGCGCTCTCCTCCAGTCGAGGACACTTTTCCTGTGGTTGGTTCCTGGCTCGAGCTATCGATACGCCCGAGATACACCCGCGAAAGTCCCGGATCACTGGTACACCACGGTCTACTTTGATCAGGAATACACGCAGGAACATAGAACACTCCCTGCAACAGAGAGAAAGAGAGAGGGGGGCACGTTTCAGTCGAGAGAAAAATACGAATACGTGGACCGCATCTTCGGGGAAGAATATAAATTGCTACTTGACCCGCTGACACGGTAGGCTAACTCGCCAATTAACTGCCTCGCCTAGACGCCTCGTATACAGTAACGAGCAAAACTGAGTCTACACTATTGGAAGCAACATAACTCTTTAAAAATTAGTCCAAATAACTTTACTGTTTTCGAGAAGTTAGAGGAATCAATTTATTAGACGAGGTGTAAACAAGTTTTGAAAAAAGCTTGAATTCGTCGGAATCGTAAAAGTTTTATCTGAGCCTGTATCGAAAATTTCATTCAAGTCATTTGATCTAATTTTTAAAAAGTTATGTTGCTTCAAATAGTGTAGACTCAGTTTTGCTCGTTACTGTACGTCTTTTATTTTTATTTGCCCGGAGCACCTGCTCGAGAATGGGCAAACATGCTCGGAATACTCTCTCGGCAAGTTGCTCTTTCGGGCCGTTGTTGTTCATAGTGTGTACTCGTTTTTCAACGACGAGTTCGATGCATCAACTCTCGCTAGACTTTATGCAAAATAGAAATCATTGACACCAATCGCACATGTTCCCTACCCCCGTCACAGTCTCACGACTTACTGAAAGATTCTTGAATTAATTTTCATACAGTTATTCAAGTATTCCTAGAATTCAGGATTCTGCTAAATTGATTTAAGAACGTATGCCGCATCAAATCTGCAGTTTATTAATAAGAAATCTGACACGTTAGATTTCTTCCAAAAAATGCGACGTGTACAATCGTTTTGTATAATGTTGCAATACCGAGGAAATATGTTGCTAGAGGGACAAGTGCAGGGTGTTAATCTGCTAATCACCTGCGTCCATCGAGCGTCCGTCGCTTCTAATTAACGAGCGGGCGATACGCACGACGTAAGATGATCCGATCGAGAAGCGATGGATCGTTAGACAACTATCTCGCCGGTCGACTGACAGTAATCCTGAATCATTAGGGAGGTTCTGGCTGGCAACAATGGCAGCGTCCTCCTCGGGGGATAGGCTTTTGTGCAACGATCGGCTTTTGTGCCGTCGAATCAACAGGAAATTGGGATTTCTTTGATGGGAGCGTCGGTGAGCAGCGACTCCGAACGTTGATCGTTACTCGAAGACGATGCTGATGGGGGTGAACGAGCCCTGGACCACTCGCGTCATTCTCCAGGTGGATAGAATGCCTCTCGATCACTATAGTCGACGTTGGACTCACGCAACTCTGCCGAAAATTCGTGTAACCAATTTTTCACGATTCTATTATCCCTTAGCACTCGAATGGCGACTGTAAGGCAAGATATTTTATACATTATTAAATTTGTTGGTATCTAATAAATTACTAAATATTTCGGTATTGTACGAGTAAGTTGCACCATTTTCGTATGTATAACATGAACAAAAAATCTATAGAAGGGCAATATTCTAGGATTGAAGAAAATTTTCATTTTGGAGTTGAAATAATAAGTTTATTTAATGCATCGAACGCCAGTAAATGTAGGATTATTGAATAAAATATATTTCGTTTGATTTTTTGAATAAAGCATGAATTTTCAATTTACGAAGGGTTGAAAGGGCCAACAGTCGGTTCGATGTTAGCTTTTCGGTGGTGTTGGTGCTTTTCGGAGCCTATCAATCAAAGTTAAACCTAAATATGAAAAATTGAGCGTCGATCAAGTGGCTCGGCAGTGAAATGCCAAAAGAAAACTCGACAGGTGGTTAATCACTTCGGCCATCGATTAGCCTTCGACAGAAGTTCATGAAATTGTGCAGTTAAAATCGAACTCTGCGAAAATGGTTTTGTTTAATCGTGACGGGGGGCTGGGGTGCGAGGTTCGGGGGAATTATTGAAATTTTTTTATCGGAACCGATCGTCGGGTTTGTGCGAGTGATCCATTGGGAAGGGTTGAGGGATTACCAGGTGGCAGCTGGTGCCACGGGACAGGGATTAGACGATGCCTAGGGACTTCATCCTAGGGAGAACGGTAATCATCGAGACGCGCTTGCTATCTCGCGTGTGAAGCAACGCCTGGTGGGAACGCGCCGCTGCGCTCGAAGAACGTAAGATTATGGAGGCAGTGATAAGGATCGATGACAGCGCCCCGTTTGCAATTACTCTATTCAGTTGTCAGCGTCGATTTATTACCAGAACCTGGCTGAACATCTGGCATAGTTAATGAGACAGCCTCTGGAACGTTTATTGATACGTTCAATTTCTCTCTTCGAACTTGACGATGCTCGTTGTACTCGCCAAGTGAATCAAGTATTTCAAAATATTTCAAAATGTGCGGGGTGTTGGTCCCAAAAATGCATTTCCTCGAAGGGGGTTCCTGAGATGATTTTAACACTGGGTTTACGAGACCCGTCAAAATGACGGGTTGTAATATTTTTGATTCAAAAATATTAAGATTGTAAGGACGCATAGATGAGAAATTATTTAGCACATTTAGTTCTTTGGATATCTATTGCTTTAAAAATATTGCTAAAATTTTAGGTCGCACGTGATGCAAAATATTCACTTTTAGTGCTCCGTAAACCTAGTGTTAAGTGATTTTTCTTGTAACAACTTCACGGCTGGTTACCAACCTCCCTATTTACCGGCGGCATAGCGCTCGCATAATTTTCAGTCGGGACTTTTTGCCTTCCCTTTCGTTTTTCGTCTCCGTCTCGCTGTTTCACGTCAGCGGAAACAATGGCCGAGTCGAAAGAAGCCTCTCGGATCCAGAGGGCGAAAGAAATATGGCGGTAGTGAATCCGTCGGTGTTCCCCGTGGAGGCCTCCTTTCCGACGGTGAAAACTTTCGAAATCATTTTTTTACGCCGGCCGTTCCGCTTCGCGCGCGTTTCTGCCTCGCTGTATTTCGGTACTTTCGCGAAACAATTCCCCGGCGTGCTCCAGTTTTCGCAAGTTTTCGAAACGATTCGCCGAGGCGAGCCCCGGGGTCCCTTCCGCGGCCGCCCGGCGCCATCTTGTGCCGGGAAAGTGGCGCGAAACCGTGTCGCGTTCGAATTGTACCACGGGAGTATCGAGAGACAGAGACAAATAATAACTTCGTAATGATGTGTTTGATGAACAATGATCAGACTGTGACACACTATACAGGGTGTCCCAAAAATGTACTTCCATGCAAGGGGCAACTCGTGGGTTAATAAAATATTATTTCTTGATTAAAACACTTCACCAGTGAAGTTGTAATCTATTAAATATAAATTTTGTAATGTAACAAATATTTTGTAATATTTTTTGTAATTCCTACCACAACAATTTCCTGTGGTGCTTCGGAGTCACCACTCGAGTGCTCAGGGTTAATATGCTGTATTAGTCAAATTTTTTAGCGGGTGATACTAGAATTTAGAGAATTTAAAGTTCAGTTTGCAGAGGGGGGTAAAGCAGTTCTCTCCCGACGAATCCAGCCCCTGTAATTAATTCGCCCGTTGATTCGACAGACCGGCAAAAGCCGTGTTTCGTTGGTTCGGCACCGGTCGCGAGACAAACAACGACCGACTAATTCGAGCAAAGGATTAATCCGAGCAGAGGCGCGCGGGACACATTCAATTACCCCGTATCCGGTGTCAAGGCTCGCTCCGTCAGAGAGATACGAGCCTGGAGAACGGTTCCGCGGCTCGAAAAGAGCAAAGAGCCCGCCGGAAAAGCGAGCCGACGTTCTCTGGAAATGCGCCGGCGTTATCGTTTCCGTTCTCATAACGTCCCGTGTCTCCGTTTATCGCGCTTTATCAGGAACGACCCGCTGGAAAACGGCCGACACCCCTTTCCCTCCTGCCCACCCCTGGCTTTTTGCGCAACCGCTCAACCCCCGGCAACGTTTCCCGCAGTTCCACCGTTCGATCTGCTCGCGATAGCCAGGTTCGATGATCTTCGGGCTCGTAGTCTCCTGACCCTTGCGAACATCTTTGCGAGACTTCCAAGCTGGAGCAAAATTTATGTAGATCGTTAAACAGCCCGTGGCGAGAAGATAAACATTTCGTTAGACTTTTCGGCGTAGCGAATTTTTGAAGATCGTTCATGCTGCAATTTGGTGTGATTCGTATTATGATAGCGTATAGGTCAGAGGGTCCACGGTGACCTACAGAAGGTACAAATTTGATTAAATTTTTGGTATTTTACTGCGCTTACTTTTTGAGAATCGGGAATGCTGAAAATTGGTATGATTGGCACTCCTATAGGATTTTTATTGCAGGGCGATATTCAATATGAATAAATGCTGAAAATGTGATTGGCTTCGGGTAATCCATAATTAGCACATCAATGGGTTTCCAGTAGATAAAACGTTAACACGGCCGCCGCGTTTACAGCACGCCCGTCGTTCCAATTTGCAAAGAATCGAAGCAACAAGATGGCCGCGGAGTCATTTTCCGTGGGGAAGGGGGCACGCGGGTCGAAAGTTCGTCAAACAACTTTCTCGCGGGAAGTTGGTAATTGAATCTCGCGGCGCATGGAAACTAGCTCTGTTTGAATTTTAATCGATTTCCCGCGTGCCCCGCGACGAATTCTAATGGTGAACTCTGCGGGGGACTCGATTATCACAGGAATCGAAAAACCGTGAAGCAGATAGGATGAGTCGCGGAGGGTCGCGAGAAAAGAGAGACGGTGGTCGATGGTTTCGGGGGGCGGAGGGCGCGAACAATTTTCCGAATTTTCCGAGGACGCGTCGCACAGTGGTCCCAAATCGCCAAAACGTGGTCAAAACCTCATAACTTATTAAAAAGTTATTGGTTACGCTTCCAAACTTCACTAAAACCTTTGCAACTTACCTCCACAAACGGCATCCACAATGCAGAATTAAAATCGAAACGTTTCAACAGAATTTGTACACTGTGCACTTGAAATTCGCAATGTGCTTCACAAGCTTGAAAAGGTATAATCAACTCGAAGTTCGGATTGTGACTGTTGGTCGGCTATAAGAAAACGACCTTGTTGCTGTTTACCCCCACTTAGAAACACTGTTAGAGTAACCGATCCCATACTTAAAACTTACCTAGCTGAAAGTTCATTTTTCAGGTTTTGCCCAAGTTTTCCGGCTTTGGGACCACTGTGCGTCGCGAGGGTGTCCCTTTTTCCGTGGGATTTTGTCGGTTCTCCTTCGACTGGCCGTTTTAACGAGACCGGCTAACGGGCCAGAAGTTAATTCACCGACGAGGGTGAAAGTCCCCGGGCAGCCCTTCTGGGAGCTCGTTCCCAGCTTTTCCTCTTCGGTTCTCCCCCTCCCCTCCCCTGTCCCTCCCTGTCCTCGACCGCTTTTCCTCTCTTTATCGTTGCTATGCCGCTCCTTTTTTCTCTCCCGTGTCCTGTTTCGATGGCACTCCTGCGGCTTATACGCGTCGGCCCTGCCCGAGTAAATGCCCGGACGGCGATAACACGGTTAGCCCTTTTGGGGGGTTGAAGGCGCGGAGAAGTTAGGGCTCCCGGTGCCCCCACCCCACGTCCGCCTCGCCCATTATCCTGTCTCACCGTGATTTTTAGTGTCCTTCGAGCTGCCCGGGTTCCCTCGACCTCGTAATTTGTTCCTTGAGTGGGGTGCCGACTGGCCTCTGTCGTTTAGGAGATTGGGGATGCCGAGGGCAGTCGTTGCTCACGGTCGGTCTGTTAGAATCTCCGCCATTTTATGGTATCAAATCGTTGCGCGTGGAACGCACGATTTCAGAAAGTTTGTGCCGTCATTTTTATTTTGCATCAAGATCCGTGGCGACGATCGAACTGCTGCCGATCTGTGTCGTAAATCAGATTGGTAGTGAGATGCCAAAAATAGTAAGCTATTAAAGAGAACAATAAATTTCCAGTCGGTTCCCTGGGCACTTGCAGACGAGGCAAACAATTTTTCTAGCGACGATAGCACTCTTATTCGGTTTGCAGTTCGTGTTTTTCTTTTGCCGACATTTTTATGGGACCGTTAACGGATATGCAAATTCGATTGGTGTAGAGAAGAGGATCCAGGCAAGGTCCTGGCGATGGGATAGAATACAAAATCGAACATTTTCTCCCGGTCGCTATGGTCGCACGCGTATCGCTTACTGCAGCAGGCCGGTTGGAAATCGCTGATGAAACTCACCCGAATTCTGTTCAGCTGTAGATTCGTTGGCTCGTATAGTGCAACGATTATGCACGCGGCGCAACGGCGGACTTTGATCGCGTTTGTTTTATTGATCACGTTACGCGTCGCCCGACAAAGAAACTTACTTACGCGTCACAGAGCAAAACGCACGCCTCGCCGAACGATAAATCATGATTCCATCACGGAGGAGTTCGGTCGTTTCCAGACAGACAGAGAGAAAGCGGGCGAGCGAGCGAGAGGGAGAGAGAGAGAGAGAGTTATCGCGAATGATAATTCCCACGAAAATCCAGATGACGAAACCTCCAGGCGATCCAATCCGCGCGTTTCGTTTCCCTGGATCGTTTAATCCGAGAGACAGACGAGCTCGCCGGAAGGAACCGCGCCGTTTAGAATTACAATGCGGACGACGCCATGTTGCGTCCGCCAAGCTTTGACAACCCGGATTCCGAAGTGCAGAATGCAACTCGAGTGATCGATGCACTCGACACGCCTCCGAGATCCGCTTCGCAGAAACGTTCCAGATGTTCCTCGCTGTTGCGCATCGGATAAAGCTCTAAACACTGAGCTTTGACACTATTTTCGTCAACAGTAGGTTTGTGAATCGAAATGAAAAAGTTCGTGGAAATGCTGTCTAAGATGCAAGCTCTACAGGCGACGGAAATATTTTTATCGTAATGCAGGAGGAAGTACAGTGATTTCTCTATATATGTCGCCAACGCCTGGACGGTAAACGTTTCGGAATTATCCCTACTATCTCTGGATATGCCCTGTGAAGGGCCCCGAAGTTCGAAAGACTCCGAGGAGAGTAAACATAACAGAGCTCGGGTATGTCTCCTGGACGATACAAGACACTTCTGACATATAACGAGAATTCACCGTATATTTTGCAACACGAGAGGTGAATAGTGACGTACAATTGTTTGATGGAAAGCTTTTCGGTTCAGAATGGAAAATCCAACGAGATCAAAGTTACAATTCATCCCGCGTTGCTAGATTCACCCTGTATATGCATGCGGGTGGGTGCGCAGAGGGTGGATTACCCACCACCCTCGATGGTTCGACCGGGTTAACGCATTTCGACCGCTAACGGCTAACGAACAACAAGTACGCGTACCACCAATTTCTAGCCGCAGCCCCGGAGTACATGAATTAAGCCGCGACCGAGAGATTCCGCGAACTATACGGGCAATTTGCGAAGGGAGAGGAGCGGCCGATCTGTGTTTGCCAGTTAAGCATCCCTTGTAGACATTTCTGGCCCGGCCAGTCGAATTGCTGCATAAAACTTCAAGTTCCGTAATTGGAATCTGTGCAACAACCGCAGCAGCTATTGCTTCCCTTCAGTTCGGAACTTTGGTTTGGTTGGACGGGATGCTCTGTTGTCCTGTTTTACTACACAGGGTATTTTTATTGAACAGTCGATGACTGGCGATCGTTTGATTGCGAGATCATTGTTTGCGACACGGAATTTTCTATGGCGCCAACGCCTGGGTGATATACGTCGCTGAGTTATCTCCACAACCACAGGGCATACGCTGCGTACAACTTACGATTTTGAGAAATTTAGTACAGTAAATTAACAAAGTTCAATGGAATTTTTACGTTCTATATGCCACCATGGACCCTTTAGCAATCTAAATAAATTTTTATATTGCTAGGCCAAATGTTGAACGGCGCTAAATGACCTTAAATGACCCTGGAAGACGGAAGTGTTACAGGTCGTTAAACTGTCCTCGGGCTAGGCTATTCGTTTGCCCAAATAAAGACATACAGTTCCGTATAAAAAAGCAGATGTCACCTTGAAATCTCGGAAGCACATCCACCAATAAGATTCGTGGCCACCATAAAATGTCCTTAGTCGAAAGAGAGTAAGTTTTACTTGAAGTATTGTCTACGGCAAGCAGTAGTTGAGCTAAATAAGATGGTGCGAAACCTGAAATGGGACATAACGCGTAAAGTAGCAACAAACCATAATCGCGCAAACAGCAGCCGCGGGTAAGGTATCTCTGACGGCGCGGCGTTAGTCAGCTCAGCTGCAGAAAGAAAAATGTCGAGCGTCGGCGACACAATTCACGATAATTCATCGTCCCGGAAACGGAAAAACGGCGCACAGTGTGGCATTTGGCCCGAAAAGCCCGAAAAAATTATTTAAGCGTTATATATACGCTCAATGCCATAATGTAGTAGGTCGTTGATTCGTCTTAACGTCAGCTATAACAATATGAAATCAAAAATATATCTCAACAGTTAAAAAATTAAATTGATTATCGTATACAAATATTAATAACTTTATAAATAAGTATAATAGAAAAATGAAAACAGCCTGAAAGTGTAGTCCATACTTACGTAAAAGATATCCATAATGTAAAAATTTACACAGCTTTTTTAAAGCATGTAAAAATCACTGATAAATGTACGATATGTTACAGCATGATTGAAAAGGCAATACAAGTGATAGAATCTCTTGACTTTCGATTCAGTTTAGAGATTCATACACCTACAAATGAATAAAAAAAAATTCGTACATTGTTCTCCACACATTCGACAACTTCGAGCAATAAAAAAATTACAGTTCACGTTAAATTTTTTAAATTGACGTTTTTCCGGCTTTTTGGTTCGTAAATGTGGATCGTCACGTTGCAGACCGTGAAACGTCGGGGTTCAGAATCGACGAGAATTGAAATTTAACGCTGCCGTTCTTGTCGAGTTAGTGCCATTTCGAAGATGAAACGTTTTAACGATTCCACAAATGATTGCAGCCTATGGAAATAACCGAAATACCCCACTGCGCGGCGCTCCGAGCGCGACAGTTTAAAATACGTTTGTGTTTACCGGGGGACCGGGCAGCTTAGTCGTCCCGAGGATCGATCTGCTGTTTTCCAACGGGGGAGAGACCGAGATCTCGCCCGGTTTCCTCGACCGGTGGTGACTTCTTTCTCGAGATATCGATCATCATCCCTCGTCTTCGTGCCAGCCGCCGAAGTCACGGAGGAAAATCGCTGCGAGAGGCGGATAGCTCTCTCGACAAAGGGTCGCTGACGTGGCCTACCGGCGAACCCGAAGCCCTTCGTCCCTGTTTCCACGGGCTTTTCTTCGTCGCGGAGAGGGGGAGGGGGCAGGGAGGAAAGTGACTCCCCGCGCTCCTAGGAGTCGCTCAACTTCAGTTTTTCACGGTTCCGCCAAGTATTATTCCTCGGTGCTCCAGTTTCCCGCGCCCCGTGATAAATGTTGTCTCCCCCACCTCTCCCCGTCATCCCTTTCTATCTCTTTTTCTTCTCGGCTTCTCCCCCTCCACCCTTGTCTTCCTCTGTTTGTTCGAGCTTGTTGCTCCGGTCCGACTCGAAGAGGACGCTGCCTCTTCCCCGAGAATGTTTCTTGTTTCCGCAGGCTGAGAGAGAGAGAGAGAGAGAGAGAGAGAGGGCTGTTTGTCAACGCGCTCCAATTGTACGCGCCCCGTGTTTCTGATTTAATTAACCTGTTGACTATTAGCGGACCGACGCCCGACGTCGATCGTCACGGACTTCGTCTTTCGGTTACTTTCCGTTTCAATGTTTATTTCGGAAACCGCTATTTCGCGAATTTCGGAAACCGCTGAAATCCGTTAACCGGATGTTCTTTCCGACGGTTCCGATTGTCAGCCGCGAGTAAAACGATAAGGCTACTGTCAAAGGGATCGGTCCCTGGTCCCACCTTGAAATACCGGTGCCGCGGATTTTCAAGGGGATCTCCCGTTAACTCGTGGCTGAACACCGGATGTTAATTAAGCGTACATCCCCAGCCTTTTGCGATCCTAGCCCCTATCTGGCGTTTGTCTTGCGGTTGGCACTATGGTCGCTGTGCGTCGGACTATTGTTCTCTTTTACAGAATTGTACAGTTCATTCGGTCTTGAAATTTCCAGATAATCGCAAAAACAGTATTTTTACTATTTTATCGCCTGTAGAGTCTTGGTTTAATTTTCTCATGGAATTGTGTCAACATCTCCGAGCGTGTGCAAAAAATAAAAAAAATCGGACAGAGGTAAATTGGCTTTTTCCATGTAAGTGGATCGTGTTTGCGCAGGCCTGTTGAATAAGCAAAGGAAATCGACTTTCGCGACGTGTCCTAATGGTTGCACGGGAAAGGCAGGAATCGTTATTAAATTTGATTGAAGATTTTCCTCGCGCAGCTTTTCCCGCGCTTGCCATAAATGCACAAGGTGCTTTCGTTTGATAGGATTTTCCTCGTTGGAGCATCTGGTTCGAACGTATTTACGTAAAAAGGCGCTTACAGTATTCACGCCTTTGAAGGAGAACAGATAAAAAATGGTTCGAAGCTACAGCCGAATGTGAATGACTTTTTCGAAAATTTAATCACCGAAACA
>CM052134.1:15887608-16102084 GCA_028454255.1 Halictus ligatus
AGCTCGCGCGTTCACTCCCCAGTTCGAGCGCAATCTATCCTGGAAACCGACAATGCGAGCTGATACCGCGTATCCAGTTTATCATCGACGGAAATTAAACTAGTTCGAAGGGAGGGCAGAAACGATGTTAGCCCCCGCGCCGTCGCGAATAATCACGCTTGAAAACTGGGCCGCTTTTATCTAGTATCGGGAGTCGATCGCCGCCATAATGCCGAGCCAGCTCGTTTTCTCTTTTTTCGTTCCGCGATACTGCGTTGATTAGCGGCGAATCAACCCCCCCCCCCCCCGCATAACGCTGCTCTGCCTTTGTGTAATCAACGAAGATCATTACTCTGTGACGCTCTCTGTACCCACTTTAACCTGGCCTCAAAGTTCCTCTCGCAGCTTAACGTGGCAGTAAGAATATTCAGACTTATGCCGAGAGAAGTTCGCACGAGGCTAGTTTAACTTTAAACGACACATCTTGTATAATTAGGATAGTCGAGAGTTTTGGGAGTTCGGTACTTTCAGCCTCGTAAGACCTGACATGCTACTTGGAGTTTCGGGTTTCAAAACACTTTCGATCAGTTACAAGTTTCATAGGAGCCAGAATTTTTTTTTCATGCTATATTTCTTCTATAGATGGTCAGGGTCTCGGTCTACTGATGGACCTATCCACTGAATGACCGTCTTTTCTACTAGGTTTTAACCCTGTGTTAGGTTCTAAGGCTTTTAGAACACGTGAGAACCTTTTTCTACTACATTCGAAGCCTTGTTTTGATCCCATGACCACTTTTCTTCTTCTTCTACTAGGTTCTAGAAACCCTGGGTTTTTCTAGAACCCATGACCACCTTCACTAGGCTGTAAAGACCCTGGGGGGGTTGGAACCCATTGTCATCCCTCCTCCTCTTCCATGAGAGCTAAGGATCTATGATCAATTTTATTTTTCGCCGCCTCTAGAAGGTTCTATAAGGAATTTTTAGATATGATTCTTTTCCCTCGAATTATACCCAATTTGGACGAAAGTTTGAGACCTCTGAATTTTTTAAAATCCCGTGGAAGCATTCTTTTTTTTTATCAATACCATCCACAACACCTTCCACCCAACACCATAGTAATACGAAAATCCAAGAAAAGTCTGATTCGATCATATTAATAGTCCCACCAGGATTCGAACCCCGATCCTCCCAGTGGCAGTCCAAGACGCTAGCACACGAGCCACGACTTCTCTCTCATATGAGAGACCCAGTTCCAAGTGAACTAGCTTCAATGTTCTCGCATGTTTCGCAACTTCGCCTAACTCTAAATATTCTAGAATGCTCTCTAGCCAGTTCCAAGTGTTCCGAGACTCGTAGCAAGTTCAACCGAAGTATATACTGGGATCCATTATATTCTTGATCCAAATATTCTGGACGTAAGCTTCTGAGACAGACGATCCCCGAAGTTTAAAGATTTCGAGACGCACGGCCGAGAACTGGGTCCAAGTACTTTAAAAGCCATAACGGCCGAAGTATCCGCGGGCGACCAGGTGACTCGATAGTCTCCAGAGCGTGGTGTCCCAGGGACCGACACTATAGTCGTCCTTGGACCGAGGACGGGGAGCATCTGCGTTCGAATAATCCGCACGTCGTTGCGAATTAAAGTCGCTCCCACGGTTACCGTTCAATGGGAACGTATCACGGGACAAAGGTGGCTGATTGCTATCCCGGGGAAGATGATAGAATCGCGTTGCTCCCAGCTGGACGACGTCGTGATCGGTAATTGAACGCTGCTCCAGATATAATTATTCGCTTCCGTTGCGAACGGGAACCGAACCGTTTCGCGCCTTTCCCTTAAAGAGATCGGGGAAGGCGAACGGATGGACACAATGGCTGAATCGAAATCGAAATTTCTTTATTCGTTACCGGTTATTATTTGTCCCGATAATAACATCAAAATCCAATCATTATGGTCGCCTCGGGCGTCGCGTGTTCCCGACAACCACAATTTCCATGGAAAAATGCAAATCGTTCAGCCTTTTACCGTAACACGTTCCGCGGTACCGAAGCTAACGAGTATTCTTTGATGCGATTTTTTAATGGAGTGCAAACTGTCGATCAAGCTCTGAAGAATTATAGTGAAATCGGTTGATTAATCCAGTTGCGATATTTAGTGCGGCTGTGCCAGGTTCAATTTTAACACTTTGATCGCCGAACTAGAAACCCCAAAAATTCCATAACATCAAAGTAAGTTCTTCTTTGGAAACTATCAAGTGCGAATAGAATACCTACTTTATACAATACAAAGGTTAAAGTTTGCTATCCGGAGAATTAGTCTTTTCCCTCGGTCAGGTCAATATCAGCGACCCCAAGAACAGCCAAATACCAATTTTCAATCGGAACCAATAATTTTTTAATAAGTTATGAGGCTTTGACCAGGTTTTGGCGATTTGGGACCACTGTGGGCCGCAACGATGAAAAAGTGAACAAAGCTAAACCGTGGCGATAGGGGAGGCCGGGTTCACGAGGTTCACCGTCTCTTTCACTTAGCCTCTGAAAAGCGTGCTTTCGCCGGGCGTAAGTCTACTTGCTCCGTAAATAGTTGAAAGCGCAGGAAGATATGACCGTGGAGGATCGTGCCCGGTAATTCCTCCTCCGTTTGTTCCACTGTACGTAATATCGCGTACCGCAGCAGCGAACCTCTGCGCCGTTTGCTCTGCCATCGTAATATCCCTCGTTACAGCTAGAGGGGGTGCTAAGAGAAAGAGAGACAGAGAGAGAGAGAGAGAGAGAGAGACGATGAAGGGAATCACAGGCGGCGCCAAGCGAGCAACAGTCGTATAAATATTTAAAGTCGAGGAATGATGCGTCTCTGAAACATTTAACGAGCTCATCTTCGGCCGATCGATGTAACATGGAACCCGTCCCACGTGGCGTCGTTCTTTCTCGGGAAACACTTTCACGATTCGATCGACGCCGAGAGAGAACTCGGAGCGTTTGCCAAGTGGCGTCGTTCTGACAAAGGAACGACAAAAGTTCGGATAAAAATGCTGGAGAATCTTGGCAGACTTCGAGTCCTCGATTCCTCAACAGATCCCCTGGTCGCTCATAGTTCTGTCGTTTCGGGGCGTATTTCGTCCTCGGAAAATTTTTATAGATACTCTGCAATGTGCACTAAAAAATTCTGAATCGCAAAATCACGTCGAGAAAATTCACGCGTGTACCTTAAGACGTGCTCTTTCGAACAGTGTATCGCTTTCTTACGAAAAGCTTTCGCGTTCTCAAGAAAAAGGAATTCCAAAGCCAACCTGTTTCCCTTCGCAAGCACACATAATCCTTAAAAACCATTTCTCTGCGATCAGCAGAATCGCGTTGCAAAAAGTCGCACAAGCACCTCGAAAGGTCCTCTTTCGAATAATCCGTCGCTCGTTCAAACAAAAAAATTGTCAAGCTCCCGAAAAATCCCGAGAGCTCCCGTTTCTGGAAAAATTTCCTTTCCCCCCCGAAACGATTTAACTCCGATTTTCCACGGAACCATGAAACCTAGCCGAACGACGGCAAGCATAGGGTGGAAAGGAGCGTTCAGAGATTATGATAATTTCGGATCGAGGCTTTCGCCGACCCGTTAAACGGGAAGAAGGCGTAGTTCGCAGGCCCGATTTATTAGCCTCGCAAATGTCGGCGATAGCCGATATCGTGTCGAATACTTGTTGGCTGGATCCCGGCCACTCGATTCTCACCCCTCGATAGAGATCGATATCGGTCGTATCGGACGCACGCATCGTCCCTCGGCTTTCCCTTCGTGCGTGTTCCTGCCTCGTGTGTGTCCGCGTGTGTCTGCGGATTTTGCGCGACGCTGGATTACTGGTTGCCACCTCGTGGCATCGTTCCCCTAACCGATGCCGGGTCCACCGAACCGAAAACATGACGGATAAGCCCCGTGCTGGAACACCGGCACGCCAGATACCGTGGCGAGGATCGAACATCACCAACGATACGTCACCGGGCCACCCACACAACGGACAGTCTTTTATTTCGGACGTTCGAACCGATATCTCGCTACGAGATCGTTCGTGTTCTGTCGCTGTGCATGCTCCGAGAACAGAACGGTATAGTCTTTCGGCCCTTCTTCTTCGATTCGTAAAAGGGCTGCGATTTATTAGGAGGGCCAATAAGTATTCAATTGTTTTGAAATCTGAAACAAACTTTGTGGTAAATTCAACCCTTAGCACTCGAATCGTGACTGTAAGGCACCACTAAAAATTGCTCTATCATCATTGAAAATATTATTTACGTTATTAAAGAAGTTCGGACTGTGACTGTTGGTCACTGTTTCCCCCCACTTAGAAACACTCTTCGAGTAACCAATCCCATACTTGAAACTTACCTAGCTGAAAGTTCATATTTTAGGTTTTGTCCACGTTTTCCGGCTTTGGGAGCACTGTGCGTCGATCGGATTTCGCAGAAATCGAATTTCGGTGAATAAAGCGTGGCGTTTCGGGATCGCTGAAGTTGCTATCGGCTCGGTATGATTTTACCGGGTGAATTTCAGAGAGTGCGACTTTATCGGTGCAGCGAACGGCCACCGGGACTAGTCCGGGAGCAGTTCGGACACCGAACTTTCGGATAATCGCGTGGAAACGCATCGGGCTACTTAATCCGCCTCCCGTTGAACCCTAACCCGCTGTCCCCTCGGAAAGATCGAACCTGACGTTTGAGAGATTGGCCCCGGAACCCGCTTCGACCCGGCCCGGCTGAATAAGATCGATTAATTAAAGCGGCCGGATTAATTACCGGACGGACACCGTCGCGCGACTCGACGACGACCCGGCGAAATTTCTGGATAATTCCGTGCCTCGACTAGTCGACTCCTTCGGACCTAATTTACCGATTCTTCGTTGCGATTCGTTCTGTCATCGCGGAGAAATGGAAATTCGATTGATCCTCCTCCGTTAAACAAAAATTAATGATATCTCCGTCGTTAATCAAGTCGACTGCCATTTTTCGTCATTGGACTTCCTTCGTTCAAGATCCTCCGACGACATAATACTTTCTGCAAATAAAACCGCGGCAGTGCGATAACGATTTATCACGGGAACGAGACGCAGTTCCCTTAATTTGAATCGCAAATAAAATCGGGGCCGAAGATATTCGATTCCCGCGCGTTTATTTACCATCGGCCTCTGCTGTAAATTGTAAACTTTCTCTCGGAACTGTATAAATAAACGTCAACAATTCTTCATTGGTCGCGCGCGCGCGCGGAGAATGAATTTTTCTTTCTGCAGAACTCTGAACGTCGACTGTGATCGGATCTAAGAAGTATAAACGCCCGAATTTCCCGGACGGGGAAAGCAACGGTGAAAGTTCGGGCCGGTTAAACAGATCAATTTTCTGCAGATTAATAATACACAGCGGCGGGTGTGCAGTTAATAGCGCGTCGGTGCAGCCGTCGGCGCTGTCAGAAACAGAAAATGTCGGCCGATCGATCGGTCCGCGAGCATACGTCAATTTTCAATCATTCGCAAATTACACGGCCCCGCGGACGACGATCTATCCCCTTGTTCCATTTACAGGAGCCGTGTCGCGGATCGATAGGCCCGGTGAAAATCCCGGTTTCGCCTAATGCGTGCCCCGGCCCCGGTAAATACACTCGATCGATCGTTATCGGCCCGCTACAAACTCGGTTCGCATGTGTGCACTGCCCGCAGAAACTTTTCCGGACGCTTAAACGTTGCCAACGCGATTTATTGTTCGAGCCTTATGCACATTCAGGGCGTCCGCTGGATCACGACGAAATTGCACGTTCGGCACGTTTACGCGGAAATTAATTTCTGGAACCGTGAACCTTTTGTGATGAGTATTTTCCTCGTCCGATTAAAGACCGAGCTTTTCTACCTGTTCGACTGCGAGGACCTATAATTTACTTGATCCGAAGCTGTGTTTCATTTTTTCGAACACATACATGAGGCCTATGCCAGCTGCCTGACTACAGTGTAATTATTACTACCATAAATTGCCTATACTCCACTTGCCTGATCACCTCAGGATTTTATGCAATCATAGGAAAAACGAGTTTGTGCAATTTAAAACGCCAAAGAAGTGAAAAAAGATGTCGATATATTATTTTCAATTTATCAGCTGAAATTACTAGTTAAAATCGTATCTCTTTACCACGCTTGATTCTTCTAATACTTGTCTGACCAAATTCGGTGCCTTACTACGTGTTTGCTAACACCTCGTTCTACTCGCTTCGTTACAGATTATACATATTCTACTGGTATCACCACTGACAGCATTCTTAATCCACTTCTCTGGCCAGGTTGCCTAATCTACTTACCTAACCAGGGACAAACTATCTGCTGGACTTATCTGATTATACAACAACTCTGCAGCATTTATATGACCACAAATGGCCTTTGTAATCCACTTAATTGAACGGAAACTGTGTCTACACCACTTGTCTGACTGAAAGCTGTACCAATTCTGCTTGGTAATCAACGGACATTCCACTCGACTTGTACGAATAACAAATAGACAGCAAACGTTTATGCAAAACGAAAATTTTCTACCTATACTGCAACAAACTCGAGTGAAACAGAAATTGTTTGTTTGGCGTTTGACAGGTTGAGAAATAATGTAAGAATATTTTTTAGCTTCTCCTAGTGTTTGTACAGTTTTGAATTGCTCGTTTTTGACACTAACGTGTACAATCCGATGTCTGATCACAAGCTATGCCACAGACAACCTTCTCGGCCCGCTTGTCTGACCAAAAACTAAGTCGTCACTGCTTGTACGATTGAAACCTCAACTCGTGCTACTTATCCGAGTACGACGAGCCACTTATCGACTTACACACTGTCCGTATCAAACCGGTCGAACCGAGAACAGCCTTTCGAATCCGCAGACAGTCCCCAAACCACTTGTCTGACCAAAGACCCACTCCACGGTACTTGTCGGACTAAAAGCTGACTCGTTCTACTTGTCCAAGCAAAGTCACCGGGAATAAAGAAGAAAAAGCAGGAGCACGAGAAGAGGGGAATAATGAGGGAAAAGGGGAAGTCGTAGGCAAGATGAAAGAAGGGAAATATTGCTGGAGGGTGAGACGACGGGGGAAGGGTGGTGGTGGGATGGAAGGGAAATTTATGCTGTGCGCGCTACCGAAGTTGTCCGCGTCGGCTCCTCTCGCGCGGATTCCCCGAAGAGTTTTCGAATTCATTAGACGCGACGAAATTATTCGCTTAATAAGCGGCCGGGGCTTGAAAGCTTGAAAGCTTCGGACAGAAGCGACGGGTCTCGAGGATCGGCTCCGGGGTTGTACGCGTGTCTGCGATCGTAGAATTTAATATTTATGATTCACGGCTGTCCCGGGGGAGCTTTAGCGGCGCGTGAACGCGCGACGCGACGGGGGGAAATTCGAGTGCTTACCTCGGGAACAGCGACAGGGAGCGGGGAGACGTTAAGGGGGTTTCGGTGGAGATTGGAGTACGGGCGGAATCCCGGCCTACGGAGCTCGTGTGTCGCGGTGCAGGAACACGGGAGAGTCCGACGCACGATTTCAGGATTGCCGGGACGACCGGATTAAAACGCTGGCTCCGCGGCGAAATAAAATGTCGTGCCGACGACGCGCGGGACGCAGAAGTAATGCAACTTATTAAATTAAGTGCGCCCGGAGACTCGAGAGGAAGCGGCGAGAGAAAACATGTCGCTCGCTACCAAATATTTGAGGCTCGGAATATTTGAGACAGCGGCGAAAGAATCTCCCTGCGAAAATCCGAGCGGATCAACCGGCTTCCGGCTACCCTCCCCCTCGAGGCTTCACAATCTTCAATCTTCCTCCGTGAAAATAGAGGGGAAAGATGTGCTTCCGTCCGGCGACAGAAATTACTCGAAAATTCATTAGAATATTTTTAACGGCCGGTTTCCGTATGCTGAGCACGAAGTAATTCGTCGCGTCCGGGATCTATTGATATTTTATGGCCGATATTGTAGTTCATGCTGACCTTGCCAGACGTAGATTTATAGTTTAGGGTAGTTTTAGTGTAGTTTTAGTGCTTTACCTAAGCACGTATTTTTAGGGACCGAGCGTGGGGCCTGAAAGGGTCGTAAAAGTGAAAGCGTTTGGCCCATTTGGCGAAAGTGGGGGGTGTGCAGGAAGGGTCGGTAGGGGCGGAAGGACTCATCGAAAAATGCGATGATGCTCAGAGTTGTAGAGTGGGCGTCGAAGCGAGCGGAGCGTGTGTTAACGAGCAGAAGTTGTAACTGCTTTATCTTTTTCTTTAACGCGTGTAATATTAGTTCAAATAAATTATTTTAGTTCCCAACCGATCAAAAATTTAATCCTACAATTTTTTATGTTATTTTCTTGTGATCCAGTTGTTGATCGATGTCTCAAGGTATTCTTGTTCTACTCGCACGGCCAAATGTCAGTCCTATTCTACTTGGCTGACATTCAAAATACGTCTGTGCCATTAATCTAGCCATTGTCAGTCTGTAATCCAGTTGGACTCTGGTCAAAACTGCACTTTCTCGGTTCGTCTGATTTATGTCTTGTTTACTCTACCGGTCTGACCAGAATACGTGTTCGTTCTACTTTTTCGACCGGTGCTTTGCTTGGACTATTTGTCAGACCAAAACAGTTGCCTGCTCTACTTGTCTAGGCTTTCCTAGTCTACATACTTTGTCAGTGTCTCGCTTCTTTTACATGCCGGACCAAAGTTTACCCACTCCACTTGTCTACGTTTTTGTTACTTCAGGTTAACAACACCTTACTTACTCTACTTGTCCGACCAAAACCATGTTTATTCTACTCGTTCGACTAATATCACATTTACTACTTGTTTGACAAATCCTTGCTTACACCACTCGTCCGATCAATTTCACAGTGAACCCACCTGTCAGACCCAGCGTGTACCTGCTTCACTGTGCGGCCAGAAATTCAAGACAACATCAACGATCCAAACTCCCTCGAGCATTCGTACCGCTGATGTCTTTGAAAACTGTCTCAGAAATTTGAAGTTGCTCTACGTGTTACTGTGTGTATCAAGCCGCGATATACTAATAGGCAGCAGCATGGTTATACTAATAAGCGGTTAATTGTCGACACGGGCCAGAATTTATTTTGCAACCGGTGGCAGTCGTCGTGGTGGTCGCCGCGCGGCTGCGGCGCAAATATTTGCACCATCACCTTCCCTCTCCCCCACCCCCGTTAGTACCCGGCTGTTTGAGACCGGAAAAGAGCTTGTTTAACCCGACAGCGAGTCGGCGCGGCTAACTTTTTTTTTTTATATTTGCCCGGCACACCGACGAAATGAAAAATTCCTTCAACCCCCGCGCGTTTCCACGGGGGAATTGAAGGGGGCCAGGAGACAGACAAAGGGGCAGCAGAGCACGGGGGTTGGAGGGGGCTGACCTTCGGCTCTGAAAATTCAGCTGGTCTGGTTCCGCGGCGCGCTAGGACCGACCAATTAACGAGGAGAACGAGGCCTCTGAGAGACGAATATTTCATGGAACCCGTCGCCCGGAGCGGAACCACTTTCTCTCACTCTCTCTCTCTCTCTCTCTCTCTCCCTCTTTTCTCGCTCTCTCTCTCTCTCTCCCTCTTTTCTCGCTCTTTCACTCCTCTCTCGCTCGGAACACAATTCCGTGGTTTTCGGGACCCGTGGGATTTTTTTGAAAGGGGAGCCTGAAGTGCACTGCACCCGGCGAAAGCCTACGCGACCGTGCTTTCAGACGAAGCCCTTATATTCTGTCGGCGTTTAATCGTTTCTGCGGTTTCACGGCCGCCGAACAAGTAATTGTTTTTCTTTAACACTTTGCCCGACGGGTGGCGGGGCTTTTGTGCGGATTTCAACGTTAATTGTGGTCACGAGTTGTTTAAAATCCCCGGTCCAGTAATTAGTATCGTGCATCTCAACTTTTCACTGTTCGTTTTATTAGATGAAGTACTTGAATTGCGTAAAACTTTTAAATCCCCCTCGTCGACAGCCGCGGTATTAAATAATTTACCGGTTTAAATGGTTGTTTAGCGTTCAGCGCAATTTTACCGAAAGGTGGGATTGCCCGGTCTTCGCAGGAAGCCCTTCGATCGCAGCTGGGAAAATATGCGCAAATTGCGGTCAATATTTGTCCGATCTAAGGCTGTTCCTATTCTACTTGCCCGTCGAAATATTCAACCTATTTTCCTTGGCTGATCAAAGATTGACACACTCTACTTACGTAGTCAACAGAGCGAGCCCATTCTGCGCGCCTGGCCAAAGGCTGTCTTGTTCTACTGTGCATCGTGTGTGCCTTAAAATACGCTGAGCATTCTTGTTTTCGATACCAAATTTTCATTATATTCATTCGGTCGACGATCGTGGCCGGAATTAATTCCAACCCGGACCATGGAGATTATTATTTAATTAATTCCCGGCGATTAAATTCAACGAACAGCTATTGAATTAGGAACAATAGAGAGATTAAAATGTCTGCAAGGGATGCTTTCGAAAATACGAATTAAACAATTGATAAATTGAAAACTCCTGCTCAAATTGTTTGAAAGTATTGTACACATGTATCTCTATTTCCCAACGCTAAATTGACATAGTCAAGTGCATGCGTGAAGTTTCTTTCGAACCGTTTTTTGACCACGTTACAAAGAGGTCTACAGTAATTGTTCAATCGACTCTAATATTGATCTAGCCGATCGTCAATGGAAAAAAACAACAATTGAAAATAAACAATAGGGGCTGGTCCTTGCTTTGTCCGAAGTGCGAGTCGAAATGTTCGCAAACAAATGTCACCTGTAACGATCACGCTCTCCGGCCTTCTCGACACAATTATCGAGTGCTGTGTACATGGTCGCGAACCGATTCGAAGCGCGGCGCTCGAATCGTTCCAATTAATCGAACGATTTCGATGTTAGAGGAGGCTCGAGGAGTGCGGCTCTGCTCGAGCGGAAAACTCCTCTGAAAAAAAGGCTGTCCCCGTCAAGCGGAAATATTTCGATGCTGCGCTGCAAAGCGTCGTTCAAAAATTGTTCAGCTGCGAGTTAACGGGAGATCGGGACAAGCTGTCGGAATTAGTATTACTTGGAGGAAAAATTATTATACAAGTGTCTCGGAAATATTGGTAGCTGAAAAACGAAGGTACCGGAGACACCTGACCGCAAGTTTGACAGTGGCCGAAGCTTTCTGGGTCCACGTAGAACCTATTTAATCAGCGGGTCCGTAGAGCTGTTCGCGAGAAAATTCGAGAAAAATTGATTCTCCCGGTAATCCGGAAGAATCTCCCGGGAAAATCGAATCGAGTTTAAGGTCCATCGAGGCACCCAATTCCCGGAAACGTTGCTCGTCGTTTCTCCTTCGGTGTCGGAAGCGACGCGTTTCTTGATTTCAATGGGGCAGAGACGCGGGCCGCTGCTCATTGTGCCTCGGAAACGAACGGTTTTCCAATTCTCGTCGACCGGCGAACGTCAGCTCCTGATACGGGCGAGCCTGGGTCTCCGGCGACCCGAGATTCCACACCCCGACCAGCCAGAATTGCAGACTTTCTCAATTCATGTTCGTTCGACTATTAATTTTCCATTTAAATTTATCAATTTATTCGCTTGGAATCGAACAGAAAATTACGATCGAAATGCGAACGCGATGTATTTCTTTCGAATTTCCCTCGAACAATTACAAAAGATTTGTGCTCTTTCTGGTTTTTGTATCGTTTAATCGAACGGAGAGAAGAACCGGCTGTATTAAAATGAAATTGAACGGTTTGCCAGAGGAGAGACAGTGGCGGAGCATCATCGAGAAATCCGTGTCGATCCGGTTACGCGTGCCGGGAACACACGAGTCCGGCATTTGTCCGCCACAAAGCGGCGATAAAGTGGTCTGTAAAGAGGTCATAATCTTCTCTGCGCATTGTAAATCGGCCGCGGCGGGGTCTCGATTAAAAAAGTTCCCCGGGTGAAAAAGTGTCGCTCGCTCGATGGACTCCATTCAACCGCGCCATCATTTTTTTCCCCGCTCAGTTTCCCCTTTTGCCCGGATCCCGTGTGCACACTTCCTGCATGGAATTTCCTGCCGGCTGGCGAACTTATTAACCGTCCGCGGACCTCTTTCCGTCCGTCACCGAAAAATTAAAATCTCCCCTCGAAATTCAAGATTCTCTACAAAAAACCGAATTCCTGCACTTTTCATCCTCCTAATCACATTTTACTGCCCCAAAATTCTACATATTCTCGCGCACAGAGGACCTGCGGAAATTAGTCTAAAACCGTGGAATCAAATTAAATCGAATTCGTTCGACTCTACGTACTCTGAGTATATTAATCGAATATATTAATGAGTTCTCAAAGTCGATTTTCTTGAGATCGCTTCACAGTGATATTTCTCCGTACATGTCGCCAAGGTCTGGATCATCCCCTTTCTGCGGCACTCCGATTAATTCGAGTGAATGAATAAAACGATTAGGTGCTGTGCGCGGGGTTCTTTCGAGCGTAGATCGATTTAGGTCCTTGGAAATTAGTACGCAACTCCCCTTAAGTCCTGTAAACCCCTGTTTAGCCTTGTAGAACAAACTTCTCGAGTTTAGGCTAGTTCGGACTTGAAACGATCGATGACTAGGTCTGGGCTAGGTCTAGGTCAATTCGATGCAAAATCTTTAATAGAACGGTATCACGTCGTTAAATTATTACGCGAGCATTATTGCATTAGTGCCTGACACAGCACAGACAGAATACGCATTTTCACACGTGTGAGAGTAGCATCGTTCGTTCAAATATGGTTCATTAAAAAATTACTGATTGACTGATTGACTGAAGACAATATTAAGATATATCAAATATTAAAATAAAAAATATTATTCAGCATTTATCAGCAGCATTTTCAACGTGTCAATGGAAACCATAAATTGCGAGAGCTATAGGTCGCCTTCGGTACAAGTTTCTTCATAGCTAGACCGATCAATGGCCACTTGTTCCGAGGTCTAGGTCACTGCAGCCCTACGATAATAAGGGACATAGGTCTGGTTGGGTCCGAAGCTCTTCGTGGTTAGGATAATTGATGACCGAATGAATAATTTCTTCGGCAAGGTGTAGACCACTTTAACTCTGGAATAATCGCTGGGAAATAGATCTGACTACCTTCGCAGCTCGAATGTTTCGAAGCGCGCTTTCAGCGGTCGAGTTTTAATTGCGAGTAATTGCCGAATTGTGACGGCAAAGCGACAAAGGGCCGGTGCTTAGGCGGTAATCAAAGGCTGCAATCTAGCGATCTCGGTGGAAGGTTCTAGGTCACCGAGGATCGGGCGACCAATATCCTCTTCTCCAGGGACATCACGGCATCACCAGGATATCCAAGTTAGCCTCATCTAAATAACTCATTGCGGACCTAACAGAGAGAGAGAGAGAGAGAGACCCGGGATCGAACCTCTTTCGGTGACGTTAGGCATTCAGATGAGGGGACCGTTTCCTCGGCAGACATGCATCATCCTGCGAACCGTTTAACTCGCTCCGAGATGGAACTCGCACGGAGAACGGAAGTACCGTCTGAACCTGATAATTAGAGTGCAGATTTTGTGCAGCTATCACTCAAACGAGAAATTAAGAGAGAACGCCGATATATTATTTTCAGCTTATTAACCCTTTGCGCATCGAACGGTGACTCTGAAACGCCACTGAAAATTGTTGTGGCATTATCTGAAAGAAATTACAGGAAATATTCCAAAATATTTGTTACATTACAAGATTTCTGTTCAACAGATTACTAAACGTTCAACACTAGATCTACGGAGCACTAAAAGTGGCCAGTTTGGATCATTTTATAAAAATACCAAGAATATATTCAGCCAGATTTTTAGCAGGTTTTTACTATAATATATGTTCCAAGGAATAGACGTGTTAAATAAATTTCCTATAAATACATTTTTACAATCACAATAATTGCACATTAAAGAATATAAAACACGTCATTTTGAAAATTTAGTTTTGGAATTAAAATAGCGCCGAGTGCAACGGGATAAGATCTGCAGTCTATGTTCCGACAACAGAACAGTGAAAATTCCTGAAATTTTTCTGGCCCCAGTGGAAACGGAGTTACGGCTCGGCAAAGACGTTCGATTCAGTTTGCAGAACGGGCGGTCGGTTCCGCGGAGACATTATGCAGGATCCTCCGTTTAATTTGATTTCGAGATAAAAAGGGAAATCGACGGGGCTCGAGGATACCGGAAGTGGCTCTTTCGGATTCCTTCGACGAGCGTTACCGAGTATCCGGGGCGTCTTTAACGGAATCGATATGGTGTTCGATGGCTTGCCGAGTGCTCGCCGCGATCGTGATTTCGAATGTAAAGTTAACTGTCCTGTTTTAAGCCGGGACGATCTTTTCTTGAAGATCCCTGCTCGAACGATCGGTTTCCGATATTTGAAAATTGCCGGAACTACGAATACTCTTACTACTTGTCGTAGAAAACGATTGAATTCGATCCGAAAGCATATTGCCACGAAAATGACGAAGTATCTTTTACTATCATATTCTCCTAATAGAAAATTCCATTTCCGAAAAATTTCCGGAAATTTTCACGGTCTGACGTGTGATTGTCTCATACTACTGAATTTCGTGACAGCTCCTTCGACATCATATTTTCCCACTACAAAGTACGATTTTTCGAAGTTTTGGAAAATTGACTACTGGCAATCTTCTATCCTGGACTGAGTGGTACTGAAAAAAAAAGGGAAATTTTGTTTCCACAAAATTAACGCAACTAACTAATTTTTATAGTATCGGAAATTCAGACTAAATATTTTTGGAGGGTCACCGGTACCTCGTTTAAAAAATGCGATTCTCTAGATGGATGAACAGCATCGTCTGTCATTTCAGATATGGATTGATAATTATCGGAGGATAATAATTGCAATCCAGGTAGCGGTTCGAAGAGTCAACGAAGAATGACGGACGAGCGTCCTGAAATCGCGGTACTGTCGGGCATAAATGGCAGGATTGCAGTCAGGCACAGCTAGATTCGCGAGCCCGCGCAATATTTTACGCGGTCGACCGCCCACGTCAAGCCCGAGCACCTGACGAATCGCGTAGGTTCAACTGTTCCATGCATTATGGCTAATTGCCGGGGCAATAAAGCGTGCCGGCAATTATGGGATTATCTTTTCGTGGACAGTGTGTCCGGACCGACCCGTGTATGCTGTGATTAATCGGTTGCAGTCTTCTTTGCCTTTTTCATCATGCTGACTCGGGTGCGCAAAGTGCAGCAGTACATTCGTTTTTACGCGTTCCGGCATTTTTGGACACTTTGGGGCTCGTGCTGGTTAGGTATTTGGGGATTCTGAATTCCACATTTGCTGGTTTATTGCTCACTGGATTTTAGGCGATTTTATGTGCTTATTCGGGTGTTCTGGGATGATTTCAGATTCAATATGCGATAGAATTTCAGATTTTTCGGTTCGATTCAGTGCTCATTAGATTTTGTGAGATTCAAAAATTGGTATTCAATGGACTTTCGGGGGTTTCGCTAAAGCCTAGGGGGGCTCTACTGTAGGTTTCGTATTTACTAGATTTTAGTGGATTCTAGGTTCAGTATTACACTAGAATCTAGAGGACTGTGGGTTCAATAATCACTAGAATTTAGGAGGTTTTAATACAGTTTTAATGCTCACCGGATCCTAGGGAATTTCACGCGAAGTACTCACTAAATCCTAGAGGGAATATACTTTAGGTTCAGTATTTTCTAGATTTTAGTGGATTCCAGGTTCAGTATTGACTAGATTCTAGGGGGCTGTGGGTTCAATATTCACTGGATTTTAGTAGATTCTAGGCGGAAGTTTGCAAAGTCTAAAAATCACGAACACCGTGCAGCAAGAGATGAAAATCGGCGATCCAAATTCCGCCGTTCATTTTCTCCCGCACGGATGAAACCAATACCGTGTCCGGTACTCGATATCTCCGCATTACTTTTTAATCCCATCCAGAGCGGGGTACTTTATGACGGTCGTAAGCGGTGCATATTGTCGCGCGCAGCGTCGAACCGATTAAATCGAATTCTGTAACACGCACGCGATAATTTCGTTCCCGTGTTTTACCGGCCTTTTCTCTCTCTCTCTCTCTCTCTCTTTCGTTTCTTTAATCACGGGTACAGAGCGAGAAAGAGAGTGAGAGAGAGAGAGAGAGAGCCGAAGCACCTATTCCGTGTCAGCACGGCGTTTAAACCGGCACGCTCGCTCTCCGATTCGTATGTTAATAACAGCGGGCGTTATAAAATTTTCGCTAATGGCGCGGGAGGGCTGGGAAACACGGTCTGGAAATGTTCGCGATCGATGGACAACCCCGGGCCGAGGACAACGCAGCCGACCCGGCTCCGACCCGGATCCGGTGATTAACAGTATGTTCAATTCTCCGTCGGATTTTAGCCGATTGAAATTTGACGATTGCCGAACAATGGGATCCTGCGCGCCGATTCGCCGTCATTTTGGCAACCGGCTTGCGTTTGTATGCGCGTGTTAGACCATTCTGTCGGGTTCCCGTAAGAGAGATAGCAGGCAGAGACGGCTCGATTTCGCAGTTGGCTAATCTAGATCCCAGTTGAACCGGGCGCCGCCACGTAGACCTAGATTGACCTCGGTGTAAGGCACTCCCGATATAGTGGTCTCGAGCCGAAAGTTTCCGCGAAGTGAGCACACACCGGAGGATGTGGTTTAACCTAAATTAGAGGAAAGTAGCGCGGATAGAACTTGCCTGGGTTCTTTCCTCGGAATTATTCCGGCCGAACGGTTCCGGTTATTAGGAAGTTTGAGCAGATAAGAATATTGCAGGCCGGAGTGGAGAACTTAATGGCTGGTCATGGTCGATTTTTAAGTGTCCGAAAGCCTGAATTCGAAGTTGCGCAACCTGGAGTCCGGTTGACGAGTTTGAGTCTTGGGTTGGTCTATAACGGAGTCCTTAAAGTGGATTTGCATGCTGGTGCAACCAATTTGGAGGACATTTAGATCTAATCTAGAATCGTCTCGAGTATATTGGAGCCTCCAGACATATTATGAACCCAGTTTGGATCCTATAGACCCAAATCGGACTCTTGACATTTCTATTGGATCCTCTAGAGCTAACTTGGACTCTTCAAATTCATGTTGGACCATACAGACCTAACTTGGACTCTTCGAAATCAACAGGTATCCTCTTAGGGTTAGGTCTGGATCCTCGTAGACTCAATTTGGACCTTCTACATCTAGCTCGAATACTGTCAGGCCCAACTCCGACCTTCTAGATCAAGTTTGGATCCTCATTGACTCCATTTAAACCCTAGAGACCCGACTCCGAGTCTCTATACTTAACCTGAACTCTTTTCGCCTAAGTTGGACCCCGTATACCTAACTTGGATCATCCGAGACTCAATCTGAACCCTCTCAGCACCACTTAGGTTCTCTGAAACTCAACTGGGATCGTTGAACAATTAACTTAGACCCCTCTTGCAATTTCCTGACCCGACTGAATTCCTCCGACACACAACCAGGGTTCTCGCAGGATAATCCAGGATCCTGTCAGACATTTCAAGGGAACGAACACTTCGAGCTCACCCGGTATCCCAACCCCGTTCTTTCCGTCCATTTCCCATGGAGTAATCTGTAATTGGAGTCGAAGCCTCGGAAGGTCAGGAAAGGGTGAAGCAGAGTACAAGCGATCGAGGTAATTGAAGCTGCAGAAGTAGATAGTCCGTAGAAAGGGTCGAAGGGTGGGGTGGCAGGGAGCAGGGAGCAGAGAGGGTGGAGCAAACACACTTCTCGCCGTCTCGCGGCTTCTTTCCCCGGGGGGTCTACGGTTGTTCAACGTGTCGAGGGCCGTTTGAATTTGTCCCCGGCCTCATGACTTATGGATCCGTGTTGCACTTCGGCGATCAGTGATGCACTTCCGACTGCCTCTATTTTTCTACTTGGACAAAACGCCGGGCAAACCGCTGAACGATTATTCTCCTCGGCATGCTTCGTTAACCCATCGCCCTTCGGCGAATTCCCCCAAAATCTCGCCCCGACCCGTAAATTCCGTTTTTCGAGAGCAAACTTAACAAATCGGGTAACTTTACGAATCAGAGAAAATCGCTGCAGTGAATATCTTGGTTATTTTAAACAATGCGAGATAATTTCGCGTACACAAGTTGTAGGATTTGAGAAACTACATAATATGGTATAAACGATATTCTTGCAAGTGGAGGTCTAGAGAAGATATAGAGGTCACATTTGTTTTAAAGAATAAAGGGCTAAAGTTCTGTTTGTCCTGTTTTGGGACAAATTCAGTAGTACAAGTCAATGAAAAGTCAGGCGGTCAACATTTCCCGAATTTTTTCGAAAATTGAGCTTCCTTGGCCCCTCACGAGGTATACCCGGCGATAGTGGGGACAGTTCCGCGACGTTTATCATCCAGGCATTGGCGACATATAGAGAGAGATCACTGTACAACGTCTGAAAATGTTTAACGTCGCTGGAATCTACAGGAATACGGGTATAAAAAAACCAAACTTTAATTTTGTTCTACATTAATGGAACAAATTCCAACAGAATTCATCTGGCAGTTAGGAAAAATAAATCCATGGCTGCAGAACGGAATCCTGCGTCTACCTTCGTGTTGTCAAATTAACCATCGCTGGGACTCGCAAGAGGGGAGTCTGCGATGTTACTGTAACAGCCATCGGAAGGCGAATAATTCCGCATCTAAAGTCCCCGAGCTGCCATAATTTCGGCGGCAGCGTTTCCCAGCCCATGCTCGAGCTAGCTCAGGGACCTATCGACTGTCGGGCGACTACACGTAGATTACAGTTAACCTTCTTTGCCCAAGATCTACATAATCCAAAATAACCGCGCGCGCGAACGCCGCGCTAAAGTTCCTAGGCCGGTGCGAGCGACACTAGACTTAATCCCAGATTATACCGTAGCTGTGGAACGCCATAAGCTGTACGCTCAGGCGTCTCTGGCGCAGACAAGATAGAGAGAGAGAGAACCATGCAAGGAAAAACCGTGGCCCCCATCCATCTTCATCTCATTCTTTTTGTTCCCCTCGCTCGTTCGCCACGGTGCGCCATCGCTCTTCATATTTCAACGGGCCGGCTCTCAATTTGCGCAACAGATAAATTCGGCAACGTTCCGGCGAATTGGGTGGCCGGTGTAGCGGCATCGACGAAAACATTTTTTCTTTTTCTTTTTTGGATGGAACAACGGACTATTTTTTCTTTCTCGAGACGAGAAACGAGCTGCGGCCCGACCTGGAACACTTTAATCACCGGACAACGATCGAAGTGCCCGACCATTCGTCCGCCAACGATATTCACAGCTCGGACGGAATGTTGCTACTAAATTGAAACTGGCTGCCGGGACCCGCGTCCTTTGTACGCGTCACGATCCAGAAGGCTGCGCGAAATAATTGCCGAGGTCGTTTCGTCGACCTTCCGGCGCGTCAAGGACGCAGCCTGGCGTCGTTCTTGCGCCGGCACGATCTGCGATTAAATTCCCGGCGAGGATCGCAGATCGCGAAAGACGTCAAACACGATTGAAGTCAAATTAAAGTAGGCCACTTACGGTCAGTTGGCTGGAATTCTTTCTTGCCTAATTTCACCAAAATTGTGGAATTTTTAATGAACTTGTTTTAGTCAATGAGGTACCTTTGGGATTTTCTTTCGAAGAACCAGGGGATTACTTTTTAACTCACGATACCTTGATAAAAAGGGTACAGTTTGATGTACCACTGGTAATTTTCTCAGTGCTAATTAAACGATGCAGATAGATGTTTTTGAGTAGCAATTTTTAGGTTGCATTTTCAAACAGTGCACTCTAACGTGTATTTTCAGAATTTCTTCTAAACAGCTCGGTGAGTCCCTTTCAACGAACGGTGCTCTGTTCGAAGGGGTACGTTTTAGGGTACAGTAATGAGTATAGTTAAACAATGGAGATAACGCGTCGCACTTGTACCGGGGGGAAGAATATCGATCAGAACAATACTTAAGGGGAATGTTTCTTTCGGAGCATTCCGCCCCGACGCTTTTGCTTACCGCGGCGCCTGTTCTCAGCCGGCTAATTGGAAATTATGTAACGTCACAGCCACGACACCGTGTTCCCGACGAAGAAACGCAAGAATAATGGCGTGACCGTTTTCCCTCCCCTGTTCTGTTTCCCACGAACAGCAGCTTCTATTCTTTTGTTTCTGCCGCGTCGGAGAGAGGGAATGCCGTCGCGACGGCCACGTTGCTCGACTCGTTCGCCCGTGACGTAGTAGACGCGAGTTATTATGGTTGTAATTAACTTTGCCGATGAAGCCTCTTATCTTCCTCCTCGACCAACAGCCCGATCCTGCCCGAACGAGTTTTCCTCCCCCTTTCGTATCGAACGGTCAGCTTTCTCGAGAAATCGTAGAACTTTCGATATAGCCACGGTGGAGCGACGAAACTTTCTCGAAATTGAAGCTGAATTGTGGTAGAATACGAGAGAAATCAGTAGAAACAGCGGAGAATTAGTTTTCACTTTGACAATATTTATTAAAGTTTAATTAAAGAGAAAACGCTTCCAGATGAAATCGTAGAACTCTTGGTAAAATCGAGTTAGGGCGATGGAACTTTTTTTAAGATACAGCCGAAATACTGTAGAACGCGCGAAAAATACGGAGCAAACATAACAGATAAGTTTCAACCACGGAAATATTTATTGGAGCCGACTTTCCTCGAAAAACACTTCGACCAACTGCGAATATTTCCCAGATCAAAACCGTGCCGTAATTTATTAAAGCTTGTGTCTATGAAGATAACTTGCATAGGTTTTAGTGCTAAATATTTAGGGTTAGGGAAATGTTTAGGGTGCCAAATGTTTAGGGTTAGGTGAATCATAGGAATGAAATTTTTCAGGCAGATTTCGAGCAAATTTCTTGTCCGATGCTGAATTGTCGTCGAGTTTCGCGCGACAAATTGTCCGACCCCGGTTTCTCGTGGGATTTAGCCGGCAAAGTTCGCGCGATGAGAAAGAGAGAGTGTGAGAGGAGAGACGAAAATAGAGAGAGAGAGAGAGGGGAGGGGGAGAGAGTTCGGAGAAGTTGAGGAGAGGCGCGCGCCGGTTGAAAAGTTTCCGCGGCGCAAACCGCGCCGGTAATTATTGCGTAACTTCGACCGGGACTCTTTGTTAATAACTGGAAAGCCCACTCGAGAGACGAGAGTATCCGATGTTAAGCGCTCGAGGAAGCGTGAAGTTCGTCTTCGCGCTTCCGACACTCTCCACGATCGACACCCGCCGGTTATTCCCGCGGAAATTCACCTCGAGCCTGGCTTTTTTCTATGCTTTTCCTCGCGCCGAAGGCAATCGAGCTCTCGATACTAGTTCTCGACCTCGCTGCTCCTCGATATTTCGCTTCATTCGACCCTTCTCCAACCGGGAACGTATTCCTCCGTTTCTTCGAAAAATCGGAAATTACTTTCAAACCTTATTTTAGTCAGTCCCTGTACAACCAGGTCCTTGAATGCTTCCCAAAGGATTATGAAGTACTATCACAACTGGGCACACGTGTTCAAACATCTCTTCGGACAAAAACAGTCCGAAAATCAACATTTTAATCAACACTTTAATGAAAATCAACATTTTAATCTTTCCTGCGTAGAAGCTCGACGCAGAGTCGACTTAAATACATTTCGCTGAACTTCATTGTTTAATGTGGAGAGAAGAGTTCGAGGCAGTTCAGAGTGGAGACTTTGCTCTTTAGTATGACCCTAAGTAGGTGGTTGTACGATTTGTTTTCAGGAAGTTACAATACTTTGAACATAGACAAGTTCTCCTCGGAATTGAAACGACAATGTTAATCGTTGCTGTAAATAAATTCTGCTGTGTTTACTCGATCGACTTGGAGAAAAGACACTTAGCTGTGCTAAAATTAGAGTCTCTGCCCTTTCGAACGAGCCTAGATAGAGTGTTCTATGACTTTTTAAAACAAAGTTACGGTATCTTGAACAGCACCAATGGTTCGCCAAAGAAATATGAATCCTCCAGTTCCGGTGGTGGTCGCGATGTGGCGCGCATAATTGGAAGAAAATAATTTCTAGCGAAAGGACAACTACTTTTACTTTCCTTTCGTTTTCTAGAGGATCGATAGCTCGTCGGTCGAGGATCGAAGGTCGCCGCAGAACGGATCAGGGCGGCGTCTGTTCAACTCGGCGGAGGATTTGAATTCCGGCCGACGCGTGCGGCTCGCCGACTAATTAGGTTATGCAAAACAGCTGTTACGCCGGACCGGAAACCGTCCGCTATCATTCGCCAGAGATTCCGGAAATTTTCACCGTTGCCCGGGCGCGATTTTACCTGCGCACTCGTCGTCCCCTCAGCTACGTAGCCAACCCTCTCCCCCGCCCCCCACCCTCCTGCGAAACTTTCGTCCCTCGATTTGCATTTTCAATTTCGGCAACGCGGCCGCAACTTCCGGTTTGAATGGTCTCGGACCCCGTCCAACCTCCCCCGTTCCCCGCGCCGTAATTCGGTCAATTTGGGCCGACGTTAAAATTCAAATTTACCGGCGCATTAAGAGTTTCGTCGCGGCGAAGTTTAGGCGACTGTTGCGACGCCGACCTGACCGACAACAACGGAGGATTCTCGCGAAAGTATAATGTCACGTCCGGTGGTTCAACCATAAACGCGTAAAATAAAGAATTAGTATTAGTTATTACAGAAACTTGTTTGTAACCAATACGATTTTATTGTTATTCCATGATTTTTGTTTCTTTTCGGTCGTGACAGAGTTATGGTCCCCGGTAACAGACACGAGGAATGGGAGAATAAATTTGTCGAAGACTCACCCTTCATGCCGAGGACTAGCACCGTTCTCCGCTCGAGCACACTTTCCTCCGATCGATGTTTAATCGATCACGGTCGCACCCACGGTCGAGGAACAATATCGAAACTTCACGATCACCGATACTCCTGTCGCGATCGCGGAACCGCACGCGAACGATCGATCAGAGCCTCCAGGAACATGAAACACTCTCTGGAAAACAGAAAGAAAAGAGAATAGTGTAGGGATCTTTGGTGCATAGGCAGTTCTCTTTCAAACACGAACGTGAAAGTAATAATATTTAATGATATAGAATACAGAGAATCAAGAAAACAATTTCTCACTCTGAAACTAAGTCCTCGACTTTTCAAAACGATCTCGCTACATACACACGCGCACACACTCATTCATACCGATACATAGACACGCACTCCTTAAAATCTACAGTTCGTAGGACCCACGAGTCAAGGATCCCACAATAGGACACAGAACGCTTTATGAATACAGAGGTACATTGTCACCGATCATTCAGTGGCTGACATTTTGTCGGCGTTAATGTTCGCACACTTACATAGCGAATCGGTGTCGTAAATTCTGTGCGATCGGCGACGAGAGATGACGCGCGACCGGGGACCCGGCGATGATTGCTATTAAATATCCGTGCACGGTTAAACGCTGGAATCGAATCTAAAGTCGTTAATGATTTATACCGAGCCGAGTAGATTACAGCTGAATTAAACATGCGATATATTCCCGGGTCAGCCGCTGACGCGGCTATTCGGGTCTCTGTCTGTTTGCGCGCCGGAAAATTGAGCCCGTTTCGAGCCCGTTCCCCCCGGAAACACTAAGAGACACGCGTCGCATATTCGACTATGAACAAACGAGATTGCGATACGCGAACCACTAATTATCGAATAAACACACGCTACAGCTATGCAGTTCGCCAATAAATTGGTGTCGCGGCCAAGTCATAATCCTTGTCCCCTTGCGTTTTCTTGCAGCCCAACATTTAGGCTTAGAAAGCTGGTCCTTCGAGGCTTTGTTTTCGTTTAATCTATAGTGGGCACACACGTGCAAGTAAAACGTACAAGGTCGAACAATATTTATTTACAATTGGCGTACGAAACGTGCACACAATTTTATTGACAAGAGTACTGGAATAGACAGTTCCACGAGGGGCAAGGAATTTTCAGGAATTTCTCGACTCGAAGGTACTGGACCCATCGATTTCAAAATTCGCAGGCCAATAGATCATAGTTTCGAGAGTACACAGTATTTTTTCCAAACTACTCCCTCGTTCGAACGAATACCGACATAAATCTGAAATCATGTTCTCGGCGAGATCTCGAACGGCGATTCCGAGCAGCGGTCAAACTTGCGCAGTTTTCTCGGAAGCACCCTGTTGCCGATTTTTCAAGCTCGCCGAGCACACTTCCGACACGCTGTTCCGCCGAATAAATTCATTCGGAGAGCCGGTCAGACCGAGGGAGTCTCGCGGAAAAAGGAAAACGCTCCGGGGACTCGATAAACAAGGCGAGAAATTTTCTCGTGGAAAAACTAAGCGGGCTGGCAGGCAGGCAGCCGGGGGTAATGAAATTCCTTCGGGTGTCGCGGGAAAGAAAGGAAATTCGATAAGGTGTGCGGCTGTGGACAGGGGAAGGGGCTGGTTGGTAAGCAGAAATTCGAGGGGCTGGTCCCAGGGGCGGGCCAATTTACGAGCAGGCTCGCGTCCCGCAGGAGGGAGGGAGAGACTCGAAAATGACTCGGGCCCGATCGCCGTAAATTCCCGGAAAACAACCGAGGTTCCGGCGGCCTCCGCTTATCAGCCCGGGACGTCCCGCATCCCCGTGGGAGGTTTCCTCCGTGGGAGAACCCTCCCAACCCCCGTGGACCACGCGTAAAACTTTTACGATTGACCCTCGAACCGATCGAGGACATCCACACCCACGCACCGCCAAAGTCGCGAAACCGGTGACAAGAGAATCGTGTGTCGTGTGTCGTCCGATTGCACGACCTTTACGAGCTTGTTTCGCCGGTAACGAGCTGCTTGGACGACCTTGAACCGTAATCCCCTCAGGGCCTCGGGGAATTTGTAATATCTATTTGCCCGTGGACATTCATTCTGCGGAGAGAGGATGTCCCGGAAAACCATGAAATTCCGACGCTGCCACCAGAATTTCGGAGATGCGCGAATCAGGATCGGCGGATTTCAAGCCGTGTGTAGACGAATCGTCGAATTTCAATGTCCATATTTACTTATTGGAATTCAATTCGCTGTGTTCGAGTCTTCATTGAATCATTGAATCAGAACCTCTCCATTTGAGTCCTCAAACTAGAGTCAATGTATTTGAATGCTGAATTTCGAATCACTGTGTTTGAATTGAGGCGTCCGTGTCAAAATCTTTGAATGAGAACGCCTGAATCCTCGAATTGGACCAACTGTATTCAAATTTTTGGATTAGCAGGTCCGTATTGAAACGATTAGACGCAGACCTCGGAGCGAAAGGCAGGCCGCCTTCAACTGAAAAATGCAAGCTCCAGCATTCCAATCTCGCCCCGAGACGAAGTGCCACGAGTTCAATTTCCCGGCACACGGAGGGGCGGAAAAAAAGGAAGTGATAGGTGTAGGAATAGTTGAAATTCAGGATTCGAGTGTGGGCGCGAGCGGGGCGACACAACGACCCGAAACGCGGTATTTCCTGTCGGGAAAGTTTCGCGGCTCGCGGAATCCGTGGCTGCGGCAAGAATTTCATTGCGGAAATTAATACCGAATATCCGGGTGCATACTGCAACAGTCAGCCCCCATTTCCCGCGGTCGTATTCCCTTTAAAGCCGATCCGTGTTCCCGGTAACTGGTGCAAGCTTTCTCCCTCCCTTCCACCTTTTTCTACTCCCTAGAGGGAGAACAGAGGCTCCGCACTCTGTTTCGCGGGCGCGCGTGTGTGTACGTGTGCTCGGAAACTCGCAGCTTTAAGCTTAAACCGCGTCGGAAACATTGCGCGCGCCACCTACTTAGCTTCATTCCCTATTCCCCCCGCGGCACGGGTATTTTTAATATCGGAACGTTTCGGATGCAACCGGAATGGAGATCGAGATAGAACGCAGAATGCAGCCGCGCCGTTGAAATAAATTCGCGGAATTGTAGTGGAGCGTGTGTTTTTCCCTTTGAATCGTAACAGAATCAGCTTCCACCGGCGGATATCATCCTCGACAGTCGACTGTCGACTGTCGACTGTCGACTGTCGGGGCTCCCCACCAAACCGTCGACAGTTATTTAGCCTCGTTACTCACCCCCGTCCCTCGTAATATTAAAAATTCTATCGCGACTCGTGAAATCCGATTATACTCCGCCGCAACACGCTTTCGGCTACGTGCGTTCAAATATTAACGGCATAATTAGCCGTATTATTCCATCGATCCGCAGGGGTAAACCCATTAACTTTCCGATGCGAAAAGTACGCCCGATCGATCGTCTTAATGTCTCGAACTTCCCGGAATATACGTGCCCATTTCAGTGAAACACTCAAATAGTCCAACAAAATGACTCTGGTTCGACCATTTCGGTAGAGTGGTTTCCATTCAGAGACTAATCGAGTGCAGAGATTTGAATACTGAGATTCGAATTGAAAAATACGAATCCAGGCATCCAATTTGTACGGTTCGAGCGTAAAGTTCAATTCTTAAAATTGAAATATAAAGATTGGAAAGCATTGGTTCGAATTCGAAGATTCAAATACAGACATTCGAATTCCAAAATTGAGTTACAGTGATTTAACTTCAAAGCACCAAATACACCGATTAAAATTTAACTATTTACACTTCGCTTATAAATTTTATGATTCCCGCTGAACGCTTGAACCTCAAAGACTTCACAAGCGTTCAAACCCCGTTTCCCAGAACCAGATTCACTTGCGAAGGTTCTGGCAGCATAATTAATAAGCATTTTCATTACGGAATCACCAAAATTTCTCAAAGCAACCGCGCGATCTCCCGAAAGCCGAGTTTTCCGGACCGGAAATTAGAATCGACGATGTAGCAGGCGTCGAAGAAATCGAAAGGAAGGTGCGCTTTGTGGTCTTAGCGTTCCCTTTGAGCATAAATTAATTTTCCATCCGGATTCGCGGTCACCTGGCGCGCAAACAGCCTTCGAGCAGTTTGGGGATCGTTGCCAGGGACGGGGGAACGCGAAAAATCCAGCGAAACAGAGCGGAGAATTCTGGCGAACGAATCGGCGCACAGTTGCGCGGATAAGGAAAACATCGGTGTGACAATCGTCTCCGTTGTTTTCGATTTTGTGGACAAATTGTTTCGCAACTGATGCCGCGTTGTTTTCAGTGATTCGCAGTCTGGCGATCGTAACTTTCAGGGGAAATTTTTGGAAACCAGAGAAAGAGCAGAATTCAGTTTCGCACATTTTCGACGAGATTTCGGAGCCATCGTGAAACACGTTTTGGTTGTTCAAATCGGCGCTTTCGTGCTCGCTGATCATTTCAATCGAGGTGTGTACGTCGCCGAGGTTAACGAGCAGGGACGAGAAGATGAAAATGTAAACGATCCCAGCTTAATTCTCCAGCAGAAGTTGATTTAACTTGGCTCTAACTCGATTTGCCAAACGCCTTTGGCCCTCTCTCTCTCCCTCCCCCCATCCCCTCTCTTCGTTTGAGCGAAATGGAATGGAAACGGTGATATTTATCTTGTACGCGTCGCACTCTCGATTCGAGACCGCCAATTTTGGAATCCGAAAGTTCGGCTTTAACACGCCGCACAGTGCGGACAAATCGCCTGTTTTCGGCACTTCTCGTAGTTCGGTTATTAATGCATATATAGAGGAAATTTTTTACATTTACAATTGTATTTACCAATATAGTTTATAATTCTGACAAAGAAAAAGTTTTTGTTTTATGTTAATTTGAAGTTCTATATGCAATTAACAGATAAAACCACCATCGAAAACTTGTACAAAAAATAAACCTACTTTATTAAATCTATAAAGAATGCATACTCCTTGGTAAGAACTTTCCATTACACAGAATTATTATTGCACAGTCGTTTGCAGTTAATTTTTCGATTTTCGGCACTTTAGAGAATGCCTCCATGGCCAAATTTTCTTACAAAAATGTAAATTTGGTGGCAATTAGCCACAAAAATTAAATTTAACAACAAAATTAATAAGTTGAGATGTGCCGACATGTCCGCACTGTGCGCCGGTTCATTTATAATTGTTAGGGAGATATTTATCCGGGAAAAAATCGAACACTGGATTAATGGTTCGAACCGCGTGCCGTAGGTCCGCGGGGCGGCGAGTCTCGCGCCTGTATATATCGCACAATTATTTTATCTCGCGATAATTATTTATGTGCTGTAAGCTCTAGCAAATTAATTTTAAACGACCGCTGTTCGCACGTCGCAATGTAGCTGCGGATTAACGCTCTAATTTATTTCCAGTTGCCGTCTCGCAAACAGGGAGACGAATAAAATTGGATCCCTGTACGTGGGGTATCGTTCGAGCAATTATTTCGCTATAACCGATTTGTTATTCTCTTTTCGGGATTGTTTATTTTTTGCTGTTTTCTTTAATCCGCGCGAGGATTTAGAGCGTTTTTAATGGGCACTCCGGAAGGTGATTTTTCAGTTCTCACGTTCGATTTTTAGTTGTTTCTGTTCGATTTGCTTATTGTTATTATTGTGTTCGGTAATCCAGATTTTCCCATCTCTCTGCCGCGTGATCGACCGAATTTATTTGAGAAATATTCGCCGATTATTGTTATTTTTCTTTTCGTATTTTATTTTTAAAAAATTCGTCGGATTCCATTTCAGCGGAACGAGAGGAACAATCGAACATGAGTAAATTCTGGATTTTTTCAGTATAACGCATAGAAGGGCTGTGTTAAAAAAAATACGGGGACATTTTTCAACCTTCAATTGACTAGGGAAAAATACTTTTTTTGCCAGAAATTCGAGAGATAGGTGGTGGAAGAATTTGTCGAATTTGTGTATTGTGTATGGACCAGCGGCAGATTGGTGAGTGAATATTTTTTATCGAGTTGTGTGTTCGATAGAGTTGGGATAAAATTAGTATAAAAATACAACTCACCAACGACGATTCCGGATCCAGGATCCACGTTTCCGGGAACAACACGTTCGCAGTAGAACACGTCACAAAAACACATGGCACAACGTCATCGCTCGCGATGTAACTTTCACGGGTGGCCCGACACTTTTCAAATTTTCCCTCGCGCCGAAAAATCACTGTTTACCACGAGGAATGATCGACGCGTCCCTCGCGATCGCCATTACTTCCTGCACACTAATTTCCTTCCCTCTTCTCGCCGAATTCTAGCAACAATCGAACGTTTCAACAAAAAGAAGGAAACAAAACAGATAAATTTACAAATTCTAGAACAATAAAATGTATGAACAGCAGAAAAACAAAATAGTCAACGAAACGAGAATATATAATATAATATAATATAATATTTCAACGCGGTCAAATAAAGGAGTGGAATTTTTCGACATATAAAACGGTATGAAGGAACAGAATTTGTGAAATTTTGGAATGAAACGCTTGATTAAACGGAATAAAGCATACAGTGAACTCGTGAATAATTTTCTACATTTAGGTATTGGTAATTGAGACCGTGGTCGTCTATGGCGATTCACGGTCCATTCATAATACAATAATCCTGCCCGAGGCGGTGCTGAAATTCTGCGGACGCGCGAAATGGCATCCAGCGGTTGCAGTACATCTATTCTGGGACGTATTTACACGTCCACGTCACTGAGGAGGTTCAATCGCCGAATGGGTCAAGGAGGAGAGCCGAGGTTCTGCTTTAGCCTCCAGTTCGAGAGCCTCGAGTGCTTCTAAACTTGGATTTCCTCAATTTTTCTCTGAATCCCTACCATTTTACTGTATTTCCCTCTAATCATATTTTCTAATGCACCCGTCGATCCAATTTTCAAATGTTCATAAACGAAAACAGCAATATTTAGATAGCAGTATTTATAAAAAGAACAAAGTCAGTTGGAAATTCCGCAAACATTTGCTATGCAAACCCGCACAAATCGCGGAGAATTAGCCGAAGAGGATTTCGTGGAAAAACGCAGGTGTCCGAGGCTGAACAGATCGCACATGGATACTCAGAGATAACAAAGCACGTCCGAGGGATGGTCGTTCGTCGCAAGCGAAATACCGTAAACAAGAACAGGGAGCCGATTGCAGTTTCTCGAGAGGGGTCGCTCGTTCGCAGGGAAAAGAGTGAGCGCGACATCGACGTAGACGTCCGAGGACGTCGACGAATCTCGTCAAAGCTCCTTTTCATGCCGGCGAAGCCTGCCATTCTTTCTCGGATTCCCCCTACCTCCTTTTTTTTTTACGGCGCAATCATCCCTCTCGCCGCGTTTTTACGTTTTTACGGTGCCGGCAATCCCGGCGACGACGACGGGTTCGTCGAAATTTTCTTTGAAACCAGTGCCGCCCTCCGCTTCTCTTTTATTATTATCTTATTTCCACGGGAATTCTCTTGTTTATCGCGGCCAGCCGTTTTCCTTCCCATTTTTATACCCGGCTGTAACCTTGACTGATGAGACTCGCCCCCGTGTAACCCGTTTTATGGCCGACTTTAACACTGCAACTCGAGAAATCGCGATTTCCCGTCGGCGATACGCTCGATTCAATTTATGCTGGCGTGAATGAATTTGAACAACCACTTTCCGAATTCGAATTTGCAATTGGCCGTTCAATATAGCTTATCCGAAGAGAATACTTTGTGCCAATTTTCAACCCTGTATGTCGACACCGGGCGTGACGAATAAAAACAGATTTTTCCGTAATTTCTCTTATTCTCTTCAATGGAAAATTCTGAAAAAACTCGGGCACATTTTAGCCAATAGACTGCACATCTGTGAATGTTTTCAGAATTTTCAGCTTCGAATCCGAATTTTAAAAAATCAGAGAAATTTTGAAATGCCGATTTCTGGTAGCAGTTCGTGAGATACTAAATTTGTATTTTTACAGTTCTAGCATCTCGTCATGGTTGTTAACATATAATTTTGTTTGTCTGCACAAACAATCACGACGCCGAACGCGTTAACGGCAAACTGCGTAAATTCGTTCGGGAAGTCGTAGAATCGTACAAGGATGATCGGAATCGCATAGTTTCGAAGTCAAAGTGAGCCAAAATGGCGCACGTCGAGGAGCAACCATCGAGAAGCGATCGGAGGCGGCGGAGACAAAGGCGGAGTATGGCTTCCAGAGGAGCATGAGCTCGAAAACGTTCGGGTGCCGCGATCTCGAGGTGATTATTGTCAAAGACAACCCCGTCGGGACGATCTCGAAGGAGCCACCAGCTCAAAGAACGGCTTTCCACGAGAAATTCCCTTTTGATCAACGACTGTCGAGTGGCCGACGGGGACGTTCGGTCATTCGTGGCAGGGAATCGCAAAGCCTTCGATAGATTTCTGAATCGAGGTTGAAACGTCCCACGACCGGAGAAAAATAAGAAGAAACAACCACGAAGATGTTTTGACCATGGAAAAAATTATTCGAGTTAACCGAAGGTTTTTCGAGTTCGATAAATACTTCCGAAGTCGAGGCTAGCTTCTCAGTCGTAGAACTTGCCATGGGATCAAGATAGATCGATAAAATTTTTTTCCACGGACAGCTAAAACATTGTAGAATATGGGAAAAATAGGAAGAAAAATCACCAGACAAGTTTTGACCAGGAAAAAAATGATCAAAGTTGAACGCAGCATTTGTAGAACCGTCAAAACTTTTCCAAGACAGATCAACTTCGATAAATAGTTTCGAGGCGAAAACCTATTCGTCATCCGTTCTGCTTATTTTTCCCATATTCCACGATGTTTCGGCTTTTATTTAAAAAAACATTCGTCGATCTATCTCGATTCTGTCGAAAGTTCAACATTTTGTTGCAAACGCAAATACGAGGAACATGATTTTCGCTTTTCATCGGCGGCCGGGACGATACGGCCGACGAGATGTGTTGCCACCAGAGAGAAGCGGGAAATTTTCGCGACAGACACGCTTATATTACACTATTCCGTAAATATTTACGAGCCGCGGATGAAAGCGAGACGGCCGACGCGTATTCGCGATTGTTTTCTTGTTTACGCGACGAGATTAATCTCGCGCGTCTTTCCTCCTGCCGCGAACCCTGCGAATTCGGATTCTCGACGCTAATTGGTTCGCGAAAGACTCTCGTTACCCTCCTCGGCAAACACGAGATCCCCCGAACATATTTTTCCGGGCCCGAGATT
The DNA here is from genome assembly GCA_028454255.1 of Halictus ligatus. Classification (NCBI taxonomy): domain Eukaryota; kingdom Metazoa; phylum Arthropoda; class Insecta; order Hymenoptera; family Halictidae; genus Halictus; species Halictus ligatus. Next base: position 15,919,597 of record CM052134.1, read on the forward strand.
TGAGCGTCAATTCTTCAAAGCGAATTTTCCGAGCCTCAGAATCAATTTTTCAGCAGACACAGCGAGAGTGCGCGAGTGACGCTGGATTTGCAAGCGAAATTAGAAATCCTGTTAATTTTCTAAGCGAATACTGGAGCCAACGAGTATAAAAAATGAATTTTTCCGAAAACCGATCGTGTGCACTAGACACATTTGAAATTTCCCAGCGTGAGTATAATTAGTTTACGAAAAACCGAAGCAGTTCTTTTCACGAAATAGGTGGACATGCGAATATTCGATCAAAGAAACATTTTGCTAGAATTTCCCGGCCGGGAAAATTCATTTCTCCGACGCATTCGGCGAGTTTGGTCAGGATCGAAATTTCATGGGGTGAAAAATTGAAATGATAATTGGCGGGTCGCGTTTATGTCGAGCCCGCCGCCCAATACAGCTCGGATATACATGCAAATTGGCACGTCAAAGTTCAGAGTTCGAATTGGAATTCCGATCGCAACAAGTTCGAAATCGGACGAGGCGAAATTTGAATAAAAATGTGCGAACGCGGAGTCGATGGAGTTCGAATTGGACTTGTCATTCGAAAATTCGAATCGCCGCCGCGCCGCCGGCTCGTCGCCTCGTGCGTGCCGTTTTTCTCGTTTCACGCGCGAAAGCAACATTAATTTCGAATATTCCGAGCGTTGTTGCCCGCTGTAATTTGTTGCGAGTGGCGTTCCTGCGAGACCGATCCCGCACACCTCTCTTGTTGCCTCATAGAAACCGGTAAATATCCCGTTTGTGGAGGCGGCCTCGCCCGGGGAATGCTATTAAAACCTTTAATCACCGTTATCGTCACATTCTATTCGCATTGTTCTGATCTTTCGTTTCGATTCGGACCTCGTTAACGCGGACCGCCAGATAAAAACTGCAAAACCGTCAACGTCGACGCGGTACGTGCAATTTCGAGCTGTCTAAATGTTGCGACAGAGCAAAAATAACACACACACCGAGGTTGTAAAACAACGAGAAACAGCGGACACTGTTGGAATATTAATCTTCCTTATCGGAATATTTTTTACGATTTCCTCTACATACAACCTTGAATGCAAAAGTCCTCCGACCGGGATAAGACCAGCAAAATATGATTCCTCGCGAGGAACCGAGTCGAAATTGTAGAAAGAATTTTTCGCCTACGAGGCTCCGTTCCCGAGAAAATGGAGGTTGAACATCGGTCGAGATGTTCAAGTGTTCAAGGCGTGGATGCTCGGTCGATGTTCACGCTCGTTTATCTCGGGAACGGAGCCTCGTAGGCGAAAAATTTATTCTCCTGTTTCGACGTAGTTTGCCCCGGAGAATTCGCTGGGTATAGTGATTTTACGATTGCGAGGATACTTTGCGGAATAAACAAATAAATGTGCGTCCGTGGCACGAAAGCAAATTGCCGGAGAGACTTTTGCCTCGTCGTTTTGTTCTTCAGGGTGGACACAACCCTTTCAGAAATTATACTTTACACTGTTCACACAAATTGTTCATTAAAATTACAATAAAATACAAACAACCGTTTTCGGAATACGGTTTATTATTATTCCCGCGGCGGCGTGATTCCCTCCTAATTCATCGATTAGAACCACTGTGCGCCGGTGTCCCGCAGCGAAAGCGATTACACGACCAACGTAATTCTTTAGTCCCGCCCTAGAAAGCAACGAAACGATGCTACTGAGACCGGGAGGCGTCCGTAGACGAGGCCGGTTGGTCGTCGAACTCGACGGAACGCACTTGGACCGGCTGAAAATTCCGGGACGGAACAAAAGCTCGGAAAAGCTTGCTGGGCACGCAGGGATATCGGTCGGTGTGGGCGGAGGGGGTGAAAAAGTCAAAGAAATTGGGTCGATGCGGGCGCGGGGGAGGGGGCGGGATCGACACAGAAAAGTTGCCTGCGCGTCCAGGAAGTTGCCAGTCGATAGCTCGAGTTGTTCCGTGCCAGGGGCTGCTTGCAGGGGTTGGGAAAAACGGCGGAGGAAGACGGGAAACGATGGCTGGTGAGAAAGGGGTAGAGGGGGGTGTGGTGCCAGAGCATTCCGCGGGCGGAAAGGTCAAGAGAAACCCGTGTCAACTGTCGTCTAGCACGATGGGAACGCTGTCGAGATCCCGGGATGCGCAGTGCGGAAAGAATTCCGCATCCTGCTGCCGCCGTGAAGGTCATCGCGACGCGAGAGCACACTTGACCCGGTTCACGGAGAGTGCGTCGAAGGACAACCACGGAAAAACCGCGATTATTTTCGGCCCGGCTGCCTCGCTGCCTCGAAATAAACCATCCCCGAAGGGATCAAGGTTTCGCGAACGCGCCACTCGGAACCCGCGAAAATAATCCCGCCCCCACCCCCCAGGAAAATTTTATGAGCGACCCTCTCGCGAAGCTGCTTTACACTTCGATCGACTTCACTTGCAACACGGTCCGATGACGTCATTACGCGTTCAAGGCTCGAATGGCGGACGAATTGTACCGATTAAACGTTTGTAATTCTTTATTATTCCTAACAAGTTGTTCTCTCCACTTAATCGAATAATTCGTCATTGTTTATTCTATTACTCTGGCCGAATGTCGATTGAAAAATTTGTCGAATAATAATACTTTGCACTATAGTGGTATTTCAAAGAGACTACAAAATATATTATGAAATATTTATTTATTTAAATCCAGTAGAAACGAGCTAATTTAATGAATGAGACGGAAACTGGAAATATTAATTTTCTCCAATATAAAAATTAGTGTCACACATATTTGACCGACGTCGACGTGTTCGGTTTGAACCCCCAGAAAACCCAGTAGAGTCGAGTTAATTTAATTAATGAGACGGAAACTGGAAAAATTAATTTTCTCCAATATAAAAATTAGTGTGACACTGTGACCGACGTCGACTTGTTCAGAGCACGTTCTTGTGGATCGAATGAGATGCGGCCTGGAACATTTGACGCTTTTCTAAAAATGTTTCCGCGCAGTCCGTTCCTTTCAAGATTTGTTTTTTCCGGCGGGTTTTTCGCATGGAGGATCAGCCTTTCGATTAATAGCCAGCAGACTGCAGTCAGAGTTATTTTTCTTTTTTTTTTTGGAGGAGGAGGAGGAGGAGGAAAGGTCCTGAGAAGGTATTAAAAGCGGCGCGGCAGCGGCGACTCACAGACGTATGAGTAATCTCTCTGATGGAGCTCGTTCGCTGGGAAACCACTTTCAATCGACGGTAGAATGGGCTCGGTGCATTTTCAGATTGCCTGATTCTTCGGGTCCCGGACACCAAGTATCCTTTCTTGCACCTGAGACGCTACTTTCCGAAATGTTTTCGAGCTACTCGCCGACGAAATTTCCGACGAGTTTGTTCGAAGTGGCTGTTGCGAAGTTTATGCTCTTTCGATGATCAATACCCTCCTTTCTAGAAGAGAACGATTTGCAAAAATTCTGCAACGTTCCTCTAAATATATATATATCGAAGTGATCTTTCCTCGTACCGGTGAATCATGTTAGATTAAAATGATGACTGAAGTCAAGACTGGAATATTATCAACTGTCTGTTTTGCATAACTAGCTTCGTACTTTGTTCTCGTGTTCGTACAGTATGAATGTTAAACAGCTCTTCTTCTACAGAAGCCATATTACATTCAAGCAGAAGTTAGGATGAAACACGAGACTCGACCCCGAGAGTGGAAAGAAAAAGTAAGTTATTACACTGTTCTCTTAATTCGTGTAATGTGTACGTTAATGCGCTCCTCTTGCGGATAAATTCTATTAAATTTCGAGAAAAATTCAACTGGGTTACGAGACTCGAGGAAAACGGCTACTTTTTTTTCGCGAGAAACCATAAACCTCGTATACTGCAAGATACGTTGCGATAAAAATTATACAGGAGCCGAACTAACAAAAGTCCGCTATTTTGTTTTACGACGTGAAGCAAAAATCGCCCTTAACGAGTATTTTATTCCACGATAAAACAACCATTTTTTTGCGAGAAACCATGAACCTCGTTTTCCGTAAGACACATCAAAATGTTGCAAGATCTGAACAGATGCAGCTTTTCGCGCGGTGTAATAACCGCTGCGACGTTCGGAGTGCAATTTTTTGCGCCATTTGCAATTTTTTGGCGGCAAGATTCGCGGGATTTTGCGAAGTCTGCAACCAGGTGAAAGGGCTTTCAACCGATCAAAATGCGAAAAAAGGAGGGTCCGAAGTCGGACTCGGGAAAATTCTCCGCTCGAGTCTGCACGCCTCGGTGAGCGCTCAGAAGAGAAGAAAAGAGAGAGAGAGAGAGACGTCTGAAAGTAAACTCGAGGAGAAAGAAGCTCCGAGGTCGAAGGTCAGACCGCCTTTGCTAGTCAAGGATAGGCTAACCGTTCCCCCGGACTTCCAGAGATAACTACCTTTGACGACCCTCGCGGCTGAACCGGAACTGCCCATTCACGTGAAAACAAATTGGAGATGTAATATTTTTCGAGAAGTTCCGCTGCCCCGCCCGGAGAAGCTAATTTAAGTAAAACCAGTGGAAGCGCCGCCGCGCCGGTGCGTCTGACGGTTTATTAACTGTTCAAGTTGAGAGGAGTTCTTTTACTTGCAACGAAAAATTGTTGAGAATGTTCCCGTTGACTGGTTTACACACCAGTGGATATCGGGGGCACGATTGCCTGAGCACACTTCGCGATCTGTACAGTAGAAATTGAAATTAACAAATTATTTAACAATTTCCACGAGCCGCATTGTACGAACATCATCATTGTACGAATTTCTGCAGTCTGGTTTAAGAGTAGCAACCCTCGTTTCACCCTATTTCGCACTGGACGTCGATGAAAAATTGTATTGCTTATTAAAGAAATTCCTGTTACTTGCAAAAATGGCCGGAGCGATATTCCCTTGGCTATAATCGTGTGCGCACCATGTGTGCGTGAAATGAAATTTGCACAGAGGGGTAGGAGTCTATTTTTACCGGGGTCCAGGTCAGTGCAGAGTTGATTTAAAGCGGAACGGTTCGGAACGAACAATTTCCGTGGCGACGCTACACGGCAGATACGGTATCAACGAAAGAAGGTTAGCGACGTGCAAACGTTTCTTTCTCCTTCCGCACACTCGCACATCGCTAACTATAGTTATCTCGGTTGCCTTCTCCGGCTCCAAAGTGGTTCCAAAGGTTCGTTTCCTCGTGATAAATCGCGACTTTTGTTCACGGGACACGAAAAGTCGCGACTACTGTTACGGGAAATCGTGTTACAGATCGCGACAGCAGAAGCGGTGACCTTTGGCTCGGGATTGCGCGCAAGAAATTACTTCGGCAGTAATCCGCGTGTTCATTGAACGACAGGCTAATCTTTAGCTCGGAACGAAACGTTTCGCGATACCGTTGCCATCGATCCAGAGCAGCACGCTGCTCTTGCACTCTATTCGGACACACGGAAATAATACTTCGACGGTGTCGGCAGATTAATCGGGAAGTTGGTCCCCGAAGTTAACGCACTCGGGAGAAGAAGTTTGGAACAGCACTGATATCCAGACTTCGCGAAGACTTCTCGGAGGACTCTCCGGGAATCGAGTTCCGGTTCGATTCGTTCGACTGCGACTCGAACGCCGGCTCGTCGAATGTTAATTAACTTGAAGGAAAGTCGAGAATTTCTGATCTCGAGCCGAAAGGCGTAGACGAAATACGAAAATGCAAACGCGAGGGAAGCACGCACACCGTTTCGGGGGAGAGTCAATTTTGCACTCGACTCCTCCGTTTGTTGCAAGCAACGCAGAAAATTTATACTCATCAGGCCGCTCGAGACACGATTGCGGTCGAGTTACGGTCACAGGGCGTACCGAAGAATCAAGTTTCGAGATTGAATCACTTTCGAAGAAAACTTTCATAGCGCACCGTGGAGCAAACTCTTCTCGAAGACTCATAAATCATCCCCCGATCCCTGAAGCACCCCGATATAGTTTTAGCACGGCTAAAAGCGTCGTATAAATATTTTCTAGTCATCCCCGTTGATTTCGTTACTTTGGAGAGTAATGTATTAAAATACTATTGTATTAGAAAATGATTATGCTAGAATAAGCCCCTCTGTGCTCTAGACTAAACGTAACGGAGAACAGAGTTAAAGGGAACGTGATAAAGGATCACAGCAAACCGACTTTGAAGTTCGTATTATAGTTAGGGGATGCTCACCCCTTGGATCGCACCCTTAAAACACACACAGCAATCAAAATCCCCAGACGTAGTAATAAATCCTCGAGAACATCGCGCTCAACAACGAAACTTTAGCAGCAACTACTAGACCAGAAGCTCTCCCCCGAGACCCACAATCAACCCTTAATCCCAAAGCACCCCGAAAGAACAGACAAACCACGGCAAAGAGCTTAATCGATCTCCTAAAAATCTCGAATCTTGAACTCTACGCTTCAACATGCTACGTGCGAAAACCTGAGGAATCCTTTCTAGTTTATACAAGGGATGTTCACCCTTAGATTGCATCCTCGAAACAGAGGACAATCAAATTCCTCGGACATGAAGAATGCAATAAAAACGCCGCCGGACACGCACGTCGCACTCAACAATGAAACTTTTAAAGCGACCAGACCGGTATCTCTCCCAGGGGTCTCACAACCGTCCCCTAAATCTCGAACCACCCCAAAAGGGGCACACCGACCTCGTAAAAAGAACTAGAGGAACCGCAAAATGACTGCTTGGAAAACTCCAATCTTGAATACCGAACTACAATGTAGTATTCGTGGAATGCTAACGGTTGCTCTCCGTTTTCTAGAAATAGACTGCGGACCTTTATCTGGAATAAACATTGCTGGCGTCATTTACGAGGAACAGTAAACGTATAGCCTTTCTTCTTTAGCAATCTTAATTAAAAACAGTATACTGAATTAAATTCCCTTGGCTTATCTACTGTTTTAAATTGCACCAACTGAATAAAATCTGGAGTCTACACATAGGGGATGATCATCCCTTAGATTGCACCCTTAAACACACACACACACGACAATAAAAATCCCCGGAGACGACCACCAAGACATTTCTTCTGACCTAGAATATTTCCACTGTACACCACAGACTTCCTTCTATGCATACGTGTAACAGTTTATTTACTCGTACCGACAAAACTTAAATTTTTATAAATTTCTCAGCTGGAAATATAATAATTTAAAAATTGTTTTAAACGACAGTATGACATCTGTTAGCGTCGCCTTCGATTCGAGTGGAAGAGGCTAAAAGCACTAGACCAGAATCTGCCTCGAGGGAGACGCACAATCATCCCTTAAAGCCCCAGAAGACCGTTCAAACTTGAGCAAACAACTTGATCAATCTGAGACTGTTCACCTGAAAATCCTCGATCTAGAATTCCACAGATTCTCCTCCGAACAAACGTACAAATCTCTGTCAACCAACCCCCGAGCAACTCACCCCAAAAACCACCCCTAAACCCGACAGCCGAAAATCAGCATGAGCATCAAAGCGGCCAGGAATCCGACCGCCCAGCACTCGACACCGAAACCACAGGCTCTCTCCTCGGCCCGGAATCATCCCCCAAAACCACGTTCACCCTTGAAACAGAACCCTGTGCAAAAACTATGCGAGTAGAAACTGTGGAAAAAATCGCGAAACTCAGTGGTACCGTTAGCAGACGGGCTTGACAGTGTCGCCTGAGAGTGTACGCCGTTCCAGGGGGTAGTTGAGCCTGGTAAAATCCTTCTTAGGGGATGACGATGGCACGGTTGTCGCGTGTTTAGTTCGTTTGGCGCGGCGCGTACGCGTTCGGAGCGGTGTATGGTCGCGCGCGCGCCTCGCAACTGGCCTCGGTGTGTCGAACAGCCCTCGACGGTGGTCCGAGGGGGTTGCAACGGGTTGACAGGGGTTGACCCAGTTTGCGACGGGGGTGGCGAGTGCGCGGTACGGACGCCAGCACGTCGCGATGCCAACTGAGGCGGCCGACGCTCTCGCGAGGGCTGCGCGGACCCGAGTTTTCCCCTTTCGCGGCCCTCGCAACCCCTATCCGAGGCTCACTCAACCCCCTACCACCCTCCAGCGCCCCGACAAAATTTTCTTTCGCCGTCCCGGAGCCCCGAATTTCATTTCCGCGCCTCTCTCCTCGACCCGAGACAACCGGACACCGTCGTCCACCGTTTCTCGGAATCGTCTAACCACCCCCGCCCCCCTTGCTCGAACCACCCCCTGGACAACAACCCCTACCGCCCGTTCCGAACAGACTCCCCTCCATATTGATTAGTGCGCGCAGTCCGCACGAGCCAGCATCCAACCCCGATGCTACACACGCTGTCAACATGCCTGCCAAATTCGAAATTCGAACAGGGGTGCAAGCTACCCCTTTCCCTTTTCGCTTCCTCTCCCTCTCTCTCTCTCTCTCTTTCTCTCTTTCGCTTCTCTCTTTCTCTCCTTCTCGTTTCCAGTACCTTGTGCTTTATGGTGGATGGGGGGTGAGTCTGTCTCTTCGCCCCGCTAGGGTGCGTGAGCCCTTTCAATGGGCCGCTCGCCGAAGCAACCCCGGCTCTAGCATCGCTTCAATAGAGCTATTGTGTTATTTGTTGCGAACTACGGGCATGGATTTTGCAATGAAATTGCGTTTCGCAGCCCTGGCTTTGTACTCCGTGCTGCGCCGGTCCGATCCGTGGCCTTTTTCGGGGGTTTTTACACCAAGTTTGGATTTGCTTTTGTGGAGGTGGGATTCAGGGTGATAGTCCTCGTCGAGTGAGAAAAGTCGTTTGCATTAGTCATTTGTGATTAGGGTGACCGTAGGAGGATGACGTTCACCCTGGTGTGGGATTTGTAAAAGTTTCATCCCTTTGTGAAGAAAATATGCAGAAGTATTTTCTATATTTTCTAACCCGTAGCACTCAAACGGTGACTCTGAAGAAATTACAAAAAATATTACAAAAGAATTAGAAATTATTAGAAATCGGATCAGTTTCGTTTGAGTAAATTTAAAATATGGTAAGATAGAAGAAAAATTTAGTTTTACATTGAAAATAGTGCCAAGAGCAAAGGGTTAAAAAAATAATCCACATCTGCCGATGTAACATTTGGAGAAAACAATTGTTATTCGTGAAAAATGTCTGTGGAATTTATTCCGTTTTGTTTTGTCCTATTTAAGGTTGGTTCAAAAAATAATCTCCTGCTGCCACTCACTCCTACGCAAGATTTGGAAAAAACGATTTTTATTTATTGAAAACCGTCTGTGGGATTATTTTCCATATATTTTTTTTTCTAGCCTCCCGGGCCAGGTTCCAAAAATAATCCACGACTGACACTCATCATCGTTGTAACAAGATTCCGGAAAAAACATTTCTATTCCTGAAAACAATCCGTGGAATTGTTTTGAATATTTTTTGTTAGACGTATTTGAGGTAGGTTGACAGAACAAATAAACGCACGGATGACGTTCATCCCTTGTCAAAGGCTGTGCTGACTTTCTGTTTGCAATTCTTTTGCGCAACCAGAAAAAGACAATACAATGTTTCCCTTCAATAAATAGAAGATACACAGTTCACTAAAAATGATTCGCCCAAAATAAATATTACTAAAGCGATCTCTAAAATAAATGGAACACACTTATACGATTGCACGTGAATTTAATTGGAGCCTGTATTCGTCGAATAAAATTGAACCAAAAATCGTATTAAATATAAATAAAATAAATTCGTTTAACACTAGGTTTGCGGAGCACTAAACCTAAATTCCAAACTAGCCTAATCCAAGAAGAACCAAATCGAAAGGTCTAAATTAAAATGTAAATTGGAATAGCCACCTTGAAAATTTAGTTTCCCCGTCGTTCGATAAGAACTCGAAGATCAGGTGTCAGGGTGGCACGGCCTTGGCGATTGAGGAGGGGGTGGTTTGTCTCTAGGGTTGTTGACTGGGTGCGTGTGTCCTTTGAACGAGCCACCCCCGAAGACGAGACGAGTGGAGTCGAGTGAAGGATGGCTGAGTGAAGAATTGAGAGTTGGAGGGTGGTCCGAGGGTAGGGGGTGCAAGTTGGATGACATTCGGATAAAATTATTCGGAGACTCCTCTCACGCTAACAAATTGCTTCCTCGAAGCCTACTCAGTCACCCCCACCAATCCCACCCTCTCAAACCTCACCTACTGAAATTTATTCTATTATTTTCCACATATGAAACCGACATTTCGGTTCGTCGCGAAGTAAAACATTCTTAGTCCCTCAGACTTTCGAGAGTGAAAAAATTCGAAATGCACATGCAAAAATATGGGCGAAGTTGCGGTAGCGTTAAGGGTCGGCCAGGGTCTCGTTTCGTTCGTCTAATTGGACAGAACCCTTTGCGCTTACGGTGGTTTTGAAAAACCGCTGTTAACTCGTCCATTATCTCCAAGTCGACGGGGAAAAAATGTTCTGTGCCCGGGCAATGTTAATTAGCGCTACATCCGGAGAATGCGGAGTCGCGACGAGGGGATGGCGAGGCAGGGGAGGGGAGGGGAGAGGAATTATTTGTAATTGTGTTCGAAACAATGAGCTCGAACGCGAATCGTCCCGAGCCAACCTCGCAATTAAGTTGCTGCGGCTGTATGAGGCGGGCCGAAGTAATTCGAACGAAACCGCCAGGAAAAATTTTCCGGCCGGTATTTTACACGCACCCCCGGGCCATTAGCATTGAAAAACATCAATTACAACCGGCCCACGATTACGATTATGCGTGGCTCTTCTACTCGCGAGCACTTCCCCCGTTATAATTCTTCCGGCGCTACAAAAATATATTAATACCTTTGTTTCCGCCAAGGGCTGTTCGCCGCATTGAAGGGCATCATCGAGGAATTACACGCACCCCCGTATTAAAAAATAGAGGCTCGCCCTTTAAAATGAACCCGGGAACATTGTTAGCCTGCCGTTTTTAACAAAGTTGCGGGAGATCAAACTTTCCGAAACCAGCGGTTGCATTTAAATTAGTCAAATTGTTGAAAAACTCGTCTCCATCTTCTTGGCCGCTATTTACGGTCGGAGGTGTCCTAAAAAAAAGCGACTTGGTTTAAAATCAGACCGTTAACAAAAATTTTGTTATTCGGTGATCCTTTGGTTCCGACCGGAAACTCTGATCAAACGCGGAGCTTATTCAAACGCTATTCACGAGCTTATTAAAAGTCCGAACACAAAACGACTAGGATTTCACCGTTCTACTTTCCCCGGGGCGCAAATGAATTTACAAGCGTAACCGGCATAAATTATCCGGCGCAAGTTTATTTACAAGTTACCTCGGCGTAAAGTCTATTTCGCAAGCTCATTTCGAGGCTAATACAGTACACGGGGCATGCAGAGGTAAAACGGAAATTCTCTGGAACCGCAGCTTGCACCGAGGAAAAAAGCCAGATGTTAATCACAGAGGTGGGGATGGGGGTCGTGTATCCGTTAATTATGAATATCGACAGTGGCCTAATACACTGTTCACATAATATGAAAATTACAGTTGCCCGTTCCGGCGTGGGCGTGGGCGCTGTAACCGCGGGACACAGGTGCGAATAGAACGGCATTTGTTAATTGATTAAAATCGCGTGCGTAGCAGAGCGTGTCTGCCGGACGGTTTCGGGCTCGGTTTTTCCCCGGCGCCATTTCGAAATCCGGCCATTGATCGCTCGCGGGCCGTTCGCGGGCCAAAGACGTTATTAATTCGCCGTTGATTCGGTGGCACGGCTCTCGTTCCCGGTCATTACCGGCCCGCCCCCCTCCCCCCTTCGTTCTATTAATTAATTCGACCGGCGGACAGTTGTAACTCGCGTCAAAACTCGGATGTCCGGCCGCAATACGCTCCGGTGGCCGCTGCTCGCTGTTATTGTCCAGAAATTCGCGGCTCGGGGGTCTCGCCGCGATATTAAAATGCCACGGTCCGATTCCCCTTGCGAATGCACCCCCAAACCACCCCCCGAAAACCTGCATCGTCGAACGAAAACGTCGTTCGATCGCGCCGCTTTGTAAATTGGAATTTCCCCGTTTTTACGCGGTTCGTTTTTTCGGTGCCGCCGAAGACTATGCGGTGGCTCTCAACCTGGAATCTTACACTATAACGTCCGTTTCCTAAGCTCTTTATTGTTGACAATAATTCTCCTGCATTTTTCTCTGCCTTTTGTCGACGACCCTGTATATTGTACGTCAATTCTTACCTTCACACTGTAGATTTTTATAACAAAATTACGAATACAACATAGACCTAACCTAATTCTTCCCCACATATAACTTAATTTTAACTCTTTGCACATTATGTTTACGAACGTTTTTTAACCTTGATAAAATTCGTTAAACTTGCGCAATTTCAAGAAAATTGTGGTTTTTCTGAAGAAAGCAATTTCTGAAGAAAGCATTTCCCCGATTTCACGAAGAATCGGTAACAAGGAAATGAATGCTTAAGAGAGTGTATACGTCACTGTGAACTCGGTAAATCAAAGTATGGTTGAGAGCCCCTGTTCACCGCGGGCTATGCATTTTTTTCCGAAATTGCACAGTCCGCACAGGGGCCGCCGCGACAACTCTGCAAATTTTCGAAACGTTTGAAATTCTAGTTACACCGGGTGCGGTTTAATTACGACGTCAAGAATGGTCGAGAATTTTCCGGGGCTGGGGGGGGGGCGCGTTTCTTGACAATGGAAACTAAACGCGGTGGCCTAAACGGGGGCGAACGGGGAAGTACTGCGAGCGAATAATGTGGGAACGAACTTCCGGCAACGGGAATAAAAACCTGAAAGATATTATGGACTCGCGCGCTACTTTCCCCGTCCAGAAAGTTTCGGCGGCTGGACAGAAGTGGCTGATATTACCGGGGCGATACTACTCGCATCGAGTTATAAAAAGTCTTCAAACTGTTAGGAACCGAGGAGATTCGCGGAAATATATCGACATCGTGGAACGCTCTTCGCGATGTCTTCGGTTTGACCCTTTGCCCTTTATTGCAGACTCGAGAAAGTCATTACCGGACTGCGAGTTCTACGCATTTATGGGAAAAACGAGTGGGCGCAATTTGAAACGGTAGGAGTACCAGTAATTCCGTCCACTACGATTTTTCTCACTCGTTTACTACAAACAATTCCATTTTTCTACTCGTAAAGTGCTTCAATTTTGTCGATAGCCTCGTCGATAATGGCATTGTTCGTGTACTAACAAATTTGTACGACGAATAGAAAATTTCTGTTTTCATATTGACAGGAATAGTAACATTCTCATCCTATATTTTGTCAAAGCAAATCCAGTATTCGGTTCGCCACGGTACGTCTGACTCTAACAGACATTTTCTACTCAAGACGAGTATGTATGATTTCAAGTACATTCAAAAGAAAAAATTCTGTAAAAATGCTTTCTAAAATGGAGACAGTTTTAAAAATAGTTCAGCATTAAAATATACTAGATGGACACTGCGAATAGAATTATGCACCTCCGCCAGCCCTAGTTTCGCCAAGAATCGGCCCTTTAAGAAATTTCCCGACGCTCCTCTTCTCGCAAACACCGACGAGAAATCAGATTGCGCGCAATCATTCGCGAATCAATTCTCGTTCTGCTCTGCCACGATATTCCCGATGAGGAAGGGATTGCGGGGGGGTTGCGAGGGTAGGCCGTCAACCCTTCTTCGTTAACGCCTTTCTTCGTGCCGCGGGGCTGGTTCGACGGGAATGAAAGAAAATCAAGTGCATCCCCCGAAGGGGATTACAAGCTCGAGGCTTCCGTCGACCTTCTTCGAAATGCATGTCCTCGACGCGCGATCCACGGGTCCCGGGGCTCTGGGCTCTCGGCGCCGTGAAAGGGCCGAGATTTCACTTTCGTTCTCGAAGGGAGAGAGAGAGAGAGAGGGAGAGGGAAAACCACCCCCGCAACTCTCCGGTGGCGTACGAGCTTAAAGCCGAGAGCCCTGCGGAGAGGGTTGGAGAGTTCTGGCTGGTTTCGAGGGCTCGAGTCCTTTTCTCTTTACCTTTCCACCCTCGACGAGGATGAATGGGGCAACGAGCAACTCCTGACCTTTCCTTCTGCTGTTTAACCCTCGCCCAGACCGCCAACAACCGGTTCGGGAACTGGGTAACACGCTACACAACCCCCACCCCACATCCACCTGTGCGGCAGATGATTTTTCTAGGAAATGCCCTGATGCTAAATCCGAAGGGAAGAGGCGCATTGACGTCGATGGAAATTATTCCGATTACCGGAATAGGAATAAAGTTTAAGATTCAAAAAGGGTCGTTTCACTTTCAACAACCTAATAGAAATTTACTTGCACAAAATTTGAATCGTACCGATCGAATTAAGGAACATGCGAAAAGGGAAGACTGTCAGAAGAGACACAATAGGAACAAAAGACATAGCAGTAGTTGAAGGCAAAGAACCGGCAAAATTTCCACCGGAGGATCCCATCCTTCAGCGAAAGCTGCGAAAGAAAGGGTACAAAAGATTGTCAAGCAAAATTTTGGAGAGCTCCGCCGGTTATTAACGCGATATTTAATCCGGGCGAGAGCTTCTCGGTCCATTGTGCACCGCGGCTCCGCGGTAAAAAGCGTAGAACCTCCCCTAACTTGGCTGTTTAGCCCGGTTTACCTCCCCTCGAAAGATAATGTCGATAACGGGCCGCGAGAAAAAGGGAGAGCCAGCAGAGGGACAGGGGGACAGGGAGGGGGTTCGGGACAGGCAATTTGTCGTCCGTCGAAAGAAAGAGCAAATTTTCCAGGCGCGGAATTAACGAGGCTGGAGAAAAAAAAATGGTAGAGTGGCTGCAACCCGTGTAGAATCGCTGTGTCCGAGGGGTGTGCCGACGACAGCCAGGCGTCCCGAGATGTCGCAGAATTTTAATGGCACAATAATTGCCGGTGCTGCGACAACGACGACGACGACGACGCCCCTAACACGATCAAGTTAATGCGCGCCAACGCGCTGCACGGTCCTCCGGAATTAACACTTGCACAACCAACCGAAACTCAACGATTCCATGCGAAATTCGGGTGACGCTAGTTGCCTGGAAAAATGTTTGGCACATACACCGTTTTCACTACCACGATTTCATGCATACCTATTTCGATTTATTTTTTTTTTTTAAGGTAGAATCATTCCCTTTTGTACCGCCACTTATCTCCGCAGCAATTCTTTTGATTTCGTTGCTCTTTTTCCGGGTCGGTCTTATCACCGGCGTGATAACGTAATTAAAGAAGCGAACGAGAAGCTTTCTACGAGCGGATCGCACTAGCGAATGCAGCCGGCAGACTGCAATTTCAGTAGACCGGGGCGAATCAGCACCGACAGGTGTTTGTTATTGTTGCTGTTGTTATCGTGTTGAGGCGTGCTTTTGTCAGTTTGGATTGCTCCGTCGAATGAAATACTTTCGGCAGAAGCGAAATATTGCAAACTGCGGGGAAACGTTTGTTGGAACGAAGTCGTTGCGATGATGGAGGGAATTTTGAGATGCGCCGAGGAAAGTGGTAATTAAATGTTCGTTGGATATATCCTGATTGGGAAATTAAGGGGTATAAATAATGTAGATAGTGTAAATCAGTGGAATTTGTTTAGACATATGATTTTTCTAACGGTACTTGGAAGAATGAATGATAATTCTGAGATGCATATACGAAATATATAATGTGTGTTTACGAGATGCTCCATGGTGTAATTGGTAGAGTACTCGACTACCAAGCGGACGATCAGGGTTCGAATCTCGGTGGAACCCCAACCATTTTTCATTAATTTCTACATTATAGTTTCCAAGATTTTTCACCATTCCATTGAATGATCTAATATTCCAAGGGTCCTAGGAATGTGCAGTAATGGGTCAAACTATTTTTCAAGGCACCTGTGAATTCGAAGGTCAAAATACCCCCAAGCTCCCTGGGAATTGGAAAGGTCGAATATTCGAAAGGGCTTTCTCAAATTTCCTAGGGAAATTGTTAAAATATTCCAAGGATCCTGGGAATACCAAGGTCAAATGTTCCAAGTATCCTGGGAATATCAAGGGCAAATATTCCCAAGAGGGCTTTCTCAAAGATCCCTAGGGAAAGTGTTCAAATATTCCCAGGTTCTCCTGGGCATACCAAGGTCAAATATTCCAAAGGTTCCTGGCAATATAAAGGTCAAATATTCCAAGGATTCAAAATATCCAAATACCTTCAAGAGTCCTGGGAATAGAAAGAATCAATGATTCCCAGATTCTTGGGAATACAAAGGGTCAAAAATAACACCAAGGGACAATAGATATGCAAACGGCACACCTCCAAGAGATTCCTCGGAAACAACCCGAAAGAAAACTCCAACCTAACAATAAAGACATTTACCCAAACACTTGAACAGTACACAAAAGTTTAATAAACGCCTGAGCAATGCCGAGAGTTCAAATGCACAGAACGCCGCGCAGAGTAGTACGGTTAAGAGTTAACACTCGTACTACTACTACGAGTTAAGAACGTAATGCCACCGGTCTACATACATAATCGCGTAGCTACGGGTCGGCAGCAGTCGTTAGCACTTAAATACCCAATCTACAAGCGAGAGTAAGAACATGATGCCGGTAGTTTCGTTAGTGAGGAGCACGACGACAAAGGGAGAAGAAGAGTATAAGAAGAACAATAATAAGAAAGAAAAAAGAAGCTCCTCGGAGCGCGTCGGAGCGAGTCGCGCCAGTAAAAGAGTAGTCCGTGTTGCAAAGACGCGGTTACGGTTGTTTCGATTGGTCCATCGGGAATATTCGACGGGAAAGAGAGCATCGCGGAGGTCAAGTCTCGGGGGTTGGTGAAGGAGAAGGAGAAGGGAAGAGAGAAGGGGTGTAAACGAACTCGTTTGCAAGGGAAACGAGGCAGCCAGGGGTAGAGGGCAGTTGCGGGGTGCGGTCGTTTACGTCCCTGGGCCGTTATTACAAGAACCTTTCGTGTTTCTACATGGGATCGGAGCCGAGGCAAGCGAGGCGAGTCGCGCGAAACTCGTCGTCGCCGCCGACGACGGCCCGCGCTTGCTCGCGAGGAGACGCCGGAAAATAGAATAAGAGCAGGCCGGAAATGAGATTTCTCGACCGTCCCGGGACGTAATTTTCGCGAACGAAGAAACCGCGAACCGCGCGCGCCCGTGGAAGAAAAACTCGCGAAAAACCGTCGGCCAGAGGCGAACGAACGAACGAACGGGCCCGAATAAACGGCGAAAACGAGTACTCCGACGTTGCCGCATTTAATCATCCTAACGTCGTTTACGGGAACGGCGACGTCTCCGCGCTAAACGGATCCCGGGCCAGAATAATGCCGGCAGCCAGGATATCTATAATGAACATCGACTCGAATCAACGGGACATCGTCTGGCCGCGATAAATTAATTAAACGGCCGGTACCCGGATTTCCCAAAGGCTGCGCGTGCCTCGCATTCTGATCAATTTCTGATAGCCTACCCCCCACCCGGAAAGAACCATAGTTCTCCTCTGCCCTGCCCTCTGGTTAATTGCATTGTACCGCGATTTGCTCGCCGAAAGCGACGGATGAATCTTCTTCGCGCGGATCCTCACAAATAAATTGAAACTGAATAGAAAAGTTCGGACAACGAAATATACGGTTAGACGGCGTCGCGCCCGCGACACCGCTCCCTTGATACCCCAGCCTTACTTAATTAAAAGCCTCTTTGCCCGGCGACCCTCCTCGCCTTTTCATCCCCCGCAGCTCGACAATTTTATTAACACCGACTCAACTCGAGGAAATGTAAGCTCCGCGTCCTAGAACCACCCTACTCGTACAGTCGGCTTCGAAAGTCGTCGTTCGACCGACCTGGCTCCCATTAACGCGCTCAATCTTCGATTTTCGAATTATTTTCCAGTAGAAAATATCAACTTCAAACAGAGAGACTTCTGTGCAGTCTTGTCGTCCAAGTCTTTGGTAATATCTCCGCGAGATCTTGAAACAGAATTCATACTGGTTTCGAAGTAATTGAATATTTAAGTAAGAACAACGTACCTCGATATGTCAAGTTCTAGTTCCATAATTTTTTGCGAAGCAAGTATCGGGCCGATCGACTCGAAATTTTAGCCGTATCTTCAGGAAGGTCCCTTTTATCGTCTAAATAAAAATTGGAATGGTATCTGGTACAGATTTCTTTTTATAGCCAAAAACATGCGGTGAAATTTTGAAGATTTAGGTCCGAAAGGGTTTCCATTATCCACCGCTGTAACTCCGAGAAAAACGATTATCGTACTATCAAAAAATTCGGTTCGATTCTTCAAATGTTGCCTGATAAGCCCGCCAAATTTCAAATTCTACCACTCGACACTTTTCCGTCAAGAAATTCCAGAAAATCGGCTGGCATTAAGTCAGGCGTCCACGCGAAAACCGGGTTCGTTCCCTGTGGGAACATTTCGGATTCGTCTGGAACGTCAAGTTCGTTTCCGAAGAGTCTCTTTCGGCGTTCGGTAAGATCCTGCTGAAAATTTCCCGAGCGGCGCATTGTTCTCCCGGTGGAAATAACAGGTGACGCGTTCGTGGGGGCGCATACGCGAAATCGGCCGATTACCGAGGAACCGTGACGGACCAGGAGCATTCGGGTTCGCGAAACCGGCGGCCGGGTCTTGAATATTCAGCGAGGACCTCCCACGGCTGGATAACAGCACGGTTCTCGTCCGGGATCAGGAACCGGCGCCGGCTTACCGGACAGAAACACGGTCGTCCGGCCCGTTTGCGAAGGATACGAAAGTAATCTGACGCCTCCGACCCCCCTCCCCCCGGGGAGGGGATGAATTTGTTCGATCACGCTCGCGGGCACGTCGTCTTGCGTCTAGAAGCGTTGCTGAATATGCCAGGACCACTTAAAAGTGGGATTCTCCCTGGTTTTTAGCGAAATTTATTCAGTTCCAAACCCGCAAGTCTGAAATCTGAGAGATTTTAGACTCCCACAATGCTTTCGGCGCGATCAAACAATTTTCCTGCGACGACAACGTGGGTGGACCGTTGGCTCGAGTCTTGCGTTTTAACGAGTCAATTTTATGTACCAGTGGAACCAAAAATCACGTCTTCATTAGGGTTTGGGTTCCGAGTTTCAATCCGGAAGACTGAAATCTGAGAGGTTTGAAGCTCGAATAATTTTCAATCACCGAAATTGGAAACGGAGATATATTTCCAAAGCTGGTCGAACGCATCCGACGTTTTCAGAAAATTAAACCTTCTTGCAATTTCAAGAGACTCGGGGTTCGAGCGATGTTTCTAAAAGATTCTACCCTTCCGAGGGACTATTCAAGACTCTCGAGTCGTTTCCACGCCGATGCACGCGGAATGGTGGTTTCGACTATTCGAAGCAATTTGCAATCGAGTTTTTCGTAGTAATCAATGCGGATAATTGACGCAGACGCGTCCCAGTCTTTCGAGGAATCAAAGAGGAGAATCCATATCTCGAGGGCTCCACGGAAAACCCCTGTCCGCTTCGCGAATTATCTTTTCTGCAGACCGTTCGTCGGAACGAGCCCCGAGCAATGATTCCGCGATATTCCAATTTGAATAATTACTCGGGATAATTACTTTTGCGCGACTATCCAGCCGCGGCGCGGCAGGGCTCGAGGAACACTCGGAATATTTGATATAACTACTGAGGATTATTTTTCCCCCTCGCGATTCAATTCGCGAATAAATTTCTAATTGGAATTTATGCGCCGGGAAATAAATCGGCCGAATATTGTTTCGACCCCTGTTGCGCTCGAAACGTAGCGGCTTCTAATTTTCCTCGGGATCAAGTGAGGTTGGAGTGGCCGAAATAAATGTATTGTCTGCTATAAACGTGGTCGATGAATTACGCTTTCACGAGAAAGCTGAATAGGTGGATTATTTGGTATTTTAAATTTTCATTATGACCGCAGATATTACAGTTAAAAGTCGTGACTTCTTTTTCCTCTCAATTTCAATAAAATCTAGTAAGCCGATTCTTCCAACATCCGAAGAAGCTCTGGTCGACGGTCGAATTTTAAAAAGTTGATTTTTGAAGGGTGTTTTTTCTTTTAGAGTGAAGGGTAAACAACCCCACCCAATAATTGCAAACTATCCGGCACGAGAAGGTATGAGAGTCTTCCGTAAAAAGGGTAACTCGATTTAAAACTGATGTGGCGAATTTTAAGAAAAACAACGAAGGGGTGGTTCGCGGAATGAGATTGCGGGCTGCGAGGGTTGGTTCCCAAGCTCGAGTATCGATGTCGTTCGAGAGTGCAGGGTCGATGAGGAAATTCGCGGTGGGCAGCGGTCGGATAACGAGTTAATTCGTCGGTGGAAGGGCTCTCGGTGCAGGGCTGTAGCAGGTGTCTGCCCGGGAAAAGGGGGGCACGAAGGGGAGGGGGGATGAGAAGGGGCGCGCCGTGAATAATACAGCATTATGACGCGGACAAGGGAGGGTGGAAATGTATTTAGGGATTTGCGGACCGGCCGGGATGACGCAGGACGACGCTTTCGGGGATGATTCTGGGTCCGAGGGGCGGGAGGCCGCGGGGGTGGCCTCTGGAAACCGGGTCGCGGCACTGACAGTGCCGACCTACATACGATTGCGACCCCCTACCCCCTACTCCTTATCTCTACTTCTCAGTTTCTCAGTGACGGATTCACGCTCCGGTTTCACCCCCTCCCTCCGACCACCACCCCTCTTCCCTCTTGTCGTCCCGCCCAACCCTCGCGGAAATTTCTTAGAAAGTTTGGCAACTGTCTACGAGCCACCCGCTGGGAGACCAGCGAGCGTGAAAATTACTCCGCCACGCGAAACACCCCTCCGAACGGGGATGAAAGAACACGCTCGATTTTTTTACGACCCGAGAATCTGCTGCTTTCTACCCTTCAAGGTCCGACGGAACCTGTTCGCGAGGGAACTTTGCGAAATTCTGATGTACGCCGATATTTTCCACTTTATGCAGCTGTTGTCGTTAGCACGATTTTTTAAAGAATATTGACTGAATATATTCGTTAATATATTCGTCCTACCAAATTTGGTAAAAGTTGGAGGATTACTCAATTTTTATTTCATTAAACAACTTACTTTGATTTCATGGAATTGTTGAGGTTTCTAGTTTGGCAGTCGAAGTGTTAAACCGCGAAACACTTCGGAGAAATGTGTAGAGAACAGAGTGGTTCCAAAATCATTTGAAATTATGGATTCTTCGAGGAGGAAAATGGTGGAGAAATCGCACGAAGGAGAGGAGAGGAGAAGGTGTCGGGGGTGCGGATCGTTCTCGAGCCAGCCCTGTTCTTACATCATCCCCCTTTATCTGCCACCCCCGGTCGCAGCCTCTTACGTCATCGGCTGCAACCGAGGTGCATCCTTTTTCTTTCTGAATGGAGCCACCGGGAAAGAACGGTAGCTGCTGCTGCAGCCGGGAACCGTCCACGAAAACTCGCCGGTTAGGGTTCCGATTACGTGGGATATATAATTTCCGTCAAACTTCGCGGAGAATACGTGACAACGAAAAACAGCAGGACGATCGTGGACTGAATTCATGCGCGGCTGCTCGCATCGCGGCAGCTTTTACCGAGTTTCTTCACGTTGCTGACCTCTGTGTGCACTTTTATTTCGCGTTTTCGCTCCTCCCGTTCTGCATGCCGCGCAATACTTAAACATTTGTTGCCACGGTTACACCACGAGGCTCTGTGGGCAGGTTATAGTCCATCTATAACTGAACTGCGTTTGTACTGGGCGAACTGAATTTTAATACCAATATGTACAACCAGTGCTAGACTTTACGTGTTAATAACGTGATAAAATCGAATAGAAGTCTTGTCATTTTTACAAGAGAAATCATTTTATTCCCTGGGTTATTTGTTACCTTCGCCGGCCGGTGGAAGCCGAATAAATATCTGTAGAATTGTTTAATACACTTCCCGGCTCCATTTCGCGCCGAAATATTTCACACCTGGATCCAGCGTTCTCGTATTGTCTCGCGCATACTTTTCTCCTTTCGGAAACGCAAAATTTCTAGGATTAAGGGCTCGACGATAAATTCAAAGTTTCTCGGATAATTCATAGCGCGATTATTTGAATATTACCGAGGGCTGGTGTGCTCTCTCTCTCTCTCTCTCTCTCTCTCTCTCCCTGTGCGCGGGACCAATTTGAGAAAGGTTGTACATTACGGGGAAAGGGAAGAAATTTATATTGTCTCTGCACCCACGTCCTGTATGCGCTACGCCTTTTCGAGAACTCATAAATATTCGACGCGAGACGAGCGTCGGATCAACGTTTCGCGGCCGGCCTAAAAATTTCTTTGAAATATCCCGAGCGGTGGAACGGGCCACCAGGATCGTCTATCCGACGGCCGACATAAACATCTTTTATTGGAAAACTTTCGTTCGCGTCTGACTGCATCCGGCAAATACTTATTCGGTCGCAATTTCGAGCGTGCCACTGCTACAGCCAATCGGCCAGCCTCTCTACCGGGTGATCCACTAAAAACAATAATCATTTTATAGCGATAGAAATTTTAGTCCTGCCGTAATACTCGGTTAAAAATTCTTAACTTCTAAATCCTGAAGTCCTGTTCAATTATTATCTTACTGAATATTTTTGCACGTCACCGTGCTTAACCCGTTAACGCCCAAGAATTTGTTTTTTAAATTTTAGCAAACAATGGACAAAACATCTAGTCAATCTGAGATGGCGCTAGAAGCAAACAAGTATATTCTTGTTATCCTGTACTCAAGCGAGTACAGTGGGCGCTAATGGGTTAATGATAGGCTCACTGATTACACGACCAATCTGGAATAGAGACTCGTACAAAATTAATGTTCGACGTGATAGTGGTACAAATGGTTCAGATGCAATACTGCCGGCAGAAACGCACTTGTCCCTGGTCCCATTTCGGAAAAATTGCATTCGGGACACCTTCTACCTCGACTGTTCGTGCTCTCTTCCGGCAGATGCACTTCCGGCCGTGTATCGAGAGGGTTCTTCGTTCCTCGAGAAATTTGAACGCTGGCAGATATAACTGCGATATTTGGTGCGAAGATAACTCTCGCTACGGGGTTCGGCGAAGGGGGAATAAATTTTTGCGAAGAGTCCCGAGTAAATATGCCCGGGCCCATGTATCTTGGTAATGTACACTTCGCCCGCATATGGTATCGTACATGGCGCGTGTCTGAGAACCGCCATACCCAACGAGACCATCCCCGTGCCGGAATTTTTCGACTCACAATCTGAATTAACTGCCTGTATTACCATAAAACCGCTGCGTTCACTCTCGGAACACACATTAACATAAATTAATTACTGGACTTCTCGAGACAATATGGATCCATATTTTATTTTCTTTTTTACGAGCAAGGATTTTATATAACCACCGGACATGACACAAGAAAGTGGTAGTAAATGATAAGTTTCCTATTCCAGCGAATTTTTCAAGTCTACTGACAATTTTTGATTCTAGGGTATGCCTCAAATTCCTAAGAAAAACTGATTTGTGGCATGATAATCCTGGATATTTGGATATAGTAAATTTTTTCAAAATCTAGTGGCAATTTCTGATCCTAGGGGCGAAAAGAAATTCTAGTAATATTTTACAGAGCTCTGACTTACCTGCTGGTTTCTTCTTGACCGATGCACGGTACTCAACCGACGACTCGATCGATATTTTCCATCGTTGATTTCCTCTTCGCTCAAAAAATCTTCATCATTATTTCCAACTGACTATATTAATCAAAATTAGGACGGCGGGCGATAAAAATGTATGACATCACGAGTTGAGGATCGAAAGTAAGAAACAAGGAGAGCAACTTTACCGACTTCATCGACGGTTTCTCCTGGAACGGACAGATGGAGGTAGTATGGCAAGATTTCCGCCGAAATTCGAATATCGATCATTTATAAGCATTCCTGCTTGACAATTAGAACACAACTACAGAAACAATATGAATGGAGCAGTACTCGAATCGACAAGTGATTAAAAATCTATCAATCTGGATCGAGAACAGTTGGAATAATTTTAGTAAGAATTATATAAATTGGACGTAGATGAAGATGAAGTCGGAGAGGATCAATTTCAAATTGTTCAGGGAGAAACGGAGGAAGGGAATTTTCTAAATCACCGGAAAACTGGAAACGGGAACGAGTTTTCCACGGAACAATGGAAACAATACGCAGGAAGTCGACTCGCCTCTGTAATATGGATATCGTGTATTATATAAAACATCATTGTTACAACGTACAATCGTAGATCGCTGGGCTCGCCGATTCCACTCGGCGGAATCCACTTTTTCGCACATTTCTCCCGGCGTTTGACGCAACAGGTGTATTACACGAGCCATTCCCGCGGGATCTTTCGCCCGGGAAAGCAAACAATTAATCCGAGCAAATTTTATATTTATATATATATATCTCTCTCTCCCTCACTTTCTTTCTCTCTTTCTTTCTTTCACACTCTTTCTCTCAATATTGCACACTGATTCGATCGACGGCGCGGAGAACGGGAATAAAAGGAAAACTCGTCCGATTTCGAACAGCCCACAGAAATCTTCTTAAAAAATCGATTTCGAAGTCATAGCTGCTCCCGAGGTTTTCTATTTCCTTCGGTATAAATCCCAGGAGCATGCTGAAGTGATAATAAATTATTTTCGCATTTAAAAAACGGTCTAACCACTCGCTTCAATATTTCAAAATCGAGCTGTGACTGCGGATCTTTATGCGAAATCAAAATTGCCTGCAAAAATCGATTTCGAAGTCGCAGCTGCTCCCGAAACTTTTTATTTCCTTCGACATAAATCTCAGGAGCACGCTGAAATGATAATAAATTATTTTTGCATTTTAAAAACGGTCCAACCACTTGCTTTCCACGTTTCTTTCGCAGCTGGGATGATCATTAACCAAAATAAAAAATTGCCGGCATCGATGGCAAGAAACAGGACCCAAATAAAATTGTCGATCGGCTTGTGTTTAAAAAGTGGTCTCGATCGTGGGTGGGGCGGAATAAATATTTTTCTGTGGGAGCTCTCGGCCGATCTCCAGTCCCGCGCGCGAAAGCAGAATCGCGAATCCACTCGCACCCATTAAATATCACATTGTACGGCCATCGGCTTCCTCGCAAGAGACTAGCTTAAGGTAATTTTCATTCGCGAGAGCGTCGCCAAATGTTCCTCGCATCTCTCGTCCTATGCTACAATCGCTTCGGGACACAGTGTATACATTTAAACGAAACGGAAAAACATTGCTGGACAGGACTGCTCGAAAAAAAACCTATCGTTATTCTAACCCTTCGCACTCGAAGCCATTTTAACTCTAAATATTCCTTCCGACCTAGAATATTTCCCTCCTATATATATATATTTTTTTCATATTATACATACGAAAATGGTGCAATTTACTCGTACAGTATTGAAATGTTCAGTAATCTATTAGATAGAAACAAATTGAATAATGTAAAAACTGCTTTGAATAGTGATACAGGAATTTTTAGTGGCGCCTTACAGCCATTCGAGTACTAAGGGTTAATAACTGTTTCCCGATGATTTCCAGGAAAATCGGATCGCCTGGATGATTTTACAAACGTGTTCGAAGTGAAAACTATATAGTACAATATAGACATCACACTGTGGATGATCCGCAGAGATGCAAGCCACACTTCGAACACCTAAGCCTGATCATCGAAAAGTCCTCGAAGAGCCGGCAAACAATTTTTCCGTTCGCTCGTTCCGCTCGTGCGAGAGCGGGGCGCCGCGGTCCTCGAGCGATATTAGGCTAGCAATCTGTTATGTACAAATACCGGTCGCTCTATGTACAATCTGTATACCATAAATTCTCCGCGGATGGGAAACCATTCGCGCGGTTTTCCCCGCGAGGTCGGGATTCGCTGTGTCGAGTCCCATAAATGCGGTCCGCGTCGACGCGAAAGAGCGGACCAGCGTGGAAACCTAATCGAAAATTAAAGCCTGTTGCCCCGCGACCTCCGAGCAGGAAATTCGACGATTCCGATCGTCGATCCTTTAAAAGTCCGTTCGCTTTAAAAGAATGATGAGAGAGTGTCGCGAGCTCTTCGGCGCAACATTCGGCGGGGAAAATGTTCGCGGAGCCGCGCGGAGGTACGTACACAAGGATCGATGTAGAAACGATCGCGAACGGAATAAGAAAACGGCGAGGAACGAGGCGGATCCGGATCTCCGTAGCTGGACCGCGGTGAGCTCGTTGGATCGTGGATCTAGATCGATCGTCGGCCCCGTTTCCTTCGTCCCCGTGTTCGGCCGGCGACGGCTCGGACGGCTGCTCATCATCTGTGCGGACAATTGGCCACGTGGGGGAACAGATGGCAGTGGATCGACCTGAATCTGCAATCAGAAAACACCGACGTCACCGTGATCACTCCTCGGTCCCTTAACGAGCCGTTTTCCGAACTTATGTTAGTCGCTGACTTCTTCTTCCACCGTTAAACCAGCTAATTTGTGCGAGCGCGTCGCGTCGCAGAGGTGCATAACAGTGTTAGACTCAGAGAGAAAGAGAGAGAGAGAGACAGAGAGAGAGTGTCGAAGAAAACTTTTGCATGCCCTAGGGGAGTCGTGAGGATCGTTAAAGGGTCCCTGAATTATTATCTTGCTGAACAAAAGGCGCAAGAGAAGACGAGGGAAAAACGACAGTGCAGAGAAAATGTTGGAGCAGGCGATAGAGAATCAGGAATAAAGAATATTGGAAAAGAGAGACGTTGCAATGTTGAAGTGTTGCAACGTGGAATGTAGGAATGTAGGAATACAGGAATGTAGGAATATAGGAATGTAAGACTGTAGGAATGTAAGAATATAAGGATGATGGAATATAGGAATGTTAGAATGTAGGAATGTAGGATGGTAGGAATATAGAAATGTAGGAATGTAAGAATATAGGAATATAGGAATGTAAGAATATAGGAATGTAGGATTATAGGAATGTAGGAATATAGGAATATAGGAATGTAGGAATACAGCAATGTAGGAATATTAGAATATAAGAGTACAGGAACACAGAAATATTGCTTGAGACCCGACGCTTAGAGAATCGACTTGGCTCGAGAAAGTTTGGAATCTCGGATCCTCGGTCACGGGTCTGTCCACCATCGCGATTCCGTGGAGATCAAGCGAAGTTTCCATGACTATCAACGAGGAAAAGTTGCCGGCCGAAGTAGAAAGCTGCATCTTCAGGAATTATCGACGAGAGACTCTCGTTCGTTAAATATTTGAGCGTTGTTGCGGTTTTATGGGCGTCAGAGTTCGGTTTCTGATGGGACGCGTGATGTGAGTTCGGGATCCTGCTCGCCAGGGAATTGCTTTTCTGCTGTTGGCTTTCCCGGTTTCGAACCTCCAATTTGCTTCGACATGTTTTCAACTATATATTTTATTCTCCCCGACTCTCTTTAATCTACGTCCTTACTCTTCTGCCCCTTCAATTTCCAAAATCTAGCACCCAGAGGTCTGATGAAAGAAAGAGCAACGTCCACGAAGAAGACATTCCCCATCTTCCCGGCTGGCGTGGCGGGCAGAAGATTCGCAGAAACAGGTCGCGCGAGTGCGCGCAACCGGTAATTAGAATAAAGACGATTAAAGCGGTGTTCGTTATTACCTCTCCGGGCACCGCGGTTCTTCCGACTGTTCTCTTCTGTTCTTCGTTATATTATACCGTGTGTATGCCGTGCATCATCGTCTAGCCACACCGCTCGGTCAATTATACAAGCAATTGAAGCGTTTACGGAGGAACGCCGCGCCGCGAAGGAAGACACGAAGCGGGTCAAAGAAACGGGAAAATGATACGAGAAACCTGACGAAGAACGTGTCTGTGGGAAGGGGGGCAGAGGGGTGGAGCTATTCTGTTACGTGCAAGCCGCTAATTACTCCTTTTATGCCGCGATCGTAAACCTGACGGATCGGTCCCGCGGGATTGAGGAAGTCCACGGAACCCTTCAATGAAAATCCTGATTCTCGACAGTCAGAAAATTGAATGCGCTTTCGTGATCTCTCCGGTGTCGAAACACTTTTCAGTCATTCATCATTCAGTGATTAAAAATATAATTTAGTCGATGATGTTACTTGTTATTAAGTTCTGTGTCTTGTAATTAACCTGGACAATTTTCACACTGCCTAAAAATCCACAGTCTAGTAATCAATGAAATAGAGGAAAATGGAACGGAAAGAAAATTGAAGCAGAGAGAGACGAGCAAAGCAGTGGAGGGTTTAAAATTGATTTGAAGAACTCACCGTTTAGGGTCGTCCTTCATGTCGAAGCCGTCGATCTTCAGTATGTTCCACTCGTCCCTTGGGCCCTTCGAGTAGCTGAACGAGACCTGGAACAATGAAAAAATGAATAATTATATGATCCCGAGATGTTGCAGATACAATGTTCGTTCCGAAAGGGTGAACGCAAAAAGACAAATTCGAATCGAAATGAGTAGGCAGGTTTCGGGCACTCGACTTCGTCGGTCGTTTTCTCCGAGCCTGCAGCTCGCATGAAACGCGAGACCAAACGCATGATCAAGTTCTGCCCACGACCGGAACGAAAATATTTGTTCAGCGAGCGTTATTCGGCCGCGGCGATACGATCGCGTTCGGCCAACGGAAAATTTCCCTTTCGCGAGTCTGCCATGTCCCCGCCAATTCCGAGTATTATATCGTTCCCGCAGACCGATCCGGCCGAACAACGGAGGAAATAATTGCCCGGGAACATGTTAAGGATAAATTGCCTTCGATCGGGCTCACGATACCGACGTGACTCCACCGCTGTTCATTTTCTGGCCGAGACGTTGCACACCCCTTTACTCGAAATTATCTCTTCGAGCACAGTGCACGGTTCAATTTTAGGCTCGTTGTATTTTCCTCGTTGAATCAACGTTCAAATACGTTCTTCAACTCCTCGTCAAGTTCCTTTAATTCGTGTACGATTTTTCCCATTTATTCCAATCCGGTTCTTGTAGTATTTTAATCACTCTTACTCGAGGATAATTTTTTGAGATTCTCAAGCATTTGTATACTTGGATGTTTAACGAACAAATGCTTTTATCTTCGACGAAGCATATCAATATTGCCTCGAATATTTTCAGTATTAATTTCACGCGTTCTGGCAAGATTTATGAAGCTATGGGTAAATTTTTGTCAAACACCAGAAATTAGAATTGCCAAAGGAATTACGAAGCGGATGGGACAAGAGAGGGAGTGCCGCAACGCCAGATGGAATCGTCGAGAGAGCGCCGTTGTATTTATTAATTATGGCGCGATGGAATATATCGGATGGGGGCGATAATGGCGGCACCTGGTGGCCCGATGATCACGCGACCGTACAATAATGGTCACCTGGTTTTCTTCATGAGTCAGTCGGCCCGACGGCAATTCCCGAACAACGGACGCGAACGGCACGAATTAAATAATGGCCATTGTGTCCCGTGAAGGAAAGCAGCCGCCCAGTGAATCACCGCAGAGATTATTCTATTACCAGCGATTAGACTTCACACTGCGACCCGTACGATCTTAATTCACCCCCCTCCCTCTCTCTCTCTCTCGCTCTCTATACTCAACGCACCCCTCCATCCCCTTGTGCTGTAATTTTTTAATCCCCCATTCGTACCGGATCAATTAATCATTGGAACGCTGCCGAGATTGAGCGCGGAACCGACTCTGCGGACATGTTAGAAACAAAAGATGCGATCTGAACGCTTAAAATTGTCGTGCAATTGCCAAAGTAGGGAATTTTTAATGTACAAATTTTCCAGTGCGTAAAATTATGGGGGTAGGAAAGTTCTAAGAGAAGAGATTGCCGGAGCATAAAATTGTCAATGTAGGGAATTTCTAAGCAAAAAACTTCCCAGAGCATGGAATTTCCAAAGTAAGGAATTTTCAATATATAAATTTTCCAGTGCGTAAAATTATCAGAATATGAAAGTTCTAAGGGATAAAATTGCCAAAGTCGGGAATTTCTAAGAAAAATAAATTGCCAGAGCATCGCCTAATTACTATCTGACCGGAAGTCGCGCAAGAACGGGCACAGGCTACACAAATCGTTGGACGGATCGCAGCTCCAGGTGTCGATCAAGAGATTGGTAAAACATGGTGTACCGACCTGTTCGGCGAACGTGTCCTTGTTGAGAAACTTCATCGGCTCCAGATGTGAGTGGAACTGCTCGACGACCGTCAGCTGCTTCTTCAGTAGGTACTCGATAATATAGCCCATCGTCACGTCGTCGGGTAGCCTAATTCTGTCGCCGACCGTGATGAACTTTCCGCCTCTGGAAGCAAAAGCAAACAATCGTTACTCGCCGCCGAGATACGTGCGCTCGGTTCCGCAGCCGCAACTTGCGACGCGACGCGTATCGTCGATTCGACGGCCGACAGGAAACTGTCTTGTCCAAACAAACTGCACAATTAAATTATAATTTTAAATTAAATACGAGCGACGTTAGCACGCTAAACCTCGCCAACCATCAACCCCCTCCCTCCAATATCTCCGGACGGTTGTTATTAATTTAATTGCCGTTTGTTTCTTGCGGCAACTGCCTCACCACTCGGTTAACTATTTTCCATTTGAGTTTACCGTTTACTGTGTGCTCTTGGTAACCTGTGTCCACGCAACTTTTCCTCGGCTATTGTTTCTTTTTTTTTTTTTACCGAATAGAGAGACGGCAAAAACTTTATTATTAAAATGAAATTGGCTTTAGAATCTGGTCCCAATTTGACCGTGTTCAATTTAATATTAAACCCCGGGGGACGCAAAGCGGAGCTGCAGTTTCGCGGCTTCGAATCGCAACTTTCATATTAACGCTACGAGAATCGGGCGAAAAGTCGAATAATCTAATAACGATGCACCGTTCGTGCGATGTTCAGGGATTTTCCTGAAAAGTCCGGTATGATTGCCAGTTTCTTTAAACGTTTCCACAGTATTACATTGTATCCGATCATTTTCATCGTAAAGCTTTAACTAAAATACAAATACAAATCCACGTTCCGGTTACGAGCACAAAGATTAATCGACAAACGTTTCCTACGATACATATTTCACTCGTCTGAAAGTCGAACAGGCGACGGCTATTAGGAGACACGGGTAAATCGAATATTCCCGTTTCGAGCGAGTATAGTGCGCGCGCCTGTAAATAATCCAGTAGAATCGAATAAAATCCGCCGGCTCCTCGACCAGAAGAGCATCCTCGTATTTCACCGTTCCATAAACTGTCTCCGGCGGAATCGCTCCCGCATAAACCTAAACAGCAGCCGGGGCCACTAAAGTCGAGCCTCGCCTCGTATGAGTTACGGAACGACGCCCGTCGCGCACGCGATACTTTTTCGCCGTGGGCACACACACACACGGCCGTTCGACCAGAGATTCCCTAGGGCACCGCGCCCAGTTTCTCCCTAGGATTATCTGGTGTTTATTACCTGAACGCGTCGGGTGGCCGGCCACACCGCGAAAGAAGAGCGGAAGAGGAACGACGAGCCGGACACCCCGGAGCAAGGGACCAGCCACCAGGGGACTCTCTCCGAGGACAATAAATTCCTAGAGTCTACGAGCCGACCGGCTCTCGAACTCGCCCCGGAAAACCCTGGACAACCTCGATCCTAACTAACGACCATTATTATTTACTGCGCCCGTGAAATATCCGCGGCCGTGAAAACCGCAGCTCGACGCTCCGTCGCACAAACGGAGCATTTACACCATACACCACGATGTATGAAAAATTCCTTTGGCAAACATTTTTTATTATGAGGAAACTAATATTCATTTTTATGTTAATTTTTCTTTTTTAATGTATTAACACTAGAACCACCGAGCAATAAATGCGACTGACGTATATTGCTTTGTAACGGTGACAAGATTGCCCCCATTCAGACTTCATGCGACATTTATTGTGATACGTGTTTCAATGAAGAGGTACGTTAACAAATTTCCGATGAAAACATTTTTACAACTTCAGTAATTTTTTCTTTTACAATTACTGAAATTGTAGAAATGTTTTCATCGGAAATGTTTTGATGAACCTCTTCATTGAAGCACATACTACACAATAAAGGTTGTATAAAGTCTTCTCACTGTTACAAAGCAATATACGTCAGTCGCATTTATTGCTCGGTAGAGTTCCGGTGTGAAAGGTCCCAAGACACGGTTCCGTGGAACATTAAAAATTCTTCGGGAAGGGTGTAAGTTGCAATTTGATTTGTTTCGAAATCCCAGTGGGGAGACAGTGAAACTTCCGGAGCAGAGTGACAAATGGGCGGAGAAGAGGAGTTGTTGGATTCTATTCTGTGCGATGCGCGTACGAGCGGAGAGTGTGTCGAACCCCATAATCCAGGGAACGATCGACAATAGGGCGGCGAAATTTTTGGGGAAACGAGTTTCGCCGTGAGGCCGGTGCCAACAAAAGGGGAGCATGGCTTGTTCAGGGAAATCGTGTCCCACCGCTGGCCGTTTCCTGTCGATCTTAATCGCGCGTGCGTGTCCCCGGTGCCACGCGAAAGGTTTAAGGACCTTAAGGTCCGGATCGCGTGACTTTCCGCCTCTGTGCCGCGTAATTTATTCGCGGAGGGGGCAGCAGTCCTCCTTATATTCCTAGCCACCGCGCTTTTTTTCCCATAACCTCTCCCCCAGAGAAGCGGCCGAGCACTTTACACGATCCCGCGAACTCTCCTCTCGTAGTCTCTATGAAAATCAGTTAATTGCTTCATACAATGGAACCCTCGAGACGGTTTCACCTCGTCCCTTCCCTTCCCTTCCTGTTGTGTCTCTCTTATCCGAGCGATCGCGTTCCCTTGTCTCGCGGGGGTGTGTAACAACGATACACGACACTATCTAGCGGCTATTTATTAGCGGACAGTAATTAGAATTGTTTGCTGCCGCTGGTAAACTCGGAGCTACACACTCGGTGTCATAAATAATTCGTACGCCTGTTCAAAGCCACTTTTTACAAATTGGACACCAATTTTTCGCCGAGAAATTGCTATTAGTCGCAATTAAATGTGACGATCACGATTCTGAAGTTTTTTTTACCTGTGTCTGTATTTGCGAGTGCAGTATTTTCCTTTTAAAATCGCTGTTGGTCGCAAATGCGAAGAAAAAAGTAAAGGTCACGGCTTTCAAGTCGTTCACCTGTGTGCCTATAATGACAATTTAGAAGGTGCCTTTTGTGTATCTGAGAATCTCAAGACCGAGAATTTGCATTAAATTGATGGGAATTAATTTTTGAAATACGGTACTACCTCCGTAGTAGTTTCAATAACTTGAGTACTCGGTTGAGTCTATGCTAAAAGTCTCTACTGAACATCTGAGAATCTCAAGACCGAGAATTTGCATTAAATTGATGGGAATTAATTCTTGAAGTACAGTAGTACCTCCGTAATTGTCTCAATAACTTGGGAAGTCGTTTGAATTTATGCTTAAAATCCCTACTGAACATCTGAGACTCTCAAGACCGAGAATTTGTATTAAATTGATGGGAATTAATTTTTGAAGTACAGTACTACCTCCATAGTTGATTCAATGACTGAACAGAGAAGCACTGTAAAAATTAGTGGGAGACAGAGAAGAAGTTCTCGCTTGCGTTACCTGACGTAGAAAAATGCACAAGAGACAGAGCGTGACAGAGTGAGAGAGAGAGAGAGAGAGAGAGAGGAGGAGGAGAGGGGAGAGGATGCGAGCTCCTTAATTTAACGGCATTCCACGCATGTAGATTAGTCGTGGAGCGTGCACCTGCCGCGGCACGGCTGTCGTCGTGTTCTTCTTCTTCGTCCTCTTCGTCTTGTTCGTCCTGTGTCCCCCTGTTTTCGCTCTCCCTCGTTCGGGAACTGGTTGGTCGCATTAAACCAAGTCCCCCCTCCGGCATTTATTAAGCCGGGATCGGCAATCGGCAATCGACAATCGGCATCCTCCCCGTCCTCCGTTCGTACGGCGCTAACGAATTTCCATCGATAGTCCCCGATAACGCGATCGATACCAACATTCCCGTTTCGTACGACCGATTCCGAGCGGAATCGGGACGATTCGAGGATCGCGGAACGATGGAAACCGGGCACGCGAGTGTCACGCTCGTTAATACGCTCCGACTCGCTTCGACAAGCTTGAAATTATTTTACGCGCCGCTTCGTTCCTCGTTCACGGCCGCGAAGATTCAATTTATCGCGCGATGGGGCCCTACATACACTCGTTAATGATTCCTGATTAGGGGAACCTGAACGATCGTGGACGACGATCACGGCCGGATGACGCGCGCAAATATTCGAAGAAGAACGCCGACGCGGCAGTTTGTTTCTTGCGATTTATGCGGCGGCCATTTGTCGCGGACCCTGGTTAATGCCTTTGGGAAATCGATTTCTTCCGATGCGTTTTCAATCTCGCAAGAGACCTGCGCTTTCTCTGCGAGCATCCGTTTAAATGTACCTTTCACATAGCTGTTTTTTTTTTTGTCATTATTTGTTCAGTGATTTCTTGCTGTAAAACAGCTTAACCCCTTGCCCTACAATATCGAGTCAGACTCTTGATGAAGATTCTGAAGAGAATCCAATAAATGTGTGTGTTATTAATTTCTTTTAAACCGGAATAAAATTGTATTTTGTTGTAGTTGATATATATATTTTTTCATATAGATTTTCCACTGGATCCAATTTCAATAGTGAACTATTGGATTAATAGGTAGGGCAAAGTGCGAACCAATGGAAATAATTTGGAATTTGTGGGAGGAAAATGCTCGCGACAGATTGCAGCGGTTCTGCGGAAAGAGCCTGCAACAGCGGTTTCGGAAGAACGATGGCGGCAGCGGTTTCTCGAAATTGAAAAGCTCCGTGGCTCCCGGGTGTATCGTTGCCGATCGGACCAATTTATTCTCGTTTTCTCGGACATACCGCGGAAGTCCCGCAGACAAATCTACGATAGGCGGCGAGCCTTTGAGACATTTGTCCGTCGGTGTTCTCTCACCGAATCGGAGAGGTGCCGGCCGATATACGAAGCTCGCTCGCCGAACTTGTGACTACCGGTCGCCGCTCTAATTGGCACGATTTATGTCCGGCGTGGCTCGTGCATCTCTCACCCTTCTCTCTCTCTCTCTCTCTCTCTCTCTCTCTCTCTCTCTCTCTCTCTCGCTGTCTCTCTCTCTCTCGCTCTGTCTTTCTCTCCTCTTTTCTCTCTGATCGCAGCTCTTTCCCGAAATTTTTGTACGATCCGAATCGGATCGAATTCTTCCCGAACTATTCCCTTCGAGGAACCAATTATCCACGGAAACGGTCAAAATTGTGGAAGCCAGCCCTTAACCCGTTCCCTTCGGCAATTCCTTTCGAAATCGGGCAGCTACTTTATTGCCTCGACTACTATCAAGTGAATAATTAATGAGTCTAACGGTACATTTATAGGTAAAAGCGTTTAATCGTTCGAAGACGAGTGTCGGCATAAAGACGGATACGTCGGGATTGAGTTATGAGACGAATATTGGAGATGGAGAATTTACAGAAAAATTAATGGGATATCTTTTTTGAAGTGCACCAGTATATCCATAGTTCCTACAATGATTGACGACTGACTTGAGTACTATGCCTGAATTTATGCGTCAAGTCCTTATTGAACGCCTGAGAATCTCAAGACCAAGAATTTGCATTAAATTGATGGGAATTAATTCTTGAAGTACAGTAGCACCTCCATAGTTGTCTCAATGACTTGGGAACTCGGTTGAATTTATGCTTAAAGTCCTTACTGAACGTCAGAGAATCTCAAGACCGAGAATTTGTATTAAATTGATGGGAATTACTAATCTTGAAGTACAGTAGTACCTCCATAGTTGTGTCAATAACTTGAGAACTCGGTTGAATTGATGCTTAAAGTCCCTATTGAACGTCAGAGAATCCTCCGATTGAAAATTTACAAGATTGTTTTACTGGCCGGTAGTAACATCGCTGACGAACAAAATTGTTTAATATTTGCCATTTCCAACATACAATCGGCCAACTTCGCATACTTGATCGCCTCTGCTAACGAGGTACGAGCGATTCGCGAACGCGGAGAACATTAAGATTGTTCGAACTTGATGAAATTGAACTTTCTCCAATTTTAGAGAAAGGAAAGTGGTAGGTTGTTTCTTTTGTGCGGTGGGTAGTCGAGTTTATAGCGACTTTCACGGACCGGACTGTGCATCCGGAGATTTGAACAGGGCCCCGGTCTCTCGGTCACCTTGTTTTAGCTATCCGTGTGTGCACCTGCGCTTCCTCCCGGTTTTCTTAACGGTCGCGGGGCCCCTCGTTGCATTGCAAATGCAACGCGGAGCGTGTGCGCGACCTAGCCTAACGAGCTTACTTTCCGTCTGCAGGCTTTATCATTTCTCTCTCGACGACTCGGACGACTTCTCTCGTTTATCCCCGTCTAATTCGAGACTTCCGGTTCTGAAATCGTTTAAGCTCGTCCGTCGACGATTCTGATGACTAATGCGGACGGTGAAACAGCATTCGTTAATTCCCGTGCTAATCTCAGCTACGTCGTCGATTGCACAAACTGGACAAATCTCGTTTCTATTTAATCCCTTTGCAATATTTATTTTGTGGCCACAGCGATCAGAAATTCTACATCGTTCACGATTCCTTAGAAACAAGAAAAAAGCTTATATTGTTCATATTTAAGTTTATATTCAGTTTCGTTCCAAATCTTCATCGCGAGTATGACTCAACGTTAAACTCGCCGTCGGAATAATTGTCATTCCTGGTCCCCGGTCCCGAATTGGTAGTTTTGGCGATAAAACAAAACTGCATAAGTCTTCTCGTCGATCTTCTCTGCTTCCCACGATCTGGAGTCAGTCGATATGGCAGCTCGCGCGCATAATCGGTCCGAAACAGAGGGATCGTTCCCGCAACCGTCTCAAAAGCGGACCTAAAACCGCGCGACAGGAGCATGGTGGGGCTCGCATAAACAATTTCTTCTTCGGCGAAGGATTCCCCGGTTTTCTCACGCTCGATTCCCGCGTGGTCGTCGCGTCGCGTCGCCGAAAATTTCCGGGCTATGCGCGCCCAATTAGGAGGAATCCGTTTGCGTACGCGGGTCGCAGGAGAGCTCTCCTAATTAACGTTTTCCTGGAGAGTCGATCGGGCCCGGCTAGAGGAGCCGGCGCTGCTCCGGTGAAAAAGACAAAAAAAAGACATGGGGGCGCGGGGGGTGGCCGAAGGGACGCGAAAATGAGGCCGCGGACGCCGCAGGAGTCGAATCGCGAATAACCTTGCTCTCCTCGTGAGCGGAACAGAAGAGAACGGAGAGGATTCATTAGCGAATACCATCGGCGGATTCTCGAATCCGTAGGCCGGTCGCTCTCTCCGGTTCGGGTCTTTTTAATTGGCCAGATTAGTCCCGAAATCGCGTACCCTCTTCCTCCCCTCGGGAAGGACCTCTGCGATCCTTTTTTCGCCCGGCTCCTCCTGTTCCCGTGGCGCTGCTTGCTTGTCGCCGCGTCCACGTCCTCGTCCTCGTCCTGGTCGTCCTTTCGGCACCGCCGACACGGAATATCGGCCTCGTTAAAATACCTAAGGGCCACGACGAAATCGAAATTTCGGGGTTACAACAAAGGGGTGGGGCGGAGGGGCCAACCTCGCGGAGGATCCTCGTCCTTTTTCGTCCAACAGCTTTCCGTCTTCTTCGTCCACACCGCTAAATAACCCCGGACAGATTTCGCTGATAGCCCCCTCCTTCTTCTTCTTCTTCTCCTTCTTCTTCTTCTTCCTCGATGATCCCCGTGCAATCACTCTAGGCATTCTCGACGAGCCTCACCCTTCAAATTCCCTCGACCCCGTAAAATATCAGCGATTCAGAGCATCGAGAATGATTTCGAGTAAATCCCGCTGGCAGGAAAAACCGGGACAAGCAAAGAGGCATTACCGCGATTCCAGGATCTCGATCGGCCGCGGATGCCACGTTGATTTTCCAATTAGAAGCGTCGGGGACGCTAAGGAGGGCAATATTTCGAGTCGGGGACACGTCTCGAGGCCGAGCCACGGACAGAATGAAGTCTCCTCTCTCGAGGCGATCTCAAAGGGATCCTGACGCTTGTCTCCGAGGCCTGTCTATCGATATCGCGATCGACCATCCGGATGAAACTATCGGGAGGATCGCGAGCACGTACCGCCACTTCATTCGTCGGTGGACGAGCCGGAGAGCCTAAGAAGATCGTTCCCGATCAGAAATGGTAGGAAACCCCGGGAGCACGGACGGTGCGCGCCTTCGTTCGTTTCTGCTCTCCTCGATCGTCCGCGAAGACACGACGCGACGGGATCGATATCGATCGCGGCGAAGACGCATGAATGCCGGACGTCGTTACCGCTCGGCCCGGAATTGAGACGTGCGCTTTACGATCCGACCGACCCGACTTTTATCCCGACAATAAAATCAACGGACGTCTCCCCTGCCGTTTCTTGTACGCCCCGCCCCTCGAACGAGTCAAATCTGTCGTTAAAAAAATGACAACATGCGCGCTCCTGGAAACTCGTTCGTTTTAATCGACTCGTTTCAATAATCGCTTGTAATTCTCAACTTTGTTCAAGACTGGCAAGAGTTTGTGCGCTTTTTGTTGGCGTTTTGTACATTTTACGAGTGTCGTGCATTAATGACAAAAACGGGTGGGCGTGATTTCGAAGAGCAAAAGCCTTTTTGTTTTTAAAAAAATTGAGAATATCGACGCACTGCTTGAAACTTATTAAACCCGTTACGGATAGATGTAAATTCCAATCGATCAATTTTCATTTTGCAGCCTTCTGATCACGTCTCTTACAGAAACATTAATTCGAGCAATAAATTCGCCGGTAATTCGATCGATAAATTTTGGTGGGGATCGTTTATTTTTGCTTCTGAGTAAATAAGGTTTTCGGCAGCGCATCCGTTCGCGGATCCCACCATCGATCGGAACAAGACAAACAAACGTGTCGTCGAAATCCCACGGATCGAACGACCGAAAAAAAGGTGGGGGATGGTGCACGGGTAACGGGGTGAAGGGCTGGGGAAGAGTTCCAGGGAGAAGCTCGCGCTCGAGGAACTCTTTGATTCCATTATTGCTCGCCTAATTGAATTCCTCCGCGCGATCGCGGCCCTGTACATCTATAAACCCGCGGCTCGTGAAACCAATTTGGGCATTCCTACGTATACGTGTAGTACGTGGCCCGGCCGATCCGGTGATCTATAGATCCCGTCGACGACCCGCCGCATACCGGTGCCAGCTCGAAAATCCGCGGCCCTCGATCTCCAGAGACACGTGCACCCTTTGCCCTTTAATTGGAACCTGTCTTACTTAATAATTCCGCCACGCAAAAGCGGATTTACAGAAAGTTCGAACAGATTGCCGATAGATCCTTGAATAGCAAAAATTACAGGGTTTGTCGGTTCTCGAAAATTCATTCGAAAGTCGAATGATTTTCTTTATTCAAACGTTACACTCGGATAAATTCTCTTACGGATACAATTTTACTATTTTTCATTGATTAACCTGCCATTCTTTAGATACTTGGATCTAGCACTAAAATTGAAAATAAAAAGATTATTGAGTGACAATTTAAAAAATTGAAAAGCAAAGTGTTTGGACCGAGAGGAATATGTTTGTCGATTTTATACCGGTGATTTATTATTGTTTCGATTGGCAAGATTTTTGCGAGCCTAGGCAGAGGCATGCAGTGTGTCAGGGAATAATCGAAGGTTCATAAATCATGTTCCCCATGGTGTAAACGTTTTTCTGAGCTGTCGACAGCACGTTTATCGTTGCGACCAAGAAAAGATGTACCGGTGATCTAATTCCGAGCGCAGAAAAACTTGAGAGTTTCCACGAGGAAGCCTCGAACCATGGGAAAATTCGAGGCGTCGAAAGGGGATCGAGGGATAGAGGGATCTTTAAATATCCAAACACGTGCCGACCGATGGGATCCACAGGTTTCGAGCCACCTAACTCCCTCGAAGACTTACCAATTAGAATTGCAACGCTTTATTCTAGTAATGCATCAAGTACACTGCGGACATTATGTGTTCACGACCGAAATTAGAAATTCTATAACACGAGGTTCGTGGTAGTGGGGATAACTCCGGGACGTTTATCATCCAGGCCTCGATGACATATACAGAGAAATCTCCGTCAAACGCAATTTGAGAGGGAGCCACCAATTACCAATATAATAAATCGCCGCCAAAATATAAAAGTAAATTTTCTACAAACATTAAAATAGAAATAGAACTTTTATCGAATAAATTGGAATCAAGGTAGAACGTTTTCCCATTGCGTGAAGACATCGAGTTATAATAGGGTTTCGAGAAACTCGAATGCAAATTGGGAGGATAGTTAGTCAGGATAGATTGAGAGAAACGGTGTTGGCGATTGGATTGACCGAAAAAGGAGGAGTCGGATCGAAATTCGAGTCGGTTCCTGTTCGGTCGTTAGGCCCCGTAACAAGGAAATGATAGAAACAGAGATATATTGCCCATGCGGAATCGAGTTTCCTGCGGTCGTGCGTGCACGTGGGTGGCAATCAGCCTCTGCAGGCCCATTGTGACCAGACCTGTTGCGTTCATCGTTAATTAAGACCCATCTCCGGGAGATCCACCAGAACCAGTCGTTGTCTCTCCCCGTCGCGCTCGATCGACTACCGATGCATCGCAAAAATTCCTCGAGGTCCGTTCGGCTACGCTATTAATCGCAATCGAGCTTCCAACCTGTCGATAAGCATTAATTAATTCCAATTGAGAAACAAAACTTCCACTCGTCGACGCTTCGGTAGCTTCCTGGACGTCTAAATCTCCCGAGAACCAATTGCCTTATTGCTTGATGCGATCCAAAAGTATCAGACAATACTAATAATATACTAATAATAGAAAATGATTCATTTTTCCAAGGAAATCAAAAGCACAGAGAAAGAGTGTTCCGTCGTAAAAACCCTCTGCGAAGGGACATCTGTACTGTAAACCATTATAGTACCTAGATTAATAATAATATTCGTTTACCTTTCCCCTTATACATTATTGTGCTTCACGGTGGGTGCATCGGGACTTTCAATAAAATTGTGTCGACACAACCGGAGCGCTTCGCTCGCCAGGTCTCGAGCAGGCGAAAATCCAAAGTTGCCCGGGAGCTAATTAGCATCGCCATTAGGGCCGGTACGATTCCAGCTCGCCTCGAAGAAAGTAACAAGTTCGTAGTTGGAACGCAGCGAAGCGAAGATGCGAATAGGATAAGGTGGCGGGGACGGGGCGCGAGGACATTGTTCCGCGGGCATAAGTAGATGGGCAGAACGAGAGGATCGCACCGGTGTCTAGAGCAGGAAGCGGGGCCGAGAGCTGCACGGAGAAACCGTAAACCGATTTTTTCAACTATTAATAAGGTCCGCGATAGGAGGCGGCGATAATAGAAAATCACCGGCGAGTTACGATCGGCCGTGGCAGCTTTCAGTGCACCGTTATGAGCTCTCCGCGTAAATAACGAACAGCTCGGGCCTGAAAATGGCTGTCAGTGACGCGCTGCAACACCGAGAGACCGAGAGGCCACTGCCTGCCGCTGTCCGGCGTTGCGCGTCATTAATCACGAAATGCTCCGAGTAATAGTCCATCGGCGAAAACATTACCAAAGACAGCCCGGCGAACGGAAAATTCCTCGAGACCGATGTCCGTGCTAGGCGAGTTTTCACGGTGCGATTATGCTGTCACGTTCACGTTCCAGACAATCATTCACACACGCCGGGTATTAGAGCACTCCATCGAATTGCGTTTTTTAATTGCTCCAAGATTATTCAATTCCGTTCCGTAGTTGCTCCAAATCAATTCAAGTCTAAACTTTGGAAACTATTTGTGTAATTTTAACTTTCTATACACACTTCGCTATCCCCACCGTGCGACTAGCTAAGGGGCGGAGCCAATGAAAGGCGTGTCGTCGATGGGCGGGTCATGTTCTGGCCAATGAAACGTTACTGATAGATGGGCGGGGCAAATTATAGTCAATGAACCACCCTTAATAGATAGGCGGGGTTTGTCCCAGCGAATGCAACGTGACTAATCCGTTGGGCGGGGATCATCATAGTCATTGGAACGCCTCCAATCGATGGGAGGAGCCTATTCTAGCCAATGAAACGTGACCAGTCGATGGGCGGGCCTTTCCTGAGCCACTATGACGCGACAATTGTGTTTTAAAATTGTCAAGAGCCAACAGCAGCATAAGAAAAATCGAGAAAAATTCCAGCACCCTCCTAAAATCGTACCAATCGATCCCAGAAGCTTTAGAAGCGGTAGAACAGTAAGAAAAATTGAGAAACCCCCTCTTGCCCGTTCGGTCCTGAAAATCGTCGGACTTCACAGGTTCCGGCGTCCCTTTTTCGCCGTTCTCCGTCGAGGAACAGGAGAGAGAGACAGGGGTTGGGGAAAAAAGTGGAGCATCGGATAGTCTTGAATCGAGTCGCGATGAAAGGAGAAAGGGACAGGGGGGAGTAGAGTGGCGACGTCCCTGAATGAGAAAGCGGTTCGATGCACTTGCCACTCCTTTCCCCCTTCCCCCTCCATCCGACTGTGGCCGGCCCGTTGTTGTTCCGCGGACGTGTTGCAACACGAAAGGGACGAGTGTACAGGAGGCAGGATAATGCTAGGACCGTGTATACGCTGCACGGACAAGAACGACCGGGAAACCCGGTGTATCGAACAGGGAGAGGGGTTTTCAGGAACATTATTCGACGATTCGGAGGCCCCCCCCCCCCCCAGGTGACGGGGTTTTTGTCAGATACGTTCGTTACCCACCGGACAATTCATTTGTACACAAATTTTCGGTGCCTGTAGGAGTCGGTTCGGAGAGATTTCGATTTTTCAGAATTTCTTTGGTATAATCGTTTTTTCCACGCGATGGAGGAAACGTCTTGGCAGAAATTCGGACAGCGCTATGAAAGTAGAGATTTCAAGGTTTAACACGAGCCCAGTATGATCGTTCTACGATCGTTCGTCACGACGTTATGGCGGTTCGAATATCAGCGATTCTCGGGAGAGAACTTGGAGCTGCTTTCATTTTGCACGCGAGTGCAGTGATTTAGAAATTAGTAAGAATCCTGAGGGGAAGCAGTAGGTGTTCGAAATTGCCACTATCCTCTCGATTAAGTGCAGCATACATTAAATATAACTCGCGTGACAAGTACCTATAATGTCCATACCTCGACATGCGGAATTACAAATTAAAAGAATTCCAAAGAGAAGAAGTTCCATCCACCGAGTCAAATACAACGTCAACGA
The DNA here is from genome assembly GCA_028454255.1 of Halictus ligatus. Lineage (NCBI taxonomy): Eukaryota > Metazoa > Arthropoda > Insecta > Hymenoptera > Halictidae > Halictus > Halictus ligatus. Next base: position 15,962,674 of record CM052134.1, read on the forward strand.
ATTGCAGCTCGCGAGACAGGTACAACTTTTTCCGTCCGAACATGTGATATAAAAATCTGGTAATTTATATATTGAAGGAATTCCGACTTTCTACCCACTCGACAGAATACAGCGTCGATAAGTATGAATATAAATTATAAAAATGTAATATATCAATTGAAGCGAGTGCAGTTTGCAACGCTCGAAATTTCTCGAGTTTCTGCCAATAAATCTGGACAGAGTGACAGGATGCAACGAGAGCAAACTGTAATGACGTTCGTTGAAATCGCGGTCTTCCTGTTGCCGTGCCACGTGGTTTCCGTTCTACCTGAGGGTCGAGTAGCCCCCCGAGAACATGCGCCGACTCATCCTCGAGGATGTCGAACGAGCCCCCCCCCCCCCGCCCCCTCTGCCGATTAATCGTTTTCCTCGATTCGAGATTACCTGCCTGTTAATGATTCGACATAGCCGGTCGCTCTCTTCTCTTTAACCGGCCGATGAAATTATCGAGGTAGAAAGTTGCAAGACTGCCTGCTCGATCATGATTATTTTTCTTAGTCATCCTGCATGGCTCTCGGCGGACGCACGCGTTGCCAGCCCCCGTTTCTACCGATTAAGTTTCACTTGGTAACAACTCCAAGTCGCCGGGGAAAAACGGTCGTATCGACCGAAACAATTTTTAGCCCTTTGCACTGGCCGCCATTTTCATTCTAAAACTAAATTTTTCTCCCGTCTTGGAACATTTTCATTTTATTTTCCAAGAACATTTTCCACCCCGTCCACGGCGTTAAAAAGTTTTTTAGAATACAGCGTACCTCCTTCGTGAAATGTTAAAACAATTTAGCAGAAGTATGCAACGAATCTATACAATTAATTCGACTATCTTTAAACCAACTGCGAGAACACGTACGTCATGTATCTGTGACAGTGGGTAGCGACGTTGTTAAATAGAAATTGATTTTCCTCCTTAACAATGTTGATACACTATTGACGTCGACACTTTAATACGCGGATTTTCTCGGAACACGCAGGCCAGCACGCGAGCGGCATAATTGCGCAGATAAAATCGACGATAATTGCAATAAGAAGATCGCGGATGCGCCGAACAACATAATCGTCCGTCGGTAGACAGTGTCCATTAATAATCCAAGATTTACAAAACGAATCGCAGAGGGTTACGAGCGATAAGAGAGGCCTGGATCGGAGAGACAGTCCACTTAAGGCTTAATGACGCGCGATCAGGATTGTTGATCGCGACGTCGCGAGCTATGCGCGTTATTATCAATAAGTTCGTCTCGAGGATCAATTCTTCGGGGCCGGGAGTTCGCGTCGGGACTCCGGCCGACTATAAGGGGCCCCCCGCCCCCTCGTAAATCATTATTTATGTCGTCCACAGTGGCCAGTCCGTGTGTTTGTTCTCGGTTCTTGCGCCCCTCTTCGTCCCCCGTTGGCCTCGATCGAGCACAACGGCCGATCGGCCACGATAGAAATCACCGATCCAGTTTTTTCCCCGGCGAGATTTAATGTCCCATAGTGATCCCCGGCTTCGTATATTATTTTACGCTTGCTTGCACTCCGCGCCGATAGAACTGCATTCGATGCATTCGATGCATTCGATGCATTCGCTGTGTCGCAGTCGCAGCGCGCCCCGATAATGTAGACTTCTTATGACCGACGCGGACCTTGGCTAACAACGGCTCGACTTGTAACCCTTTTTTCATTTTGCCCCGTTTACTCTCGCCGTTCTTGCCTCGACTCCCTACCCCCTTTATTCTATTCTATTCGACGTCTGCGTTTTTCTCTTGCGCTTCTTGCGCTCCGTTGCGCGCTCGATGTGTCGCGTACTTGCGAGCCACGGCGATTTCATGGTGAAATTGGGAAAATATCGACATACACTAAAATTATTAACCAGTAACAAAGCCAAAGGGCTTTGGCTTTCATTATAGCCGCGTTTGGCCTGCGTTCGACGTGTATATTCGTCGTTGCTTGATTTTCATTCCGCGCCGTGAGGGACTTTTCAAATTCAATTCCACAGATGACTGGTTAAAAGAAGACATTTTTATTTGGCTCCAGCGCAATCGATGTATCTTCCATTAGTGCGAAGACCCGCAGCCTAGGTGTTGAATGGTGGAGTTACATCACAAAGTTGTCGAACACAAGTTACTTGCGACAAGCGTAAAATGAAAGACAACCGGTAAAATTGATTGTAAACGACGACGCGGTTCAGACGGTCTCCTGGCACACTGACAAACGTGAGAGAAATGATTGCACTCACCCAGCCACAGGCGTCATCTTCAACGCCAGCGCCCTGCTGATACAGAATCCAGCGCCTCCGGTCGCGAACCAGAATTTCACCTTTTGCTGGAACAGAAAAAAAGCCGAGCACGGTTCGTTAACGTTGAACCAAGTCGATCAGGGTCCGAGAGCCAGGTGATCGATCGTCCCCCGGCTGGCTGATCGATCGCCCGGCTACCGATTGCGTCCGTCGATCACTTTGCCTCTGATTGGCTCTGCGATCGCTCGCGCCTCCGTTTCTCTCTCTCTTTCTCTCACAGCCAGATTCTCAACAATTCTCGATTCACTGCAATAAAGAAAGCGAGTCTCAACCCTTGAACGATGGAAGCCGGATCCATTCCCGATCGAGGATTCTAAAATTGACCTCTGTTCACGCGCAACGATCTAAAATGGCTCTGGAGTAGCATGCGTCCTCCTCGGAGGCATCGGAAGCTCGTCAAAGATTGTCGAAAGCATTAAGAATTGTCGAAAAAAAATTGTAAAAAATTAGGAGGCCTCGGCGGATCGTCTCGAGGATCGACGCGAAAGACGGTCCAGCATCGATCGGTAGTAAGCTAGACGGAGCAACGTCCCGTTTAGGCGAGCCGTTTAGCGAAGGACTGGCAAGAAACCGCGAGAGCTGTACAGAGAGTTACGAGCGTGCCGGTCGATTTCTGGCCGATCGACATACCCCGGGGGCCATTAGAGCCGGACGCCTAAGCGATACTATCTCGGAACTGGTCCGCGAGCTGCTCCTTTCTAGGCGTGGTGCACGCCGGACAGTGTGCACGTGCGTCGCGCAGGACAATGTTTGCTATACCCGCGGCTCGGCGCGGAGCGACGGACCGAAATCTTTCGATCTAGGACTTGCGCAACCCGGCGCTGGCTCGTTGCGCAATGCTTTCTTGAAAAGTGTCCCCTCGAGAGCTACGATCGATTGATTTTTCGTTTCGAACGCGTTGCCCAAGTCCGGTGCCATAAATCGTGTGTTCGTTGTACAGGAAACAATTTTGCCGGAACAATAGGTCTTTTTTCGGTTGTCATGATTCGGGTCTTGTTTCTTGTCTCTGCGTGACGGAAAAACGATAACGAGTCGGGCTTTCGTATTGACAATCGGGATTGATCGACTTTTGTTTCAAGCGTTGCGACACCTGGTCCAGGTTCAGTTCGATCGATGGTGTTCATTAAACTGAGACAATAGGTCTTTTGTGTTCTAATCGAGGAGATTACTCAATTCCAAGTAGCATTTCTGTTGATTCTGTTGAGCGACCCGAAAAACGGCCTAATACCAATTTTCAAGCAGAACCAATAATTGTTTAATAAGTTGCGAGGTTTCGACCAGGTTTTGGCGATTTCGGACCACTGTGCGCCGTTAGGGGATGATCGCAGGTTGCCGCCGGCCACCATGGATATCTCAGGGGGGCAACACAGGAAGCTGGAACAAGGTACGAATCGGTCGGAACACCGGTTACCGTTTCCGTGGTCGCTTTGTCCACCGGTTGGCGGGTTCAGCTGACCCCAGAATTCCGCGCGAGCCTCGTGGCCTCTCGTGACTGTCGCGAGCGTTCCGTTGTGTTATTCAAATGGGGGCCAAAGGGAGCCAAAGGGAACCAAAGGGAACCAGAAAGAACCGAAGGGAGCCAACGAGCAAAGAAAGAGGGAAAGGGAGGAAGATCGAAGGGCCTCCCCTTCAAGGAGGAAGACAGCCGCCGAAGATGCTATCTAAGCCCACCCCAATCGGCCGTGTATATCTAATGCGTTCGTGAGGTCCTGTCTTCCTGTTACACCGTCTACTTTCCACATCCTGCGCGTCCCTGCCACCTCCGTTTCAACGATCACCCTCGATCCTTTCGATCGACGACAACTCCGAGCCTCCCTCTGCCATCTGGGAAACCTGTTGACTCCTCTTGACCAGTTCCAATTCATTTTTTAACAATTCTATTTCATTCTTCATTCATCCGGAAGAAAACCTGACAATTTTTCTTTTTTGTCATCCCCGTTGCTCTAAATTACTTCGAAAACGAAGCAACCGAAACAGTTTCCTTGTAGATCTCATTTCGATCCAGACACGTCGTCGATACATGCGTTTACGACAGGAACCAGAGAGTGAAGTTTGAAACGACGGACTTGTGAACGTAGGTGCAATCAGTTTATTAACATTATTAAGGGAGGAAAGACGTTTCTATTTGACTGCTGTTCCTTGGAATCGACGCAGAGAATTTTTATTCAGCGGTCCGCTAGTCCTCTCCCGAATTCCTGAAGAAAGACGACCGAGGAGATCGGACAGGATTCCCGCGGGAAAAGTGAAAGGAGGCCCCGAGTGACACCTGGAGAACGCGTCCGTCCTCGGTCAACGATTTTTAATTATGTTACCGGCGCAGGTACCCAGATCGGTTGGATACCTTAGGAATCGCGCGGCTCGTTCGCCGTAAATCCTCTCGGAAGATTGCTCCTCTGACTAATTACATTCCGAACCCTAACTTCGAAAGGGTTGGCTTCCGAGGAGAGGAGAGAAGGGAAACTGGAGGTGCAGAGGGTGGGAGAGAGAGAGAGAGAGAGAGAGAGAGAGGCGATTATACGATCCTATATCCAATTACCTAACGACGATTGGCAGCGATCCGAAGATAACTTCGGTTCCCTGATTGCTGCTCCCACCGTCACGTCGGCCGCTTTGCTCCCTTATCGCGGGCAAGTTTGCTGGTCCCAATTAGGGGATCCCGAAACACTTTTCAGGGAAAACCGAGTCCCGATGGTGTGCGCGTGTCCGTGCGACCGCCTTCTCGTGCTTCGAATCGCTTTTAGGGCTTTTGGCGATCGCCAAACCGTTCGATTACGCCAAGTTTCGGAACTATGCTCGATTTCTTGCAATCTATGCCAGGGTATTTGCGTTGCGGTTATGTTAAGGGGTTCGCGAATGGCGCGAGGATCGTTATGCGTTCAATTATTTCCACTAGCCATTAATTTCCAAAATTCTTCCTGCCCATCTCCTCCTTTAAATTGCACCTGCACATTTTTATTATGAACTCTCGAGTCTCTATAATCGTCTGTTAGTTTTCACGTTCTCCGACAGAGAAAGAGAGCGAGAGAGAGAGAGAGTATGCAGAAATAAAACCAGAAGGGGATAGACCAGAAAAAGCTTCGAGAGTATATCGGGCATAAAGAGAAGGTACTAATTATCTGTCAGTACAAATGGAGGAGCATCGACGACGGACTCGCAGGAAGAGCAGGAACAATTACAATGATAGAGGAAGAGGGTGTTGCCAGAGTGCAAGAAGAGCGAGCTAGTGGATTATTGAAATGCAGAGGGGGCAGGTAAAAAGGAGGGAAATAATGATGGAAGAAGAGGTAGATGAAGACGGGACGATCTGTGCCGCGCCACGTACGCTGCTGCCTCCATTACTTCGACATTATTATACCTGCAGGTTGATATCTCACCGTTCCGATGGCGGAATGTTCGTTTTGCAGGGGCTCGCATCCGCCCAGAGGTTTTGCCGATCTTATTTCGCCGGTATTCGCGGATATGTGTGTGCGTATCGGTCCCATTCGCGACGGCAGCACGTGGACACTCATGCGAATCGACTCGCAGCTTGTCCGCAATTACCGTTCATTAATATTCCCGGGCGATAACAACGCGGGCCTATCGTCGTTATCGATGGCCGGGCAAAACCGGAGGAATTCCGGCGGAAACGCGTCTTCTCTCTCTCTCTCTCTCTCCCTATCTCTCTCTCTCTCTCTTCCTTTCTCTCTCACTTTATCTCGATCTCGCAAGCGAGGACGCTTCTCTTCTGGGTCTGTCGCTTTACGGCGACGATAAGATTCGAGTTTTACGGGGTTGCCGGATAAATTAGCGGACGACGCACCCTGCGACAGGTGTTCGCTGGTTCCCCTGAGTCCCCCCGGATCGCTGAAGTATCCCCATAAGTTGCTCGATCGGCCGCTATGGTCGCCGTCTCTTCCGTTCCGTTTGTGTTTATCTGCTGGTGGACCATAGTCTTCCGATCGAGAGGTCCCGAAAATATTGCCCCGAATGCAAAATCTACTTGGAAACCCGAAGGGAGACAAGTTTCCAACTGAAGTTTCGCGCACATGTATGCTGCGGAATAATTAACCCCTTTCGAGCGTTCGAAGTTGTACAAATCACGGACGTTCTATGATTTGTATATGCATATCTCTTCTGCATGCTCTGCAACGTCTCCGAGACGTTTTGTTTACATTTGCCACGGCCGTCCCACCTCGCCTCTGACACGTCTTGTTGATGTTTGGCCCGCTCAGCAGATCACGTCTCTGATACGACTTGTTTATGTTTGGCGCCGGTAGACTTACCACGTCTCTGACACGTCATTGTAATCTAAGGGGTTGACAATGTGCTATTAGGACCTTCTTCTTTCTGGTCCGTGTTCTTTCTGAGGATAAAGAGTTAGAAGTCGATTCCGACATTCTTAAACAAAAAGATCCCCGAATTCCCGTCATTCAGCTGCCGAAGTAGACACAGAGGATATCCGTTATCCCCTAAACTCGAGCGGACTTTTCCCGGTTAGCAAGCCGATCGAACGATTCATCCCCGAATGATCCATACACTCGCTTGAAGTTCGAGGTGGAATAGAATCGTGGAAGTTGCATGGAAGGGAAAGAGAGAGAGAGAGAGAGAGAGGGAGAGGCAATAAAAAATCGCAGATCGCTGCACGCATCGCAGCGCATGCATCCAAGCTTCTCTATCTTCTGCCGGTTCGGTGCCGTTATTCGCACCCATGCGAACATTCCGCGCGTCCGACCAAGCCCAATCGAGCGATCCGCATAATTCGACAGCGGCCTCGGTTAGGTTCGCCACGCCACCAAGGGGGATTGTGATGCTACAGCGAAGCAGAACCGAACCAGGAAGCGTTCGCCGATAGCGCGCGTTCCCGGTTAGCCGACTTATCGGTCGACTAATGAAACCAGGGGAAAGAGGACAGGTGAGCACGGAGCGGAGCGAGGCAGAGCGAGGCACAGCGAGGCGAGGCAGGCTGAAACGTTCGGCTAGAAGATACGAGGCCATAGACGCGTGCTCCGTGACCCATGACGCCCCCGAGGCCGCAAAACCGACGAACGCATGCGTGCTCCGAGCTTACGCGTCTCGGGAATGGGAAAATAAAGAGAGGATTCGGAAGAACCTCTGGAAGAACCTGAAATGTTTGTCAGAACATGACCAAAGGCTGCCAACAAATTCTCCTATGCCGTGCCAGACGAGACGTTGACTTTTGCAATGTGCAGAGACTATAAATTCTCGAGCAGCTGTCACCTGTGCCAATTATGAAAAAATAAACTCTAAGAGAATGCGATTTGAATTGAAATTTGAACGTTTCTTTTGCAGTCTAGTTGTAAGAAAACAGATTTGTCTACGGCTCGAAAATTCGACTGTATTTAAAATTCAAATATGTGATTTAATTTTTAGGTGGAAAACGATTAGAGATTGGTAAACGGGGGTCCGGGGAGCAAGATAGAATTTTTAAGTCTCTCTCTCTCTCTCCTTCTCTTTCTGGCTGGCCCGATGTCTCCGAAGACAAAAGAGGTCGTAAAACGAGGACCCGAATGACACGGCGAGTAATATCTGATGAAGAGTGGGTGGCTGCCGCTCGATATATTAGGACTAATGAACAGATTAGAGACCCCGATATCGCTCGAGGCTCTACAGATACGCGAGATGTCGTGCTGGGACGTCTGAGACGCTCTGCGAGCTGAACTTTCATTAAAAACACGACCATCCATCCGTCTGTATCGTCCCTTATCGTTACGCTCTACCTGCGAATTATTGCTCCTTGCAGTTCCACGTTTATTTCCTCCTTAGACACCAGAAGAAACAAATAATTGTTCCAATTAATACAAAATGGAAATTGAGAACAGCGTTGTTTGTTCAGATTTAGAAGCTAATTTGAGTGGAAATTAGGAAACGTTCAGAGTTGATCACTGAAGCGAAACAGTCGCGAAGAAAAATGCAAAGTGTGCGAATCGATAAACAGGATAGCCTGCAATCACGGAGCGGAATCCACAATTTCTTCATCTCGCAACCATAGAGAATCGTTCGCGAGAAAACCATCTGGCAATTACGCTTATTTACGCGCGTGGTTCGCGAACGGAAAATCGCGAGGCTCGTTTCCTCCGCGTTTCATAGCGTTTCCTTGAGCACGGCCGGTGTCTCATTAACTGGATGCGTTACGATCTGTCGATTATAGGCGCTGGTACGCAACCACCTCTCTCCCTCTCTCGTCTCGAGCTCGAAGCACACGGCTACACCTGTAATTAGGAACTGTATTGTTCGGTTCGTACGCGACGAGATTGCACGCGTGACCCGTGACGGCCGGACCGGTGCACTTGCCGCCTCGCAGCGCATCGCGAGCGCACCGCAGCGCAGTCAAGATCTTCCTCTGGAAAGTTATTACACCGAATACAATGGGGAGGAAGTTAATCGGATTAGCGGACGACTGCCTTTTCCCGAGATTGAATTCCCGGCGAGATGAATCGCCGCGATTTCGTGGAAACTGCCACCGGGAATTCTCGCGCGCCTAATGCCCCACGGGAATTGCTAACGTAGCCGAGACCTCGGCGCTGGAATTTTCTTGGTGCTTCCAGCGGTCTCGAGCTACCGAGATACCTAGCTGAAGAGTATTTTTTCTGACGAAAATTCAGCGGACGCGTAAGGTAAGCGTAAGGTATATTTGTATTGGTAAGGTATTTGTAAACAAGGTAAAAATGTTTCGACAGGGAGAAACATTTCTGTGTGAAAAATGCCGGGGTCAGAAAAAATGATGTGCATTTTCGTAGATTTTCCGAGAGCGATGGCTGGCGGCACACCTGGCGCACGGATGCACCGGTGCATCGCTGGAGGTACAGTACTGCGGTTGTGCGGCCTAACGGCGAGTTAATCCGAAAGGTTAATCGATCGGCCGATCGAGAGGAGAGCGCGCGGGAAAGAGAGCACGAAGAGAGAGAGAGAGAGAGAATGCTCTTACGGAGTTGCGAGAGAGCACGTGTGCGCTCTCGTTGCTGAAGGTTGCAACCGTGAAAAACTGGCCACGCCCGGCACGCACCGTGGATCTATCGCGGTGGATCGACGGCGGATCGAGATAGAGCGGTGATTGACGGTGGAAAAAGGAGGATCGCGCCGCGCGGCCGAGAAATTAATTGCCGCGTTGTCGGGAGGCGGCGGACCGCGAAGAAAAGAGGAAAGATGGGGAACGAGAGAGAGAGAGAATGAAAGAAGACGCGCAGCTTAATGGAAGTAATTTAACGCGAAATATTGTATACCGCGGATGCGCTGTTTAAATTAGCACCTAAATCGTTTTAAATGATTGATACGTGTGCAGGCGGCGGGATTTAATCTCGTCCGGACTCTGGCCCGGTGGCTCGTTACGCGAATCATCCGTTCAATCAGATCCTGACGCGGTTTCGTGAACGCTCCGGTCATTTCGTTTGGTCATTTGTTGCATGGCCGAAAACTATCATTGCGGTGTCGCGTCGATCCCGGAATTCGGAGAAATCGTATCGCGACTAGGTAATGGTTTAACAGCGAATCAATCATGGTCATTATGCCTCGGGTGGCTAGTTGACCTTCACGGTCCTACAGATGTCCCTTCGCAGAGGGTTTTTACGACGGAGCAACCATCGAATCGCTCGGTTCTTTATCGACGCTCTCTTTTGGTTTGCAATCCGCGTTTTCACCCGCGGTTTATCTTGTCACTTGCATTTCCACTGGCAGCTGCGTTTTACCTCATTGTGCGAATGTCTGCCGACTACTGTAGTTCATTGTTTGCACTTTTAATGGATGCTGTAATTCATCGTTTGCACTTTTAACGGCTGCCGTATTTTATTCTTTGCATTTCTGCCGGCTCTGTTGTATTTTACTGTTCGTATTTCCCGAGGCACTATTCTGTCTTATTGTTTGCATATCTACTGGCTCCTCCGGGTTGCTTCAATACGACATTAAAAATATACCGGTGTTCCCACAAATGTCATCGCATGACGCAACTGTAATAAGCAACAGCACGCAATAGAATATTCGATCGTGAAACGAGGTCGAGGAGCAGCCCCATTGTTTTCGATTCGATGGGTACAGAATAAAGACAAACGGAAATTAGCTCCGCAATTAACGACCAACGCGTACCGCACGAATACACTGTTATTAGTATTTTTGATTAAGAAGATAAACTCCAGACAGCGCTCAAGGAGCAGTTTGAATTCGCAGAAACCCCGTTCAATGATTCCACTCCCACCGGTGTCATCTGCATTGTAATTATCGTTACGGTTTCTCGAGTTCCGGTGGGTGATTTTCTTAATTTTTCGTCCGGGTTCGTTTCTCGCCACCGCAAAGTGCGTCCATTGTCCCAGTCACCGAATCATTCTCACAGAGGAAACGGACGACGAATCCCGAAGACGGAGACGGAAGAAAAACACAGACAGAGGAAACGCGGCAAGGAGTAGAAAACGAGACGAAAAATAACGAATCTGGAAGGGATCTGGAAGGAGAAAATAAAAATTAGAAAAGAAATTGTACGCTAAAAGTGTTTACGGTACTGTTTTTTCGCGAGACGGAGAAAACCGGAAGGAGAAAATGGAAAAATAGTGAGAGAAAAATCAGGCAAAATGGTGGAGTTGGAAACGGTGAAACACTGCCAGCAGAAAATATAAAAATAATGAGTAATCGGACAGAAATGAAAGTCGCGGAGGAAAAACAGTGGAACGGAGAGCCGTGTGGCAAATGGGGAATGAAAATACAGAAATAATGGAAAGTAAACGTGAGGGAGAAGGCGGAAGAAAATGGGGGGACGGGGGAAAGGGATCAAGGGAGTTCAGAGATAACAAGAAAACGGGAGGGATGGGTCGACATTCTGTTGACATCGAGCAATTAGAGATCGCGGCGAGTATTGGTCGGTTGACCGGACGCATTCATAAATAATGTTGATTTTCCGGGAGAGTAAACAGCGAGATGTAATCACGGCCGTGATAGTTTCACGGCGGCGTGCACTCTGAAAACGATTCCCACGTTCGTAACGCGTTCTGCGCCTAGCCGTGATTTCCGGGAGATTTCGAGCGCGAACCTAACCCGACCGTGTCCCCTTCGGTGCGTCGATTAATTAGGCGAGGGAACATCCAGCTGATCCGAGCTGGTTCGCACCGTTCCAAACCTTCTGTTTCGTATCACGCACAGTTGTACTGTTACAATTAACGGTTAAATTTCACTGAAATCTGCGGGGGTGGTATTCCCAATGTTCGACAACTTTGCAAAAAAAAAAATCGTACGGCGACCACCGAAGGCTCATTTTAAAGACAAGACTCCAATCTCCAAATCCACGTTGGTTTCACTCGATACACAATTTTTTCGACGCTACTACGGGAGTTTAAATTTACAAAGTATATTCGCTTTCTCGTCCGTTTTGTGGTGTAAACAATTTTGTCGCGAAAAACAAACGATGAAACGCGAAAGTAGAAGGACCAAGCTTCAAAATGAGACCGGAACGAATATTCGATGATGTTTTTTCCCGAAATTGCAACACTTTGCGCGTGGGAAATATTTGAACGAATACAGTGAATTCTCGATGTATGTCACTGCTTGCGTTTGTTATGTTATGTTTACACTCCTCGGCGTCCGAGGCCTCTCGAGAGTAGTGGGGATACTTCCGCGACGTTTAGCATCTAGGCCTCGGCGACATGTACAGAGAAATCACTGTGTTTCATGATCCTGTTAGGCGTTCGATTAGAATCGTTTGAACGTAGTTTATTGAAAGGAAAACGAGGGGGAAAATTGAAGAGCCATCGCGGTAGATTGAAACTAGCGAATCAGGGAGGAGTTTTCAGGGGCAGCAGCCTTGATAGACCTGGGTCCTACGAAAGTGACAAACGAGGGATCGGTCGGCGCGACTTGGAACGGTAGTCGAGGGAACAGGCTAATTAATAGTTCCGGGAACGGCGAAGAGGTGAGAGGAGAAAGGATCGCAGGATCGCGCGTAGCAGGAGAACGATGGATGGTGGAGACAGACAGAGAGAGGAGAGAAGAGAAAGAGAGAGATGAAGGGAAGGAGAAGATACAGAAGAGAGAGAAGGCTCGCGGGAATGCGGGACATGTGGCGCGCATCCGCGTGCCACCAGCCTGCGAAACAGGCTGCGATTTTCTGCCGAATGCGGGAATAGGTGTTACTCCAGGCCTGTGATCCCCGATAAACTGCACCCTTTGCTTCGCTTCTTCCTCCAACCGACGCTGAATATTTACAACCATCGGAAAAACAACCCTGGAACGATGTCCAGCAACGTGGTTGCCCGAGCTGATCCAACACCGCCAACAATTCCAAAAGGAAACTGCCGGACAGCTTTTTCCTATCTCGCGAAGCCACTTCTAAAAGTCAGCAATTTAAACGAACATTCAAGAAATATTCGAAAGACAAGATTCTTCGTAAAAATATTCCCGGGCTGGAGCGTGACGAATGCTTGAAGTGTTTTTCCTCTTCTTGGTAAATATTATCGTTCAGAGAAATTCATTTGGATCACTTATAACAGTTATCAATGAGAGAAATTTAGCCCTCAGTTTGGCACGCCCCGAATTTGGAATGCCTCCAGTTCAGATCGTCCCCACTTGGGAACGCCCTCAGTTTGGAACGACCCCAATTTGCAACGCCCCCAATTTGGAACGCCCTCAGTTTGGAACGCCCCAAATTTGGAATGCCTCCGTTCAGAATGTCCTCACTTGGGAACGCCCTTAGTTTGGAACGCCCCCAACTTGGAACGCCCCCAAACCCCTTAAGGCCTTTCTTCGTAAAGCACCTCTAAAAATTGCAGTATCATTATTCAAAATATTTTCTACACTATTCAATTTGTATGTATGTAATAAATTACTAAACATCTCAGTACTGTTCAATAATGATGAACCTTTTCTAAATGATTTTTATCGTAGAAAATTTTAGAATAACTGTTACTTTCGGTCGGTGTCGGAGCGTGTTCGAAATTGGTTCGTAACAAGTTCGAATGGGGGAAAAAGCAGCAGCTCGGAAGCGGCTCCGAGCAGAGGCCGTGTTTCGGAAGCCGCCGGTAAACAGCCGGAACTTGTCTCGCGGTTTCGATTGGCTAGCACGCAATCAGTTTTCGCGGTGTGCACTTCGGAATCTGTCTGGGGCCCTGTCGAGCTTTTGTTTGCCCGGCTTTTTTGCCACATGCTAATAGGAAAACCGCAAGGGGAGCCGGTCGCGCGGAACGAGCATGCTTCCCGAGGGAATCGTCGGCCACGACTGCTTTCTTCGCTCGCTGACCTTCTAATGCAAGATCAAGGCCGACTGCGAGCTACTCTCTTTCTCTCTCTCCCTCGCTCTCTTCCTACATTTCTCTGGAACATAACCTACGGCAGCCGGCATTCTGTGTATTCTCCAACATTTCCTTCTATTTGTCGACATTAATAAATCTGATAACTCAGAGTAAATAGAAATTCAACAGAAATTAATAGAAATGATCCTAATCGAAGCTAGAAGAAACGAATAACGTGATTCAACAATAACGGAGGGGGGTTTTATAGAGTTTCGAGAATTTTTGTTGGAAAAATAGAGTCTAGTAACGGACAGTGGAAGGCTGCACGTATCAAAGTTTGGAGGGCGAAGCCAAGTCGAGTCTTTTCGTGTTTTATGGAGGAAGCTTCGAAACAGTTTGGGCGTAAGATCGTGCGAGAAGTGTCGACAGCGTCGAGGTGGCCGGAAACGCTGCGGGGAAAGCAGGAAATCCGTGGCAGAAGGTTTCTGTTGGCGCGAGCGCGCGGCTGTTCTCCCTCGAAAACGAAGATGAAGTGGCCTTTCGAGATGGAACAAGAGAAAAAAGGGGACCGTAGGTGGCCGCAACGGGAAAGCAGTAAACCTGCAGCTCTACCGTGGCTGTATTAATCATTCCGCGGCCGAGGGACCTGGGGAGACGAAGCGAAAAAGGCGAGCAGATAGAGAGAGAGAGAGAGAGAGAGAAAGAGACAGAGATAGAGAGGCGAGGAGATGTAACGCGCGGCCGAAAGGAATACTCCCGTGAAATACGAGACGTTTCATTAAAGCAATCCGTCGAATCCCGCAGCCGATAATTAACCGCTACCAGCCGTTTTAATTGGGGGAACCGCGGTTACGGCTTCTTCGTCAGTTTCAATTCCCGGCGAAATAACCGCTCGGACGGCTCGCAATTATATCTGCCTTAGGCTTGCGCGAAAATTGATACGGAACCGTCGCCGTTGTTCGAGGAACCTGTGCGCAGCAGCCACTCGTAAATTTCTTTTTCGGCGAACGGATCGCCGACGTAGATTGAGTTCGCGCCGTGGACATCTGGCCGTTGGGACTTCGCCTTTTTCTTCCCGACGAAACGTTCCACGGTGGTCGGTCGATTTAGGCTCTACGTGCAGAAAACGGACCAAGCTTTTTGGAAAAATTCGTGAAATACTTTCATGAACTTTCTGTCTCGAAATTTTAACGCTCCCGAATTTCAACGTCTGCAAACTTCAGAGCTTACGAGTTTCAATGACCAAAATTCGGAACGCCCCTAATTCGGAACGCCCCCAAATCGGAACGCTCCCAAATTTCAACGCCTACAAATTTCAGCGCTTCCGAGTTTCAATGGGCAGAATTCGGAACGCCCCTAATTCGGAGCTCCCCCAATTCGGAACGCCGATTGGCGTTCAACAAATTTTTACGCCCGCAAACTTCAGCGCTTCCGAGTTTCAATGCCCAAAATCCTGAACGCCCCCAATTCGAGACGTCCCGTTTCATTTCGCCTCTTAGACACTGACCATTGGACTCCGCCGTTTTTTGGTCAACACACAACGTTCCATGGAACGGCAAACCACCAGTTTACACCCTTACCGTATAAATTGGACATAAACACATAAATTGGAATTTTCTTTTGGAAAAGCCGGTAATACTGGTGGACCAATTTTGAAAATTACACGAAATACGAGGGATGAGATTGCTTAATTCGTGGAACGATGAATTCCCACGGAACCGCGGTTTTTATCGAGCGATCTGCGAGCGCAGCGGGCAGATATTTAGTGGCGGACACCTCCGGAGAGCTCGAGGACCAATTAGCAGCTGGCACAGCGGGAATAAGGGGCCAGAAAGATGTACGGGAACCGAGCGACGAATTCCGGGAACGGGAGAACGATCAGAGAGACAGGAAGAGAGAGAGAGAGAGAGAGCTTGTGGTCTCTGGTATCCACGGAATCCCTCGTATTTCGAACAAATCGCGCGATCGGCCACAATGGAGCCATTACGCGGGGCCCCGTTCCGCCGGTCCCCTCGATCCAGCCATTTTTCCAGGCCGAGCCGGCGAAACGTCGTTACCGATCCTAGATCGTGAGTCCTACCAGCCCGAGGAACGAGGTAATCAATTTTTATTGCGCTTTGTGCGCCGTGTCCCACCACCCCGATAAACGCGTCGAGATTTATTCCCATCGTTCCCGGTCGAAACACAGAAAAACCACGAAACGACAGCCGGCGAAACGGCGGATAAGAAACGAACGCGTTTTCTGTCGTCGTGCGTGCGCGTCATTGTGCGTACCGGGTTTACAGAGCAGTGGGTGGAGCTGGGCAGGCGGTGGGCGTGGCCGGAGACCGCCGCAAAATCAGAATTTAAAATTAACCTAATTAATTAATTAATTCGGGCGAAAAACATATTTCATGTGCGCTCTGCTCGATCAAATATTGAAAACCAGATCACACATCTCCTTACAGAGTGATTGACCCAAGTGGGCGTGGCCTGGTACCGCCTACCGAAAGCCAATTACCCCGCCCTACCTCATCTTTTCTATTAAACAGCACCGATATAACGCGTTTCCTCCAATTGCTCGCAACTCATGAAAATATTCAAAGTGGGCGTCGCCACCGGTGTGGTCCACGCAAATGGGTGGAGCCTCGATCGCTCCGCGGGCCAACGCAAGTAATCAATTAAAAATGCATACCACCGTGTTTATACATGTCTTTGCTACGTCTGGATAGAGCCTTTTTTCGATACGAACACTAAATCTCTCGAAATTCTCTCTCAGCAACACCCATCTTGTGACGTCGTACTTGCTTCAGAATTCGAATCTTCTGCCGAATATTACAAATTACTCCACGATTAGGTAGAGATTCGCAATTTGGGCTCTATACAGACGTAGATTGGACTTTTAGGAAACACAACTGACCACTTCTAAACTGCTCATTGCAATATTGAAGCGGCAGATTGTCCAGATCTTGACCGTTGCATACGTATATGGATTTCAAACCATGCCGGCCCCCTTAATTACCGATCCCCATTCTTT
Source organism: Halictus ligatus (assembly GCA_028454255.1). NCBI lineage: Eukaryota > Metazoa > Arthropoda > Insecta > Hymenoptera > Halictidae > Halictus > Halictus ligatus. Next base: position 15,979,205 of record CM052134.1, read on the forward strand.
CGATGGGCAGTGCAATTACGATCGCGTCTCGGCGCTGTGATATTGCGGCGCCACGCCCCCGGTGAAAGGGTGATCCGTCCAGAGAAAGAGACAGAGACGGAGCACGAGAGAAAGAGAGAGAAAGAGAAAGAGAGAGAGAGAGAATACGGTGGGCAGCCGGAGTTCGTGCAGGAGCCGGTGGTTTCTGTTGGCCGGTAGGCCGATCCGGCCCCGGGATAACCTGCCGATGAACCGTAAACCAGGAACTTATTACGGTGCGGTGTATCCCTAGCTCACTCTCGACTGTGAGCTCCGGTACTCGCTCGTACTCGCTCGTACTCGCCCGTACTCGCCCGTACCCCACCTTTATTATTACGAGTACGACTACTAGCAGCAGCTCTGCCGCTCGCGGAGTGCGCGCCGCGTGCTGCACGTGTTTCTAAAGCCGAGGATGGACGACGGCGAGGAGATACCCGAGCTTATTTGCGCGGCGATCCTCTCCCGGCCGCGCTGCTGCTGCTGCTGCTGCTGCTCGCAGAGCTTTCGGCGTCGTTTCACGTTAATTGCAGACCAACCGAGAGACCAGATATATGAGATATCGTGCACGGACTTTACGGCCGGCTAGATCGTACTGTTATCGCGGAAATTCTAATATAAACCTTATTACCTCGCGTGTGCCCCGACCGGGCCTGATCGATACTATATATCCGCGCGAGTGCATAACCGGAGTACACCGTAATCCGTTCGCCGACGAATCAGTTGAATCACAGGCGGGCAGCAGGCAATTTCAATAATCGTTCGTGTTCGTTTCTGTTTTCTTTTTTTTTCGTTCGTTTCTATCGGTGCAGGACACACGATCACGATATCTTCTTCTTCTTGTTCGTCTTCTTCTTCTTAATTTAATCACGGCGAAACACTTCGGCGAAGCGTATCGAGCCCCTCCCGGATTCAACCGGAATTTAATACGTCCCCCACGGGGAATGGTTTTTACAGGTGTTATTATCCATATCGCCTGGAATCGTCGGTTTTGCACGCGGATTACCCGCAGCGGCTAGGGAAACGCGAGCCACAGAATTATTCCAGTGCATTAGCTGCGAGCGAGTTTATTGCTCTCGGGTAACGACCCGGCCAACGGCGAATAATTACGTTCCCTATATTTCTTTCCGCGGCTCTACGCGTTCCTATTGTTGCCGTCTCCATTTTCTTGTTATGGCCCGGCCCCGGCCACGGCAATGCTTTTTACCGAACGCTTTCCGCGCATAGATGTCTGTAATCTCGCCAACTACGGACCCGAAGCCGAATCGCACCGGGAACTCTAAACGCGGCGAACGTAAACCAGATAACCCATCAGTTCTGAGTAGTTCGAGAGCTTACAACTAACGGCGTCGTATTTTAGGTGATTCGAAGTGGTCATCTTGCAGCTTTAAAGCTCGAACGATGCTTAATTGCGGAAACTACCAATTGGCATGCCTTGAAATTGGAACGCCCTAAAATTGCAACACCCCCAGATTGCTGCAACTCCAAATTTCAGCTTCCAAAGTTCAACACCAATGCAAACTTTAACGCTCCCGAATTACATCGCCTACAAATTTCAACGACTTCAGGTTTTCATGCTTCCGAACTTCCACGCCCCCAATTCGGAACGCCCCTAATTTGGAACGCCTACAGTTCAGAACGTCCCCACTTCGGAATGCCCCCAATTTGGAACGCCTCCACTTCGGAACGCCCTCAGTTTGGAACGCCCCCACTTCGACACTCCCTCAATTTGGAACGCTACCAATTCCATACGTCCCTAATGTGGAACTGCTGCAATTTAGACCGTTCGCAGATTAAATCCGCTGCAATATTCGACCAAAAATTCGCTCGCTTCCAAATCGCAACGTCTTCGACACTGCTTGCTCCGAAAACTCAATATATTCGTATTTTACCGCCCACAATCGTGCACGCTTGTAACTTATAAATTGTGCACTTGTAAACTTATAAATTCCCTCCCTACAAATCAATATTTCTTGCTCTTATGTAAATGGCCCGTCTCCCCCTCAAGAGCTCCCATATTCAAATCTGCTGGCCGGCGAACGGAATCGACTATCCGAAACGTGTCTTTCGATTAATTATACGTTTCTGCGACTCGCATTTATTCAAGAAGCCTCTCTCGGGAACCTTGATTTATGCGCGTCTACGTACAGTTTCCGAGGGCCGATGTGTCATTAACAAACTATCCCCCGCAGCGTCTAGCCGCGGGATCGATGTACGCTGTTTTTTCCTCTTCTTTTTTTTTTGTGTGTGTCTGTTCGCATCATCCATGGACTGTGATTTTTCGCGAGATTTCAACGGCGGTGAACGCCTTTCACCGTAGATCCGATCAAACGGGCCGCGATAGGCAGAGTCGGGCGCGAGGTCGCGCGAAAGAATGCAAATCAACGACGCGCGCTGAAGCTAATTATCCGTTCGACGCAACGTGGTAGCAAAAACCAGAGAGCTGTGCAACAGCGCATAGTATGCACCCGGTTTTCCGGCATGGCCCCGAGACTCGAACATGCAGAGCAGCACAGAGACTGTTGCTGTCGTAATCACCGATCGATCTAGGAACGGTGATCGAACACGCGGGTACCAGTCGGAATAGGAGAGTACCTCTTTGGACCGACAATGCAACAGGCACGAAGAATTCCGCCGGAGAGAAGTGTGGAGCAACGGATACACACCCGGCTAACTTTAATCTCCGGCCGGTAACAAAAGTCCCAGTAATTACGGCCGCTGCAGCCCGCCGACGATCAACAGCCAGACTAATTATCCGATCGCCATTGACATGTGGGCTCGGAGAACACCGACATGCTCCGCGGCACCGGTTCAGCAAATATCGCGCGCTAAATGAATCGGACCTCGCTGCAGGAATGTCTTTGTTCTGCTTGTGCCACCCTGAACCCGTTAACTAAGCGAAACGAATTACATCGTCTTATGGTTTTCGCTTACAACGCTGTCACGATTTCCTATTTGACATTATCTCGTTAATTTCAGGGATTGATGCGGTGCATACTGTATATTAGTACAGGTCGTTTTCTAATTAACTCTTCGGTAGTGGTAAAGACTTTTTCAGAACTGGTACTTCTGGATCTTAAGTACCTTCGGATACCGGTACTCACAAGTTTCGAACACTTTGAAGGTACGCTCTCGCAAGGATTAAACGATCTAGTACCGGTACTCAGGGATTTCAAACCCTCTAAGTACCGGTACTCATCAATTTCGAAGGGTTCAGGTATCTCTCAATCCTTCAAGGTCCAATACCCACAAATTCCAAGTCCGTCGAGTACAGATACTCTGGAATCTCAAATACATCGACTTCCAGTACTTGGAGAGGTAAACCCCTTCGAGTACCGGTACTCAGGGCTGTCAAACTCTTTCAATGTATGCTCTCGCAAAGATTAAACCATTTTGAATACCTGTACTCGGGGATTTCAAACCCTCTGAACACCGGTGCTCACGAATGTCACAATAGCTTCTACACGACGGAAACGTTTTAATCGCAGTGACCGTAGAATAAATCACAGTGCAAGGGGATAATCCACATCCGAGTGCAGGAATCCCGAAGGACGGACAATTTCGTTTCAGAAAAAAACAAAAGCAGACAAGCCCGTGGCTTCCACCCTCGATGTAGTCATTTATCAGAAAGATTACTCCGTTAACAGGTCAGCGAGCCCAGTAGAGAAACGAGAAAAAAGGCTCGTTTTCTGTTAGGCGAGCTAAAAGGATCTCCACCCTTGTGGCCATTGAATCGATGCTCAGGGAGAGAAAGAGAAAAAGAGAGAAAGAGAGAGAGAGAGTTGCTCGTATGATGCACGTGCGGTGCCTGCAGGTCCGCGGATAGTGCATCGAGACCGTAGAAGCTCGGGGAACAAATAGGACAGCCAAGAGAGGAGAGCGAGAGGAGAGGAGAGAGAGAGAGAGCACGTTGTGCCGAGAGAACGTGAACGAGGAAGTACAAGAGGAAGCAAAAGAGTGGGAGCGAGAGAGGGAGACGTATTTCTCGGGCAAATATAATATACGAGTACGCGAGGGCCCCCGGGGAGAGCAACGTCCACCATACCGAGACCATAATCTCGGCTGGACGATGGTACCACACCCATGGGGGGTCGACGGATACCATGGAGAACCTTGGTGAACCGCATCGCCGTTCCCCGCAGATACGACCACGGTGAATCCTTTTGCGAATCCACCTTTCACCCAACATTTTTCCAGATCGCTAAACGATCCCTCGAAAATCCCCATGTTGGTCCAACAGCTGGCCTTCGGCTCGTATAGTACGTTCAAACAATTTTTTCATTCTTCCTCGGACGCTTCAACGGCTGTTTCGTGGCCGCGCCTTTCTTCGTATTTCGCATCGCGTTCGAAAAATATTGTAATTACGATCGTCGAAACAAATGCGGTCAGATTTTCTTTTCTCTTCCGCGGAATTATGACAGCCAATGAAATTGTAATTGTTGCCAGCCACGGAGAGAGTCGTGCGTCACGGAATCGAGGAAATTGAAATCTTTCGCTGTCCTCGATACACGAATAATACCGTAATTTAGAAATTGTATTATGTTGCAACCGGTGACCGTTACCAACACGCAACATGTCCATTAGCAAACTAGTTGTCGGTTTCGCGAAAGGGACAGAATTTCCGTGTCGGCGCGTTAAGGAATTTCGGGGTCAAAGGTGTCCGCTGGAAATTAATGGCGGATAACGACAGTTGAAAAATGCTGGACAGAACGCGCTCGATATCGACGTTCGACCAGTATGGCAGTCGGTTATGTAAGATTGCGCAAGGGTATATTCTAGACGGCGGTGTGCGCCGCAGGTTTTCGCGGTTTTATTCTGGTTTTATTGCGAGCGGATTCGGTGCGGGGCCGTTTCGAGTGAATGGACATTGTTCGGAGGACACGGGCCGCATAAAAGGAAGGGTCTCGACTCGGTGCTCGATGTTTTTCAGCCCTCCTCTCGAGGACTCCTCTTCATTCAGGCTTCTTACGATCCGGTCCGACCAGTATCGCTCCTCGAAACCCCCCTCGAAAGTCGATCGAGACTCCGCTGCGAACCAGACTATCGATAACAACCTCGCTAACCCACTTAACCGCCTATTCTATTGTACCGCTCCGAAAAATCGATCCCTTTTCACTACCGCGATCTCCAGCTCGTTTCGCACCGCCCAATTTCACCCGAAAAAATGCTTAATTTCTATTTCAATACGACGGATCCGAAATTTGACCCTTTTTCAATACTGCTGCGCCTCCTATTAATTTTTGCTCCGCTCAATTTCAATAGAAAATTGCATCGTTTTGGCACGAGCGCGAACGAGACGAACCCGTGGTTTAATTTGGAAATAGATGGACCCTCGAAAAGCTCTGTAAAATTCGGGGTTTGCAATGGATATTAGGGTCGGGAATGTTATGGGAAGCGTGGAGCAGGTATCTCGAGAGACTCTGATCATTTTAGAGGACAGAATTTCTCGGTGATTGCTGAAGGATCAGTGGCGCGTAAGGTCAAGCTTCATCTCGGCCGTATCCGTGGCGAGATACTCTCGCGGCATTAAACAAATCCAAGCTAACGTAGACCGTAATAATGGTCGGACGAAACTCATTCCACGTAAATGTTCCCATTCCGCGATATTCCCTTGCATTCCGACGGAAATCACGGCCACTTTCTGGCGAAATTCATCAGGCCGGTCGCTCCATTTCCACTTGTCCGCCGACTTCGCAAGGAATCACGATGCTCGCCATTTTTCAGTACAGTGTCTGGAAAATACTAAGGCGGTCCAACGTAGAATTTTCAAGTACCGGTACTCGGGAATTTCAAAGGCGTCAGATGCCTGCTTTAATAAGCTTGAAAGCTTCAGGTACAGGTACTCAGGGGTCTCAAACCCATCGAGTACCGGTACTCGCGAACTCCAAGTACTTGGAACACCAACATTAGCAAATTTTAGAATCCTCCGAGTCCCAATAGTAACTGATTTCAAATCATTAGAGTTCGAAGGATTCAACTCCAAATTCTTCGAACACAGACACTCACAGCTCTCAAGATCTTCGAGTATCAGTGCTGACGAGTCCGAAACACTTCGAGTACCAATATCCTCAAGTTCCAAAACCCCGAATACATCGAAAGAAGGAATCAAGAGAAGAGGGCTCAGCCGGTCCCAAGCCCTGTCATTGTCGTCGAAATGTTTGGGGCTTCTCTAGGAGACGCGTGTCGCGGAAGAAGGAAGCGTGGTAGGACGACGCGCTCGGGAAATTCTTTGTGGCACCGACAGGCGGATCAGAGCCGGCATTAATTTGTCTAAGCGGATGATAAATGCCCCGGGGAATTTTTGTCGGGGGTACGAGCCGCGGACCCCTCGCCTGGAAGCCCGCCGTCTGACAACGGTGATCCTTTTATTTCTCATCTTTCTTCAACCTTTCTCTCTCTCTCTCTCTCTCTCTCTCTCTCTCTCTCTCTCTTTCTCCCGCGATTCTTTTTTTTTGGTTGCGAAGGAAAAAGGATTAATGGGCTTATAGCATGACACTGTCGGCCGATAAGATCGCGGGGCCCGCTTTACCTGTCGGCTGCCGGCCCCTTCTCCGGGGCCCGATCATATCGCGGAAATCCAAATCGCGTCGTGTATCTCGTAAGCCCGCTGGTAAGACAGGCCTTTTATCGATTTTTGATCACGCTGCCTCGACTTTGTACATCTGACAGGACCACGGGCCCCATTGCCCCTCTCTCTCCCTGTCTCTCTGTCTCTCTGTCTCTCTGTCTCTCTGTCTCGCGATCCACCGGGCCCTTTTCTTCGCGGCAACTAGCGCCGCGTCATTCTCCAAGGTAATTTCGACCGCGGCGAACGCGACAATCTCGAAAACGGGATCGAGAGAGACTGGTCATTCTCTCCCGTGTGTTCCACTTTGAAGGACGCGGTGAACGGCAAGTTGCCCGGATAACGCGATTGTCCGCGTTGACGCTATCCTTGACAATGATCGTCGAATTACAAACTCTGTCCAAATATCTTGACGGCCAAGCATATTTACGATCTCTGTCGGAGATCTCGTTGAAACTCAGCCACTGAGAGTCAGTTCCGAAGAGTTAGCAAGAGTTTCAGAATCGCGAAAACGTGGTCAAAACCTCACAACTCATTAAATAATTATCGATTCTGCTTGGAGTAACTCTTGGGGTAACTCTTGGGGACTCTTGGAGTAACCAGTCCCATACCTAAAGCTGACCTAGCTGAAAGTTCATATTTTAGGTTTTGCCCACGTTTTCCGGCTTTGGGACCACTGTGCGCCGGTGACTCGGTTAACGTTGCTACGTCGACGCAGAAGGGTAGTTGCCACCCTTATCGGTTCCAGGCCGCGAGCTGGAAAATGCAGGCCGACACGCGCATAAATTCGACAACGATACTTCGCGTCCTGATACTGGCAGGGAATATTACATTCCCTTGGGTTATTTTCAAGCGGAGGCAGTTGTTTCGCTTCCGGCGACTACGACCCTGCTAGAATCCGCTTCGGAAGCTTCTGTCGTCGTCGGACCTCCCGCGAGCAAACGGATTTCACGCTGTTCTCCGGCGACCGCCGCGTAAAAAGAGACTCTACTTATTATTGTTCACGGTGGACGCACCCGGTCACCGGAAGGGGAGGTTCCTCGCCAGAAAAACCACCTCTGGAATCGCTATAATTCCTCCGGAACCCTAATCTGGCTGTTAACCTTCCACAGACGAAGATTCCGTAACTACAGTCTCGACAAAACTGCAATCATTCGATTTCTCGAGATACCAAACTTTATCTTACTTTGTACCACTGCGCCGTGCTGCGTTTATGAATTTTTCTCTGGAAAGCTAATCCATTCAATCTTTTTTATTTTGATCTAGAGGATCCAAACCATATTATCTGAAACTCCTTAAATCAAAGCGCAATATATTATATCTCAAACAACCTCTGAATTTTCTAGCCTCGTGAAAATATTACCGCTGCACTTGTAAATTTTTCTCTCGAAAACCAGTTGTCCGAATCGGTTGGATCTTTTTTCGCTATAATCCGGACAGTCCGAACCACGTTACCCCGAAACCTGGTCCTGTAAATCCACGCCCATAAGATTTAATTATAAACAAAAACCCCGACCACAAATTCCCCCGAAAAAAGAATTAACCCCCGATCGGCAATACATATCTGGTCGATTCTCGATCGAATCGAGACCCGAGTCACGTAGATCGATCCGCGAATCGTATCTGGGTGAGCAGGCTAACCATCTACCCGCAGAAATGATTCGTTAAGGTGGTCCCCGTTGTTTCTCGAAACGGCAAAAAGACGGCGGGGAACAGGTTCAGGAACGAAAGGGATAGACCGGCAGAACTGTTCTAAAAGAACTCACCGGTCTCTTCGAGGGCTCCGGGCCCTGCCTGATGATCTCCAAGGGCGCGGGTATCGACGGTCTGCCCAGGTACCAATCCTCCCGCGGATTGTAGTTGTCCAGGAGCTTCAGCAGGCGTGGCACGTTCACGTAATTATCGTCGTCGAAGTGGCAGAACCATCTGAAAACCAACAGGACAGACTCGATTTAAATCCTCGATGCCGAACGACGGTCTACGTGCTTATAGAAACATCCTGTCCCGACGTCCGATCATTAACTGCGCCAATTATCCCCGGTCCTTCGATACCCGGCACGGTATAATGTATTCGAGATCCTCATTTCTCTGCGAGCAGCTCGAAAATGCTTCGGTGCTGCGGCGTTTAACACTAGGTTTACATTACTTTATAAAAATAAGAAGAATGTGTCGTTCGTTGAAGAATGAAATAAGTTTGTTGAGTAATTCGTAGATTAAAAATATTAGAACCCGTCATTTTGACGATTTTTGTAGATTTTTATGCATTCGCCACGAGATGCTTAAATATTTAGGGAATTTACAAATACTATTGGACAATCTAACAACAATCAAAAATTCTTTCCGTTTGTAATTGTAAATCGACCAGGTTCGCGAGCACAGCGCCGAATTTACCGATTAAATTCAAAGTAATCGCGCGTTCGAACGGAGGAAAACAAATCAAAGGAGATCAAAGGCCGTACGAAACGGTATTCGCAGCCCAGTGAAACCATAGTCTTCGAAAACTCGATTGGCAATCCAGTGTATCGGCGCGGCACGTCGAATCCAGTGATTAGGGGCGTTCGAACGGTACAGTGAAGGGGGTCGGGTGGTCGATAAAACGTCGACACCGGCCGATAATTGCTCGGTTATGCGATACGGCGGATAAGGAGTAGGGTATCGAATCTAATCGAGCGGTCGAAGGAAAACTCTCTCGATTACCGGGGGTCTTATCGTATCGAGGCGCGCCGACATCGAAACGCAATCCCCCGAAGGCGTTTCCCGGAACGATACCGCTTCGTGACAGAGAGCATAAACGGTCCTAGTCTCGAGCGTGCATATATGCGAAATAAAATCCGCCTAACGAACGGTTCCGGGCGCGCCATTAGCGCTGCCGGGTGGCCGCGGGAGGCTCGATACGTGCCCGACACAGGCCCGGCATCGTTAATACACCTGAATTCCAGCTTTAATGGCGTAGCCGGGTACACAGGTACAACGGACCGAGCTGAAACGACGTCTCGGTCCGCTTCATACGCGCGCCGGATCGTATCTTCCGCGTGAACCGGAACGATACAACGCGACAGCGCCATGGGACGAACCCCGTGGAGCTACGGTGCAACCATTTTTATTATATCGACGCCGTTCGACCGGCAATTTATGTCGCATTTCCTGCGCCATGGAAAATTCTGGAATCGTTTCGCATGCCGGACGTCGCTCGGTTCTAACCCTCGTGTCAACAACCGGGCATCAGGCTACTTCCGGGTGCATCCTGAATTTTAAGATTGAATATGACATAATCCAGGGATAATTAGGACGGGTTTAAGTCATCGCTTCAATGGTTCATCATTTGTTCCTAAACGACAGACCTACAAACTCGGCAATTTTTGTGTCAATTCGAATGACAAATATATTGAAAATAGTAGCTTTGCAACTGGCAAGGATTTAATCATGTTGCACGTCCTGGATTTTATTCAAAATGGAATTCGACATAATCCAGGGAAAATTTGGGCGGGTTTAAGTCATCGTTTCACCGACCAATCGCTCACCTCCAAAATACAAGCCTGCATTTTTGTATTTCAAATGAAGATGAATGAAGCGGAATGGACGCAAATTCCTTCATGGAAAGCCGAGTCATCAGCATCGGAATCATCGGAATAACTAGAACCCGGGGAGTAGCACGAACGACTGACATCCGGGATATCTGTCGTCGCGGAAAGTCGAGGAACAACCCCTTTAATCCGCGCAGGGTATTCAAGCCGAGCGAAACGGGACGCCATGAATCATTTATACGGCCCTGGACCCGGCGTCGAGGCTAATTTGAAATCTGCCGTGGCAGAAACTCCCGAGAAAACTGGCGGAAAAATCTTTCTAGATCACTACGAGAGACGCAGAGCAGAGCAGAGCAGAGCAGAGCTGAGCTGAGCATATCAGAGCAAGCTGCGCGCCTCGTTTCCCCGAGGTCGGGCAATCGGATTTATTAAGCGGCATTTTTCGCAAAAACCGGCGTGTTGCGCAAAACCGAGATCGCGCGCCGCCTGCAAAATCTGAGCACTCCTTGTACCTGCAATCTGCATATATATTAGGAGGAACCTGCGCGGCGAGCACTGCCAGAAAATAAAGGCGCGAACTTCTCCTTCCTACGGTTTTATACCCGGCGAGATTGAGTGCCCTCTCCGGACAGCCTCTCTCTTTCTCTCTCTCCCCCCTATCGAGCTCTTAACGGGCGAATTAATGGCCTCGGGTACTCTAAGGGGAATTGTGTATCGGTCGGTTATTATATATCGCAGATAAACGCACCTCGGTCCTCTTGCTCTGCAATCTCTGGCTTGACCCGGCCGCTGCTTTCCGAATTGCAATTTTCGGAAAGCTGTACCAGGTGACCAGGATAAATCCATACTGCTCCGACCAATGCAGACAAGCGATACTTGTCTCGAAACAAACAAACAAACTGCTGTGATCTTATCTGACTTTTATCGTTTAATTTTATCTATTGTTTCCAGCTCACTAGAATTATTAAACAGAGAGAGAAAGAGACAGACAGAGATATTTCTATTTGGCCTCCGTTTGCTGCAAGTAACCAAGAAAATTTTGATTGTATCTTGAAATAAACTGCTTTGATCTTATCCGAGTTTGATCGTTGCCTAATCAACAGTCACCGCGTTAAATACGGAGCAGGCAAGGACGCCAGCAAGAGGTGACTTTCACCTGCGGTAAAAATGTTATTCGTTCAGAAACGGTGAAGGGGTTCGAACGGGGGGTTGAAGAGATTAGGCGAGGGGCCGCCCCCGTAAAATTCCGAAAATCGGGGCCATATACTCCCGGGAGGAAGTGTGCACACCTCGGGCGTTGTTTGCCAAATAAAACGAGCAGGATAAAGACCGGCCAGCAGAGTTTTGCGAAGGGTGCCCCCTTCGGGGCACCGGCGGAACTATTGTCCGGGTAGGTAGGGCACGACCTTCGGGGAAACGGACGAAAGGAAATCGGCGGAACGGCACGATCGTGGCACGGTCCGCACACGTGCAGCCCCGGGGCCCTGCGGGGGAAATTATTGATTATTAAACCGGGGCCCCGGCACGGCAACTATACCGAAACGCCGTAACCGAGCGAGGTTTCGTCGACCGGTCGAGTTTCGATTCTATCGCGATTCCTCGAGAAAAATGCTTCGAAACAGCGCTCGAACAACCGGCAAATTTCTGCCCGATATTTTAGCCCTTTGCACTCGGCGCTATTTTCACTCCGAAACTAAATTTTTCTTCCGTCTTCGAACGTTTTCGTTTTATTCATAGGAAACTGGTTCGATTTCCACGTGTAATATTTTATGTAATTTCTTCGAAATAATGCCGCAACCATTTTTAATGGTGCCTCAGAGTCACCACTCGAGTGCAAAAGGGTTAACTTTCTTGGCCCTGCAACTTTTTCATTTGTTATCTTTTTTCGAAAAATTGTACAGATTTTATTGTAAACGAAAGAACAACGGGACTGTTTAAACAAATCGGGAGCCAACAAGTACACCAACAAATTCTCAACTTCGCAGTTGAGTTTGAGAAAATTGATTTCCTGAGACGGTTGCAATTAATTCAGAAACAATGTGGAGCATATACTTCGCAGATCTGTTCTAAATCGTACAAACTGCATAAATGCATGGAGACGTGTTCCGAAATGATCACAATAGTTAGTACCGTCTCATTATCATCATTTTAACGTCTCGGCTGTATTCTTCTCTGAAGAAGGGCTCGCTCGGGAGAAAGAAGAAAAATGCAAAGCGCACTCGCAGTCGAGCGGGGACGGGCGCGCGTTGCAAATTATGCAATTTGTAGACTGCAAAGATGAATAATGTATATCGCTGCACATTGTAGAGGGGCCGAATGCGCCGCGAGTGCAGTGCACGACGCGCATAAGATAAAGCTGCGCGCAGCGCAGACCGAATGCGGGATGAAGGGTGGAGGCTGTATAGGAAATGCGATTGTGCGCAAGAAATGGAAAAATAATAAGCGATCGAGCTCGGCCGATGCAATTTGCCGGGGTGCGTGTTTCGGAGCTCCGAATCGCGTGTGCTTAACGGCCTTTCGGCGGAGGAGGTCGTGCACTCTTGAACTCGAAATGATTATCGATCGACCAGGGGCCGAGGAGTAAACACCTGGTAATTGCGTTATTACGAGCACCGACTTTTTATTAACGGAAGTGATTCGAACTCATTCCGGCTAACAACCGATCCGAATAACAGCAAAGATTTTTCGGCCGCGCCATTGCCAATCAGAGTTTAAAACACTTCAGTGCTTGCTCTGCGGACTGAGTACGCAAATTAACGATTATGTGAGTCACGCGAGTCGTGCCTGATACCGTTCTTACGTTACTTTACGTTTCTTTAAACGTTTTAACCCCGTGAAGTAATATTTTATACTTCTAAATTGTGAATGCTTTCTCTAAAATCCGTTTCAATGCCTCCCATCGGAAACATTCTGCCACGGGGTGTAGTGCAAATAATCCTCTTAGTTTTCACTATTTTAAATTTTCACTGTCACTCATTGTGTCATTATAAATTCATACAATCCGCGGGCTACTTATTACAATTTTTTTTAGTAGTGAGAAGTTCAGCAGATTACGCGTGCAGATTTATAAAAATGTGTAACTCGTCAGAGGATCGTGAAGAAAGTAGTAACAAAATGGCTTCTTACAGCATTGAGAGGAGTGTTCGGAAGAAGATGAATGGGAAGGAAATCGACAGGTTCGAAGTTGGAGAAAAATGAAAGGATCGAGGAAGTCGGATCGAGGAAACCGACGACAACCGAGGGAGATCCCTTCGGCGCGATCGATAAAATGGCACTTCCGGTCTCGCTTGGGCGCACCTGTATCAGGTGACCAATCGACCATCGCTTGCAAGATGTTGCGCGCCTTCTACTCTCTCTTTCTCTTTTGCTTCTTCCCCGTTCCCGGTTTCGAGTGATACTAATTGTCGCTCGGGATTCCTCGAGGCTTCTCTCCTGCCCTGCTGGATCCTCGAGATCCTTGGATCGCGATCCTCAAGGCCACTTCTCAAACGTTACACGTGCTGTGCCTCTTTCTCTGTCTCTCTCTCGACACGCTACGAATCTTCAATTTCACTTGCTTGAATTATAGGAATTGTTACGCGTTATTTAACTCTAAAACTACCGACAGGTTAAATTTACGGAAAGTAACGGAGATCCCGATTTTTTAAGAAAGAAGAATTTTCTCTATTTCGGTTTCAGCGTTCCCGTTGACATTAAACCGGTCGGTCGATGTTAACTCGATTTACGGTGTTGGCTAATTAACGAGGCTAATTGGCGAGATCACGCGCCCGATATCATGCGTTCGCGCCGAGATGTACGCGCCCTTGTACGTACCGAATGCTCGACAGCTTAGATCGCGACGATCCACGCCATGACTCACGCACGATCTTCTAATATCCCTACGTACAAACGACTCTTGTGATCGTTCTATTTTCTTCGAATTCCGTGCATGTCGACACAAAATATTTACGAAATATTAGGTCTATCTGAATATTAGGTCTATCTGAATATTAGGTTGAGTTCTTCGCCTCTAAAAATAAATCATTTTTTAAAAATGGCATTTACAAGTTGCCATCACGCTGGCAAGAAATCATAAGTAACGACGGAAAGTATATTCTACAATAAATATTATTAAATGTACGAAAATTCTGTTATTTTCTTTCAATTCAAAAACTAATAACAACACTCTAAATAAAAGGAAAAGTGCATTTCTAAAGCAGCGAGGAGCAACGCAAATTCCTGGGGAGGGGGACGAATAATTAAACTAAGCGGATTGACCGAGGACAAATCGCGAAAATGCAATCGAAATCGCACGAGGCCTGAGGAAACGCTGCTTCAGTGCTCCGATAAGATCCTACGCGTTCGTGAAACCAGTCGTTCGGCAGGAGGACTCGTCATTTGCAACCGCGAAATTCCGAAATAAAATCCGCTGGTGGCTCGTCGCGATAAATTCCTAATGTTACAGTATCGTTAGAGCATTCCTGGAGAATCCTCTTCGGTCGCGAATTTGCATAAATATCCTCGTTGCATAGATAAGCTCGATCCGTTACGTTTGGATCGCTCCTGTGGCCGGTGGAACGCGTTTTCGTTTGTTCAACGATCCTCGGTAGGTCGTTCTCGGACTACGAGCTCAGGAAAAGAGAGAGAAGAGAGAGAGAGAGAGAGAGAGAGAGAGAGAGAGAGAGAGAGAGAGGATCGCCAGCCACCGATAATCGAGCGAGACCGTTCGAGACGGCTCGTTACCTTTACAAATCGAGCCGAGCGATCAGATTCGCGCCGGATGCGCGCAACAGGTGAAATTACACGTAGAGAAAATTGCAGATCCTCGATCTCTCTCTCTCTCTCTCTCTCCCTTCCTCTTCTTTTTCCCTGTCCACGGCTACCGTCCCTCTTCCTCTGTCTTTCTCGCTCGTTTTCTTTCGAGTCTTGTTACCTCAGGCCACGAAACTGCAACTTTAAATCTAACTGCGGGATAAAATGCAACCGCGATTGCGGTTCTCGGCCGACGGCGATCGGGCGGTTCGAAGACCCCGATACCGTCGCCCTTTTTCTGCGATGATTGACATTAGGGGCTGATATGCACGCGAATCGCTATATCGCGTTCTTCGAGAAGAATTGCCTCGCGGCCTCGTTCGCTTCATGAAATAACTTTCTTTGATTTGACGGAATATTTGAGGTTTCTAGTTTTCCAGTCAAAGTAATTCTGATGTTCCAAATGGAAGCTTAAAAATCTTCTTCTAGACAATAATCCCGAAGCAGATTCAAGGATTCTTTCTAAAAATCCTCAGCCATGACCTCTGAGGTGAAAGTCGGACCTTCAACAATTATGAAATAATCACCGGTAGGATAATGTGTTAATAGGACGCTCTGGATATCCATTGCGATAAATCGAACAAAAGGAAAGGAGAGGTTGCAGGCGAGAAAAGGCCCAGAGAAAAGCGTAATCGGGTCTCGTGAGGCAATTACAGCTGCTAGAAAGGAGAGTAGGGGTGACGATGTCAGCAACAACGACGAAGACGAAGACGAAGACGAAAACGGTGTTTGCCGGTGGTTGGCAGCGGGCAGTTGGTAGTGTTGGTGGCCGTCTGGCAGCGTGTCTGCGCCGGTTTAATTTCCTCCTTGTCTATCCGTTTAGGATCTCGACTGGTGGCCGCGCGCAAAACCGATCGCCTTCTACACGAAAGGGTCGTGCACCCGGCCGGCACGGATCACGATTTAATCCGTGGATCGTGATCGAGCCACGCCCGGTTTCGAGCGAGCGAGCGAGCGCGCGGCACACGTCAGCCCTGACCTTTTCCTCGATACCGGCGCGCAAACCGAGATCCTACAGAGATAACCAACTTCGCGCCGTACCTCTCCACCTCTCTTTCTCTCTTGTTCGCTCTCTCGCTCTTGATTTCGCGCGCGTAGCCCGCCAAGGGAATCGTGCGGAACGATCCAACGAAGATCGTGGATCTCTGACTCGACTCTGACCCTCTTCACGATTTTTCCTCCGAATGTAAACTAATTTCTTAGCTTCCCGGTTAATATGTTCGATCAAGCGTTTCTCGCAACTTTTCTCGGAGTAGACTATGCATTCATGGCAGAAATTACTGCAATTTGAAGATGTACAACGATTTAAGGAATTTCCGGTTTTATATTTTACAATTATAGGAACTATAAAAATTCACATATTATTATTTTGTTATATTGAAAAGTATGGACAATCTCAATGAATTTAGGGTTGGCATTTTTCTAAGGCAATATTTACCAGACGCTATTAATGCTTGGTAGATTTAGTGTTTTCAGCTCGCAATTTTTCATTTTATCATATCAACATTTTACTGGCCGAGGGTTTTAAAACTAGCACATGCACTCGAAGACTTTGTTCGTTCGAATATAAAATGAGAAGGTTCGAGCAATCTTGTCCTAAACAGAGAGACAAGAAATCCCAGAACACTCTTAAACCCATTGTATCGGTTTCAAGCTCCGTTCACAGCGTTCTGTTTCAGCAACGTTCGACCGGTATACTCGAGTACACTCATTAACGGTCCGTAAAGGATTTTTGCACCGTCTTGGAAGTAACGAGCTTGAAGGAAAAGGAAATGTGAGAACAAGGAATAGAATCGTTCGAAACGTATGAAAATTGATGGTTGCTGAGCTCTCTCTCTCTCTCTGTATCTCTCTTTCTCTCTTTCTCTTCGAGTTTCCTGCCACGGATTTACGATCCTCTATGGCTCAATGTTTGCCACGATAACAATCCTGTTCGCGGGGACCCTAAAACGGGACGGATAACGCGCTCCGAGACAAGTTACATTCGCAACTTTGTTCGGATACGAGCTTCGAGAGATATCGGGAACGTTAGTCAAAGGCAGTCTCCTGCTATCTCGACCGAGCTCGATTATGCTCGAGTACCTATAGCGCGGTTACCTTGCGTAGGATTTATTGTATGCACGACTCGTGCCGGTAGAATCGTCGAGGGTTCAGAGAACTGTGGGTAGAATATTTACGCGTTGCAATTCTACCATGGAATTACCTGTCAGATCGAATTGTCAGCCTTGAAATCCCCTTTGACGCGTTCGATTCTGAGCGTTCTCGATCTCTACGCTCCGAATCTCCAACTCCCCAAATTTCCTGCGCTCTAAATTCCCTGAGCTCCGAATTTTCGAATTCCCCAAATTTCCTACGCTCCGAGTTCTACGCTCTGATTTACCTATGCTTCAAGTTTCCTAAGCCCCGAATGGCCTACGCTTCGAATTCTACGCCCCGAATTACGTATGCTTCGAGTTTCCTAAGCCCCGAATTTCCTACTCTCCGAACTTTCGACTCCCCAATTCTCTACGCTCCGAATTCTAAGTCCCGAATTTTCTACGCTCTAAATTCCCTAAACCGCGAATTCCCTACGCCTTGAATGACCTGTGGCCCTAATTGGCCAATCCGCGAATTTCCTAGAATATCTTTCCGAGGTCCATAGAAGAGAGGGGGAACGATTCACGGCCGCGAGTATCTCGATTCCTCGGCAAAAGGGTTAATAAAGCATTTCATCCCCGCCCTTGAACCCAGCGTCTCAGCGTTGCGGACGCACGCTGGGCTGGACATAGTCAGCGGCATACGTTAGATATGGCGTAGCAGACAGTGTACATCGGCATGTATAAATTAAACCGAAGCTACGGCGACGGTAAGCGGCGTAGAGGCTTGCTCGCATTGTGCTCGCAGTCGGACGAGAATTATGCGCACCTTGCCAGGAATTGCCAGGAATTGCCAGGAATTAACCACGGCCACCGGAGGGGCTTTTACCCCTCTGCCACTCCCCTTCGCCCTCCCCGCGTGTCCGTTTCACGCGGACGTGTATTTACGTGTGCCAGCCGCAACGGCCTGCATAAATGGAGCTGCATTCTGGATTCCGCGGCGAGCCGCCGCCCGTTCGGACTCCGTCTCCTTGCACCGCGACGGAATTGCGCTCGCAACCCCTGCTAAATGACCGCGCGAACAACGCTAAACAACTTTCCATGGCTCCGCGCTATACTCGCTTCATCTCTGCCAACTATCTTCGCACGCAGTTCGCCGTGATTTCCGTTGCGATTCCTGTTCTTTATTTAACACTAGAACTACCGAACCAGTCGAAATGACTGGTTCCTAATTTTGTCTTTTGCGATTACTGAAATTGTTAACATGTTTTCATCAGGAAAGTTTGTCGCATTTATTGCTCGGTCGTTCTAGCGTTAACTGCTTCCTATTCCGCAATTATTGGACTTATAAAAACGGCTAAATCGACTTCTCCGTTCAAGCAGTTTCCCTCTATCCGTTCTGATTCCGCTTCATCCCCGCACGCAGCGGGTTCCCCGGCAAAGCCTCGAGATAAATTCGATCAACTCTCCGGCCAGTAGCGAGGCGTTCCAGCACTCGCCCCGGTGAATATTTCACCCGAAATCGAACCCGATTACCCGTTCCAGTTACATACACCGGGCGACGTAACTTCGTCCCGCTGAGCGTCGATAAAAGGCTGTCCGTTTTCGATGAATAAATTACCGCCGGATAAAAGGGAGCACGGAGAGAGACAAGGAGAGTTTCTCTCTCGGCAGGATCGAGTCCAATTTACTCGAGCCGTGGCCGGTGTGTAATATTTAATATACGACGGTTCCTAATTAAGGCTCGCGAAAGCGAGAACGAGACGGCGCCGGGGACGTCGTGCTGCGAGTTTCGACACTTCGGGTCCTTTGATCGCCACGGCGAACGGGCACCGACTCGTAAACCACCAAATGGGGGGCTTAATTAAATACAAAGTTCCGCGGCCGGCAGAGTTCAGGACGGAGAAAAAGACGGACGGAATTGAAACCGAGAGAGAGAGAGAGAGAGAGAGAGAGAGAGAGAGAGAGAGCCACCCTCGAATACGAGAAACGATTAAGCGACTTTCACGACCGATCGGAAAGCATTAAGGGCCCGAGCGCCGCGCGATGATAAATCGATCTCTAAATCCGAATCTACGATCTCCATCGGCGAACGCCAACCTCGTTAATAACAGGATACTAATGATCCGATCCTGTCGAACTCGATCGCGCCGAATCGATCTACTGTTGAACGATTATTGCCAACCCGTTATCTTCCGTTTACTACGCTGCTGTTCCGAACGAATTTTACATTGCCAGTAACGACCTGCGTTCACGTTTCTCAAAGATTCTAGCTTCTGCGACTACTACTTTTCCTACGCTCACTATTTCTACGCGTGGAGTTCTCCACGCATCCAACTTCTAAGCGTAGAATTCTCCTCGCTTCCAACTTCTAAGCGTAGAATTCTCCACGCATCCAACTTCTAAGCGTAGAATTGTCCGCGTTCCGAGGATCTTACCGGAAGTTGTCCGCGAGGAGAACTCGCGTTGGCAACGATGTTTATCAGAGTAACATCGATTTACGATGTATTTAACGCCTGTACATATAACCGATCGAACAAATTGGTGTTCTTGCTCGGGGTCTTAAGATCAGAGTGTCGCTTAACGATCCTAGGCCGCGTACGCTCGTGTTTATAGCTCGTTTAATTGCTCGGGACGCTCGCGCCGCGCCCGATGGAATTAATAAATTTTAATGGCTATCTTATTTGATTCGCGGCCTGCCGGATCTCTTTTACCGACGCCAAAAGTCCGAGAGAGAAGAGAGAGAGGGAGAAAGGGGTTTTTGTTCGATGCCAGGCTTTTGTAAATTAGACCGCAATTATTTATGCGTAAAGTTACCGTGAGCCGCATTTATTACTTATTGTGACGAATCGAAGCGAGAGAATCTCGATGGACGCGGCGCAAAACGATTGTAATTACCGTATGCATGGCTAATTAATTGTGCCGCATCTGCGTCCCGGCATCGACGTAATTATCGCAAACAATCTGCGGGTCTTTATGCATTTACGAGTGGATTAAAACTGAAAAAATCGAGCAGCCCACGGTTCGCTGGAAATCAATTTGATTCTGCATTTATCGCGCGCGATGATAAACAGAAAGAACGGTCTTTCAATCTCGTGTTAATGAGACCTGGATCCTTTCAGTGGACTAGTCTGTGTAAACAATTTTGTGAACGTGGAAACAATTTTTCCGCGATTGAAAAATACAATGAAAATTGAACACGCCCGACATACAAACAGCATAAATGAATAATAAATGAATTCCAGAACTCCGTTGAAAAGTAAAGACGAAAATGCAGACACACTTGATAATTTCTTTTTCTCGGAGAAATCGGTCGGGGAAAAAATGCTGCGTGCAAGGGACCGGATCGTTGCACTCGGTGCATCGTGCGTCGAGGTGTATGCGTGTGTCGAAGGCACGCAGGTTCTCAGGAAAAGGCGAAGATCCCGGCCGCGATAGACGCACCTGCGAGAGGACTGCGTACGGCTGCCCGCAAAAATTCTTTCGCGCCCGCGGATCGTTTGTTCGAGAGCGATCGAATTCCGCGGTCGACAATTCTGCGCATGCAGCATGCAGCATATGCATGTATAGTGCGCTGTACGCAAGCTTTTGCACGCACACGCCGAAGAAACCTTCGAGGGATCGTTGTCTCTGCTAGACGAAGCAACGGCGAACAAAGCGAAGAGCAATTCGGTCAAGTTTCCGCGTCCGGTTTTCAGCCACGCGACCACCTAGACCGTTTACACGCTAATTAACGTCCCCGACACACCCACCACTCATTAAATCCGACCGGTCTCGATGTCAATTTGCCGGCTGGTCGCTCGTCGACACTGCGGCACGCTTCATGTATTTTCAACGTCGGCGCTTCGAAAGTTGTCCTCCTGCTCGCTTCTAATCATAGAATTTGGTAAATATAGACAATTTGTTAGCACAGGGGTTTCAAAGCGCAGAATTTCGGAGCGTCGAAAATTCTGGGCGGAGAAACTCGGGGCATTGAAAATTCGATGCGTGCCCATTCGGGGCGTGGGGAATTCAGAGCGGAGGGATTTCTAAGCGTGGAAATTCGGGGCATTGATAATTCTACGCGTAGAAATTCGGGGAGTAGGGAATTCTGTGCGTAGAAATTCGGGGAGTAGGGAATTGTGAGCGTAGGAATTCGGGGAGTAGGGAATTCCACGCGTAGAGATAGGGGGATATGAGAATTGTGCGCGTAGAAATTCGAGGAGTAGGGAATTCCAGGCGTAGAAATATGGGGAGTAGAGAATTCCATGCGTAGAAATTCGAGGAGTAGGGAATTCCACGCGTAGAAATTCGGAGATTAAGGAGTTCCACGCGTAGAGATCCTTGGCACAGGGATTTCGGAACTCGCACAATTCCGCACGCAGCAAAATACCTGCGTAGAATTTATGAATCGCCGAACCGCGCAGAACGACGAATTCAGTACAGAGAAACGAGAATGAATGGGAATTCTGCGCGTGCAGTGGGTCCAAGCATGGAAACACAGCACGGAAAGGAATTCGTCGCGATGGGAATTGGGCGTGCGAACCGAGAGATCCGCGAGGTCGGCCGCCGCCATTCAGATCCGTGAAAGTAGCCAAGTGTTACACATTGTTCGGACGATTTTGGCAGCGGAACGCGAGAACGAGTTTCACGGCAATCAATCCGCCGAACCCCGTCGGTCTTTTTGCCACGAAAACGATCCCTCGAACTTTCACGATGTTTACGGGCGTGATTAGCAAGTTTAATACCGTCGTCGGGCTTTTTTTCTCCCCGTTCCGTTAACGACGTCCGACCGTTTAATGACGCTCGAGGTGCGAAAAGAAACGGCGGCACCTGCGCCGGACCATTTCGTTTGATCCGTGCCAATTATACACCCGGGCAAAAAATCCGTGTCCCGAACACCGTAAACCCGTTTCGCCGATTGCCGGTCCTTCGTATCGATTCGGGAACGACTCGTCCGAATCAATTTGCCCGGTTCGCGCCGACGATTTCGAACTCCGTTGCTATTCGAAACTGCCTCGTGAAAATACGCGTGGCAGTCTGTCGTCTAAGTGCAGGTTTCGTCACATCAGAATTTGCCTAATTGGCCGTTTTTTCTCTGCGGAATTCTTCGTGTTACAAGCCTCCTCGTCCTCAAATGTCTACGCTGAAAATATCCGAAGTTGGTTTACCGAGCGCACGAAATTTCACAAGCGTACACAAATACCTGCGAAGAATTCCCGCTGAGAATTTCTACGCGTGCAATTCTTCGTGCTTCGAGCTTCTGCGCGCTCAAATGTACACGCTAAAAATGTCAACAGCTGGTTTGTCGAATGCACGAGATTCTGCGCACTCAACGCGATCTACGAGTTCTCCATATTTCTCCTAATTTCTACGCACAGAGAATTCTTCAGGTTCCGAGGTTAAACGCTTGCGAGTCAATACGCTCCTCTACAGGTGGAGCACGTCCAAGCTTCTACGCCTTCAAATCCTACGGTCCCGAACACCTACGATCCGAATTCTCCCTAATCTGTGTTCCCACGCGTCGAGTTCTCACCCCAATTCCGACGAGTCAAGATCGATACGATGCAGAAGCAGGCGGGACTCCACCCTTAATTTAATAGTGATTCGAATTCGATACTATCAAACAAAAAGAAACCCTCTGTTATATCATTGTCGGTGAAAACGAATTGTGCCGTCCACGTCAGTCCACGAGTGAGAAAAGTCGAGCATCGACTGCCGCCGCGTTGCGACTCCGTCTCGATGGGAATCTAACCGGGAACAATTCCCACAATAGCGGTACGGGTGCAGAGCACCACCCCGTTTACAGTTCCACCCCTGTTTGCGTTTCAGTATTACGTAGGATACACGCGAGCACCGGCTGACGAGACAGCAGAGCCGGACGAGGAGCGAGCACGTGTCGGTGCCACGTGTGACCGAGACTTTCGTAGTCAGTCGGCTGGTTTTTAAAGAGCCACTGACACGCGTTGTTAACAGGGGGGTTCCCACGACCGTGGAACATCCTTCTGCATGGGGGAAGTTATCGCGAACCGGTACACATGCTCGCATGCCAGGGGGTTGCGAGCGACGCCAGTTGTGTGCGCTTCACGCACCATGCACACACGACACGAGGCCCACCTCGACTTCCTTTGTCCCAGGTGGTCAGGACACTCGATGTCCATGATAGCGACTTCTTGGCTAGGGGGATTAGGAGTGTAGAGGAAGATTCTACGCGTGGAAATTCGGAGCGTCGAAATTTCTACGCGTGGAAATTCGTGGAGTTGAAAATTCTGCGCGTGGAAATTCAGGGAGCAAAGAATTCGGAGCATAGGAAATTCGGGGTGTAGGGAATTCCGCGCGTAGAAATTCGGAGCGTAGGAAATTCCACGCGTAGAATTTCCGAGCGTAGAAAATTGGTGGTGCAGGGAATCCTGCGCGTAGAATTTCGGAGCGTAGAAAATTTGGGGTGTAGGGATTTCTGCGCGTAGCAATCTGGAACGTAGGAAATTCCACGCGTAGATATTCAGAGCGTAGGAAATTCGGGGCGTAGGGAATTCTGCGCGTAGAATTTCGGAACGTATGAAATTCGGGGCGTAGGGAATTCTGCGCGTAGAATTCCGGAGCGTAGGAAATTCGGGGCGTAGGGAATTCCACGCGTAGAAATTCGGAACGTAGATAATTCGAGGCGCGGTTAATTCGACGCGTAAAAATTCGTCTCGCGGATGCCGCATTCGGCGCTCGGAACGCTCTGAAACGAGATCAGACGGTCCACTCGAGGTGCCATTAGTACGACATCGGTCTTTGTGGCTGGTAGACGGAAGAGTGTGCACTTTGGTCGGTGGAATGCCTCTCGAAGATTCCCGGTAATATAAATCCGGCTGAAACTCCTCGTTCCTAAAAGAAGCGAGCCACTTGAGCAAAGAAGGAATCAGCTCGAGTGGAAGTCGTACAAACTTTTCGAAAGAACGTATCCTAACTCGAAAAGGGTAGCGGAGACGGAAGCTCGGGACACAGTACGGCGCAGCTTCCGTGCTTTTTCGACGTCCCCTACTCGCGGTAAACAAAAAGCAAACAAGCTGAGAGGAGCAGAGAAACTGAGAGAAAGAAGAGGGGAATGGGAAATCGGTGAACGAAGACAGAGACGTTCGGGTCTCGAATCGAAACTAGTTTGTTTTCCAGGTCGAAAAGAAACGGGCCGACCGGGGAACGTGGACGTCGTCGAACTTCTGGACACTCGATACACAGAATAAGGCCGGAGTCGTACCGCAAGATTTTCTTTCCTCGAGACGAGAAGGATATTTTGTTACGCGGATACGATTGCGACGATCGGGACACGTTTTATGTACCCGCTCGTTCGCTCGGCCCGTTTTCTTCTTGTTTCCGAGGGACGGCAAGGGAACGCCCTTCGAACGAACCGGGCCAGCCCGAGATCTCGATACTTTCGTTTTGTTCACGCGCTCGTGTAGGTACGCGCGAACGTTCGTTGCAGAAATCCTTCGGACCGCGATCGAGGTTTCATTTAAATGAAAATTCGTAATTGAACCTGCAGCGCTTGAAATTACACCAGGTTTTAATCTCTTGATGCCCGTTTCGAACACATACTTAACCACCCTGTCTCGTTTTGTCCATTTTATCCCGCCCCTCTAGATAGCCTTTAGTTTTGTTTGCGTGTTATTCGCATTGCGCGCGATTTCTCGTTTTACGCTTCTCGCGTTTTAAATTTAAAACACTGAGAATTCTACGCGTGGAAATTTGAGGGCATAGAAAACTCTACGCGTGGAAATTTAAGGCACTGAGAATTCTGCGCATGGAAATTCGGGGTATAGAAAATTCTACGCGATAATTTCGGAGCATGTAAAATTCTGCGCGTGGAAATTCGGGGCATAGAAAATTTTACGCGTGGAAATTCGAGGCATAGAAAATTCTACGTGTGGAAATTCGGGGCATAAAAGTTTCTCAGCGTAGAAAATCGGAACGTTGAAAATTCTACGCGCGAAAATTCAGAGCACAGAGACTTCTAAACATGGAAAATCGATGCACAGAATCTCCCACGCGTGGGAATTCGAGACGGAAAATTCTCAACGTGGAAATCCAGAGCGTAGAAAACTCTGTACGTCTAGTAGCTCCAGGCGTTTTACTTGGCAAAAAGTTTGGAATTGAGATCGCTTGGAAATCCGAGCAGAGGTTTTCCCAGTCCGGAGACAGTCGTCTTGGCGCGACGAGACGCCTCGAGGAGAACGTCTTCTCTGCCGCGAACACTTCGACGCCAATTTCTGTTATCAATGTAATATTCTGCAGCGAGAGGCCCCGGAAATGGCTCGTTGACTCTCGCCGCGCCACTCATTGCTACATCCGGCACGATACTCGCCGGTACACAATATAACTTGATACACTCGAAAGTGGAACAAAAGAGTTCCCTGGAACGTTTCGACCGTGTAACGCGTGCTTTGCACGTGCACCAACAGATTCGTCTTCGATTCCTATCGCGATCGATCTCACGGTATGTTTAATCGTTCGTCGGAGGACTGCGAAATGAAAATTAGTATAGAATATTTTTTCCTAATCATTTTAACCCCTTGCACTACTTTCGCGATGAAGATTCTGAACAGAGTCTAATGTGTACGTTATTAGTTTCCTTTGAACCGAAATACAATTATATTTTGGCATTCTTAATGTACAACTATTGAAGAACATATAGGCATACAATGGAATGAATGTCTGTGCCGCTTGGGATTTGGTATCTTGTTAGAAATGCTTTAAATCAGTTACAAGTTACGTGTAATTTTCCATGTAAAAATTAGAACGATTCACATTCAGCTGAAGGTGTTCAATATTGATATACAGGGTGAACCACGAATCGTGACCTCTGTTATTAGAATAAGTTAGGTATAAGGTATAAGTTGCGAGGAAGCAACGAAAAACAATGGCAGATGCGTTCTGTCTGGTTCGGTTCGTCTGGCACCGATCACAGGAGTCGAATTCTCGGAGGAAACAGCGGGCGTAACGAGTTAATGTACCTGATTCGAAGAAACGAAATCCAATCTCGCGAATTCATCGGGCAGAACACGTTCTGCCTGGACCCGTGGCCCGTCGGGTGTATTCTGAATGGAATCATTCATGCGGGGACACGTAGAACACGAAGACTGCTGCTGCTGCTGCTGCCTGGTCCCACCCAAGAGATAAGCCAGTCTTAAAAAGTAAAAAGTCTTCGAGTATATCCGGCGTCGCGCACCAATCGGAAGATACCACTCGACCTTATCGATGGATTCGAGGAACTTTTTATCCTGTGGCTCGATGCCAGAACGTCTTTCTCTTGCCCCGCAGTTCCTCGATGATGGCCAATATCGCGACTCCGGATATTCCTTCGGTACTTTGTTACGGCGCTTTGTATTGCCGCGTGCCGCACAGTCAAAATCACAGAGCTTTCGATAGAAATGCGGTAGAGCGATGAAATTTTTTTGAAATTAAACCTCAAACTTTGTAGAATATGGGAAAATAGGGAGACAGCAACATCGCTGGGTCCTGGATGAAAGGTTGAGAACTACTGAGAGCACCGAACATTGTTACTAAATCATATTTCTGCTAGGAAAACATTATTGCTACATCTAAGATTGCGGACACTTGAGAGCACGGGACCTCAATAAATCATATTTCAAGGAGAAGGACATTATTACTACGTCCTAGAATAAAGATTGACGTTTCTAAGGAGCACAATTCCCAGTAACGACATAAATCCTAGGAAAACATTTGCATTTTCTTATCCATTATGTAAACAATCTATTTTCCAGCAATTTCAGGATATTACATGGACAGCATTTCGTAATTTACCCTAGAAACGTAATTTATTCTGGACTAGAGATCCGAGACTTTGGCAGGCACTATACCAATGACAATGATAATAAACTTTTATTTTCCATAAAAATCTAAGTTTAAAATGAGTTCTGTGCATACTTTGAAAGATTCAGGAGCAACCTATTTCTCGCGAAAGGCTCCCGAGATGAATATTGTATAAATTCTTCTTGGCGAGTGGTACTGACAAAACCGAACTATAAGTCAGAAGCTAGTCAGCTGTTAGGTTTTTTCCAAGCCGATCGTGCAAGAGGAATACATTTTCCGCTGCGTTGATCCAGCGATTATGCATTCCCGCGTTTCCCAGTTGTGCTCCCCAGGGCTGAAAAGCGGCGCTCTCGATCGGTTTCGCGGAGCGTGTCGCAAACGATTTTGCGAAACCTCGGCAACCGTAAACAAATGCGCTATCAGCGTCGAATAGCTGCCGGTTTATCGTCTGTGGACGGTTAATGGCCGCGAAGCCGTTCGCGCTGCGAGATAGTTCTACATTCTACCTTTTCGAGAAAAACAGGTTCTACGGCGCAGACTGTTTTCCGCGTCATCGTTATTTCTCTTTATGGGAGACCATAACCGTTATAACCAAAAAGACAAAAAATCATGGAATAACAAGTATTTCACCGACTGAAATCGTGTTGGTTACAGTTAAGGATTACAAGTAATCGAAAATTATTCTCTTATTGGCGAATGTTCTCGTCGAGAGAAATTCATCTCGATCGCTTATAACAGTTATCGAGGACGGCCCAATTTTTGGAAACTAGTGAAAGTAAAAATCGCAATTTTTTAATCATTTCTTTTTTTCTTTATATTTTGTGTAGATCCCCCTAAATTTCAATAATAATCGGCAAAAGGGCCATATTTCGGCCGCTGTATTTGGACCACCGGTGGTACATCCCGTCGTGAATGTGTTAATGATTTTGATCGTAGAAAATTTTGGAATAATTTTTACTTTTTGGCCTTCAAGCTTCCTACCGTTTCATCACGTTCATCGTGAATGCAGGACGATTCGCACAGTGTGAAATAAATGTTCCATTGTGACCGTTTGAAAAGCGACACAAGCAGAAAGGTTCTGCCAGCAGCGGACGAAGCGTACGCGTCCGATAGAACGAGCAGCACCGTGCACCGCCATTAATTTTGACACGGTTACGCAACGATCGATTCGCCTAATCGCGAGGCTCACGGCCCAACGGACCAGCGTCATCTAAATCAATTGGACGCTAGAACGACGGGTCAAATCGATTAAACGATCGATCGTGGAGCAGCGAGCTGCCGCTTGAAACGGTACCACGACGTGCCGATCCGTCTAACAAAAATATTATCCGATTCGTTCGTTTGTGAAGAAGTAATATTGTAATTCGCGCCTTTATATATTCGGCAGAGTAATCTGACGCGACCTCTAATCTGATTTGAGCCATAATCTAATTTGATCGTTACTAAAATAAATGCATTCGTTAAAACATATATCCACGCATAAATTGTAACAATATTTTTTGTAATTTCTTTGAAACAATGCCACAAGAATTTCTAGTGGTGCTTCAGAGTCACCGTTCGAGTGCTAAGGGTTAATTCCACCGATTTTATAGAGAAACGGCCCACTGTGCGTGGTACGAGGTACACCGCGCGTCGACGATGGTAATGAATGATAAGAACCGCCTAATCCCGCCCGTTACACGTACGTGTCCGTCGTCGGGCAGGTGTATCGAGGTGTAGACGACGCTCTCGGTGTCTACGTGATACGAATTCGGTGGTTCCCGACGCGACGGCGCGGCGTTCGTGGAATCCCGAGTGAATATTATTTTCTTCGGCGCGGACGACAACGGCCGCGACGACGATGACGATGACGGCCAGGGAAAATAAAGCTCGCGGAGGTATACGATGATCGTCGTCCCGTTGGCAACGCGCCAGTCGTCGCCTTTTGTCCTCGGCTGCACGCGACCAGCCTCTCGACTCGATACGTGTCGCTGAAATGGTAATGGCCCGCAGGAATGCGCCTGCCGTGCTCGCCCCGGAACACCGGTGGTCCCTTTCCCCTTTCCCCTGTCCCCTTTCCCATTTCCATTCGTCAATCTTTCGCGATCGGGGACCTCCGCCGTGCGAACACCATCGACAAATGGTCCACCGGTAATATGGCTTCCGTCTGCCAAAAATTCTTTCAACATTTTAGTCCTTTCGTTCTACGATTTTTCGTCTTTATATATTGTACAGACTATCTCAAATTTCAGAATAACTGTTATCTTTGGTCCCCGATTGAAACAGCTCCGAGTGCAAAGTGTTAAAGGCTGCATACACTAATAAGATCGGCGCGGATGAGATCGATTCGTCGGCGTCGATCGCATAAAAGTGCTCCGAGATGGAATTCAGTGGGATTAAGACGTCGGAAGGGGCCGTTCGATCGTAATGCTCGATCCCGGGACCTTGGGTGGTGCACCGGGCCCAGAGCCGTCGTGGTGCTAGTCTACGGAGATTCACGCGTGTCTAACCGATTTGCGGCGCGCACTTGTTCAGCAGAGACGAGCACGGTGCGTGTCGCCATTTGCAGATCGGGCCGGTGCACTCTCCTCTCCCGTATGCACCGAAACTGGTTTGCACCTGATACCGGCTTCGTGATCGAATGACGCGTTTCAATGCGTGCTTCTCCGTCCCCCTGTGCGTGCCCTCTCGTCCGTGAGGGGGCCCCCTCGGGCCCCCATCGGGCCCCGTCGGTGTGCCCCCGGTTGTTCCAGCTTATTTTTCTTCCGCCGGTCCCCGCGCCGCCGCGCCGGTTGCTCCTTTTTCCACGTTCACAAAGATCAAGCTCACGCGAGATCTCCCCTCGATTTATAAATGTGCGTTCTTTCTTTTCTTCTTTCTCCTTTCTCTCTCTCTCTCTCTCTCTCTCTTCCCCTTTCTTTTTCAGTGCTTCATCCCTCTTGCTCCTCGCCGCTCGCCCTTTTGCCGGTCGCCGCTCGTCTACTCACCGATTTTTTTCTTCCTCAACGAGCATCGAGCCTCGAATTTTTGGCGGCTGAGCGCGGGCCCCGTTCGACGCTACGCAAAAATTTTTTCGAAAATTTTTCAACCCTCTGGGACCCTGGGAATAGCAATTTTTGTGATGTAGTTTGGGAAAATTGCGAGTTGGAAAGATGTTTATTCTCTTCGTTGGGGAGAAGAAAGGGAAAATGGCAGAAAACTTTTGTAATTGTTAATCGGACGCGTTCGCGAGCAGCGCCAAAGTTTATGCAATTTTCGAGGTCTTTGGCAGTCAAAGTGTTAAACATCTGTGCAGTTTTGCGCTCGATCGCAACAGTTTCGTCGTAAATGCATAAAATCCACGGCGCAGCGATAATGAAACTATCTGAAGTAAACGAAACCGTGAAGTGTGCACAGGCCCCACCCAGACAACGATAAACCAGAAGATAATGCTGGAATAAATCTGTAAATAGGTGTAAAGAATGATAAGAAGTGGTGGTTAAATAATTTCAGGGACGAATAAACGTTTGCGTCGGTTCCGGGAGGATCGAAAGGTATGTGTGCGTTAGGCGTTTGCGGAGAGCAGTTTCCGCAGCGATAGACGCGAGAGATCTACGGAAGAGGCACGCGATCCAAGCGCGTTATTTGAACAGACCGATAGGGGACTATCGTTGAGGAGACTCTCGGGCCCGACCAGGCCCGACCGGGCCCAGATAAGACAAGCTGTAACGCGAAGCCGGGCACGGTCGGATGACGAGCGAGCCCGATTCCTTTCACCGGCTACACGAAACGGGCCAGCCAAGCCGCAACATACAACTCGCACAGCTATAAATCATCGGTATCGTCGTTACCGATCGGAAATTCAGACAACAATGGACCAACGGCAGCCACCAATCGACGATACTCGCGCCCGATCCGCTCGAATTTGCCGATTAGGCTCGCCCGCTAACGTTTTTGCCGGCTTCCGACGAATTTCTCCATTTTCAGAGGTTCACCTGTTTACACTGGAGAATTGTCGCTAGATCGCTAAATTTTCCTGCCAAAAATTGCCGATCTTCAAAGTGTCGTAACTTCGCGAAAAAACCTCACGTAATATTCGTTCTTATATCATTCTAAACCTTGAACCTTCTACTTTCGATGGCCATTTTTCGTTTTTCCGTAGAAATTGTTTTACCCTGCGTAACGGGTGAGAAACTGAATATGCTTTTTCGTTTAGGCAAATTCAAACGTCGACAACACAACCGCCGAATTGAGCCGACGCGACGCGACATTGGACAAATTGATAGAAGGCAGAGATACGGCGTCGTATTATTACGTTTCTGGTCGCGTAGCCGGTCGTCGCGTGTTGGCTCGTCGATTCTGGTCACGCGACCGCGATCGCCACGTGTAAAAACGGCTTTATGTGCGCGGAATGACCGACAAACCGTGGAAGAATGGCCCCGAGCGGGGAATTAAACATCGTTGCGCCACCAGTCTACTGCGCCCACTATCTGCCGAGGATATCTGGGGTCACTGGCAAACCGATTCCGACGGAAATCGGATAAAGCCGCGTTCGATAAACGACGAGATCGATAAACGCACCGAGGGGGCAGGGAGAAAGCGGGTTACCCACTGTGCCCGACGCCTACTCCACATTTCTATCGAATGGCAAACATCGGAATCCGTCGAGTGCGAACGTCACCGGAATCCGTCGAATGCAAACATTGCTAAAATCCGTCAAACCTAAGGATTACCGAAATCCATCGAATGCGAGGAGTACACACAAAACATTCTGTTTCATTCGGGAGGATTCTACTTGTGCAATTTTTCGGGAAACAAGTGCCATCCTGGCAAAGAATATCCAAAAAATTGTGCTGTACGTTGCGTTTAACCCTTTGCACTCGAAGCTATTTTAACTCGAAAACAAAACATTTCTTTCGACCTAGAATATTTCCCCGGACGTGTACGTATTCCTTCTCGTCGAGGCACGGAATATCCCTAGGGATGGTTGCCGGGCAACCGAAAAATCACAGGATGCTCGAATCGGTGGCGGTCGGTCGAAATCATGCTCGTCTCGAGAGTACAAGTTGCTCGACATCGAGCGAGGGGTTAAAGACAAGGGAAAAAGGAACGGGTTTAAAAAGACGCGCGTGATCCTGACCGGTGGAGAGGGGCTGTCGGTGGGCGAGGGGAAGGATCGGCGAACAAGAAGAAGAGGATCCTGAAGAAGCGAAGCCCGCATGCGACATCCGAGACACTCCCTTTCGCCCTGCCGTCTTCTATTCCGGCTCTGCGTCCTCAGAAAAGGCCAGAGAAAGGAGATTGAATCGTCTCCTCTCGGGCCAGCTGGTCCTCTCTCCTCTCTCCCTCTCTCCCTCTCTCCCTCTTTCTGTCGTTAATCCTTGGCCGCGTCCTGATCCTCACGACGGACGCCGAGAGGGCCTGTGCTTCGTTCCTCGTCCTTCGTCCTTCGTCCTCCCCGCTTCTCTCGTATTATAGACTTTTCTGAAACCGGACAAAAGGATTCCCCTCGTGCACGTGCAACCGCCAATCGCTCGAGAGGGACTCGTGGAAACGTCGAACACGTGTTCCTCGGGACGAGTTAGGCCCTTTGGATATCCTGCACAATTAACCCCTCGCCTGGTCTCCCGCTCGGTAATCTACCGCGAAACATTTCTGCTCGTGCCCGCGTTTATTCGAACGGTTACACGTCGATCGCAAGGCAATGGAATTTTGGGACGGAGTTGTACATCCGTCCATTATTTGCTAATAACTCGGTAAATAATGG
Source organism: Halictus ligatus (assembly GCA_028454255.1). Taxonomy (NCBI): domain Eukaryota; kingdom Metazoa; phylum Arthropoda; class Insecta; order Hymenoptera; family Halictidae; genus Halictus; species Halictus ligatus. The sequence continues at coordinate 16,011,695 of CM052134.1, forward strand.
GAATGGAATTTTGGAAACGAGTAAAGTCGACAAATATTTAACAGCTAGACATTCCGTGAGACGCTTCACGGTTGCGGTCTTCGTTGCTCCGAAGTCCTCGAAGAGGGATCGAAGTTGGCGCAACGAAAATTCTGTAGAAACTTCTGTAAAACTTCTGAAGAAAGGACTGGACGGTTTCTCGAGAGAATCTTTCCGATCGAAGACGCAAGTTTGTTTCGCAGCCGGCAAAACGGGGGAAAATTGGAGATGATCGGGACGAGCTGCGCACAGGAGAAGCAACAGCGACTTTTCAAGAGTTTTCCGACGTTTAAGAGGCGAGACAACAAACAGGAGAAGACGGTTCCCGGGTGCGACGACAACGAGGGGAAACGTCGATATAATCGGTTCACGTCGACGGCGACGACGAAGACAAGTCGGGCCATTAGGGGTGTTTTTCTAGGCGCCACTCGAGCAGAGATAATATTTTCAGGCCGTGATCGGAGCATCGGGCCTATCCAAACACGAGCTTTCTCGGCGGGGACGCGTTAACGATGGCCGATTTGCAAACAAGTAGCCGCTTCGAAGGGCCCAACCATTTTCTCGAGGACTCGGAAGCCGAGTGGCCCACTCGAACGAATTTAGGGGACCCGTAGTTTCACTTGAACCTGGAGATTGCACGAGTCAATTATAAAGTCTTCAAATCCAGGTACCCATTAAATGTCCAGGTTTTAAAAGGAATTTTCACGTTAATATATCCATTCCACCAAACTTGACTAGGATCTGTAAAATGCAAAAAAGTTGGAGAACTACTCGATATCGTACACATTTAATTTTTCTCAATTTTTATTTCATTCAATAACTTACTTTGATTTTATGGAATTTTTCTGGTTTCTAGTTCGGCAGTCAAAGCGTTAATAAACTTCCAGACTTCTTTGACTATTTTCAAATATGAATTTTGCTAACATCTGATAAGTAAACTTCTGCATTTACAAAGACTTATTTTGCAGAAATTTTTATATTGAAAAATGAAGACACGTCAGGATTAGACAGAAGTGAAACAGCCAGTTTAGAACACAGGTCCCGGCAATTGTGTTTACAGCGTCCCACGAAGAGACTCTCTTCTAAGCAGCCAACCACTTTACACTGTTTATGCTACCGACTATAAATCCTAGCAAGAGTCTAGCCACTTCCCCGCAGATTTTCGAAAAGCTCCGCTGCTGAAGGAGAGCGATTCACTGCTGTTCAAAAACCGACGTAGAAAATCCAGGAGCAGTCTGGAGCCCACGTGCAGCTAAGGGATCTAGAAAAACCGTGGAAAAAATGAATTCCACGGGCGGCGTGTCTTGGCGCATTAACCTGGACATGAAACGGGGACCGCTTTGAAAAGCAAACAATTAACGAAGATATGAATCTTCCTGTCGGCTCCGATACATACACACGAGAGAGAGAGAGAGAGAGAGAGAGAGAACGTATAATAACTCGGAGCCGATAATGGGACCCGGTTCCCCTTCCTCGCGTTATAATCCGACAGGGCCCTCGGTTCATTCGTCTGGAAGCCTGATCGTCATTCTGTCTTTCGCATTTCCGATCCTAAAAATCTTTAACGGGCGAGTATCGATTCGCGCGAGATCGATGTTTGTAGGTGCGCAACAATAAACTCTGCCAATTTTGAATTTAAGGGGTAGCGAGCTCGAACGAGAAGTCGAAGCCAGCGCATATATTTATAAACTCAAAAAACCCGCGGCCATAAACATTCCCATTCCACTTACGACTAAGCAGGTGGCCGCGCAGCATCTCGTGATTTATCGCTAATTGCGTCGGAGCGTAAGTACAGGGTCGAAATCGTCGGGCGAGTTTGAGAACAACAACGATTCGGTAGTCGGTGCCCCTGGCCGGTCGTCAATTAAGAATCGGCCGGTTAATTAGTACCGACACTCTCGATCGGGTATCCTCGAGGGAAGCAACAGGTTGAACCGTCGTCGGCGTCGTTCCATCCCTTTTCCGAAGAAAATTTATATTTTCGCTGATAGGATCGTGATCCCGTACGGTTTCTATTAGGGGGGCCCATAGGTAATCAATTATTTTGCAATCTAAAACAAACTTTGTAGTAAATTCAGGTCTTCTAGGTTCGGTGCAGAACTAGAGGCAAAACAAATTTTTTGCAAATAATTACTTATGGGTACCCCTAATATATTTCCACTGGTAGGATCGTGCTCCCGTATGGTTTCTATGTACCGGAGAGGCAGAGCCACGCGCGGGATAAATAGATTCGGCTAGGTACGATCGAGAGATCGTGACGAGCGTCCCCGTTTCCTTTCTGTGTGGCGAAAAATCAAGGATTTATGCGCCGGGTGCTAAACACCCGAGCGCTCCCCGGCTTCTTGAATGGCTCGCGGAATAATTTATCGAGGTCATTCCACCGTGAATCGATTCAGAGGAGGCCCTCCTCCTCGCCGGAAGTCGTTGCTCCCTTTTTCGAACCTGTATAGCCCTCGTTATCAATGGGCTCTGGTTCTTCAACCGGTCGTAGCATAATTCCGATTTTAATCGGACCGCTTTTTTCCGCCCGACCAGCACACGCTAATCGAAATGTTACGTTCGAAGATATTAACTCGCGACGGACAAACGTATCAGTGCGACATCGAAATTGGTTGCGTTAATTACGAGAAGCAGGGAACAAGCAGAAACCTGTTTTCTTGCTTCAACGACTTTAACGTTAGATTTACGGGACCTGTCAAAATGACGGATTCTAAGTTTTTTAATTCACGATTTTGAAGATCCATGAGGAATTATTTAACAAATTGATTTCTCTAGGTATATATTATTAAAAAAGTAGCTTTAGTGAAAATAGTCATTTTTAGTGCTCCATAAAACTAGTGTTAAGAATTGTTTTAAAACGATACAAACTCGAAAATATACTTCTGTCTTACTTAAAGAATTTTTAGAAGTCATACACGATGAAAATTGTTTTCAGGAGAATTGAACAATTTTCCGCATCTCCGCTAGAGTGCCCCCAACCGACGTCGCGCCGATTTTCAATTGAAATAATCGCGTGCGTGAAAATTAAGCGAAAATTGCGCGCTAACTGGTCCGGGCGCGAGTCCAGCGGGACCATAAACTTGCCTAGGTTAATTACACCGAAGTAGACGAGCACAACGCGAAGGACGATGATTGTCTACTCACTTCCGGCCGCTGTCGAGGAACCTGTCGAACTCGACGGACATTTTGCAGCATAGGGCGCGCCTGTTGTGCGAGGATGAGCACTTGGTGTTGATCATGTGGCCGTCTGAAAGCAAAGAAGAGAAGGGAGGATCGTCAGCGAAGGTGGGCTTGCCGTGCAATTAATTAAGAGGTTAATAATCATCCTGGCCGGGTCGCCGCAACCAGGGGTACCTTAATTAATTCGGCTCGATGGCCTCTCGCTCCTGAAGGAGCCCCGCCGATACGCGATGTTCCGACCGGGCTCGTGTATGTACAGTAACGAGCAAAACTGAGTCCATTTGAAGTAAACGAATTAACTAATATCGATGAAATTTTCAGCATAGATATAATTTATTCGAGCGAATCAAACACATTTTTTAAATTTTCAATACAGGCTCCGATAAAAAATCTGAAAAACCAACTTTTACTATTTCTTTTGCGATTCCGACCAATTCAAACTTTTTCCAAAAATTGTTTACACCACGTCCAATAAACTAATCCTTCTGACTTCTCAATAACATTCAAGTCATTTGATCTAATTTTTAAAAAGTTAGGTTGCTTCAAACAGGGTAGACTCAGTTTTGCTCGTTACTGTATGTATGTATTTACACGGGGTTGGGACGATCATCTTGATACCGTGCGCGCATACGTGTGTACCTGCGCCGAAGCACTCCCACGATACGCTTGTTCCCTGGGCCGCCACGCGCTTCAATTACGCCGGCGAACAATGCCCGGCAATTAATCGGGCTGGTCGCAATTAAAAACCTTGCTGCGGCGAGCGGGCTCCTTTCGCTCGCGCGAGATCTTCTTGCGCGTTAAACTTTACACAACTTTTTCTGCGAACCACGGTTGCTCCGGCTAGACTCGAGTTCTAGCTGCTCGCCAGTGTACGAGAAACGTAACTAGATTCGACTGGAACAATTGTGGGCGACAGTGGATTCAACCAAATGGTTTGGAAATGTTAACGAGAATTTATTGCTGTCGCGGACGACTATCCCCCTGCCGGCCGACGATTCGGCGTTTCCCAGGTAATACGGCGCACCAGTTAGCCCCGCAGCAGAAGCGTGGGTGGACCCGAGCCAACAGGGAGGATAATGGCACGGAAGGACGGAGGAGGAGGGATGAGCACGCGAGCCCTCGGGCACCGTCCGACATTTGACCTCACCACGCGCTCTGCACCGGTTTTGCACCTCCGCCTCGGTCGCTTCTACCTGCCTCGCATATCATCCACCCTTCATTCCTTCAGCCACCTAGATACAAATAGCTTTCGGAATGGTTCGAATCACGCCGAACACCTTGGTTTGAAATCGTTTGGCCTGGTTTCAACGTAATCGAACCCGGCTGTCGTCGAATATAGTCCAAGATAATTGATCTAGGTGTATATATATGTACCATCGAGACTGGACAGAACGCATTTGCACAGTGTTATCCAGGTCCTAATCGAACCTAGTTCAACGTAGTTTGATCTAGTTGCGCCTAGTTGGACGTAATGGACTCTAGTTGGCGTTGATTGTAGTTATGGGATAGTAAGGTTTAGTCGATAGCAATGTAGCATTATAATTCACCCTGGATCCTTTTCGGTAGGCTTTTCCCTAGGCCCTTTTCGGTCTTAGGCAGGCTTCTGCCAGCACGATGGAACCTAATTTGACATAATCGATCAGTTGCGCCCGTGGTGGCCAGATGAACACTTGTTCCCCCACTCTAATAGACTAAGGGCTGCTATATATATGTGGTTTTTGAGAGGAAAGTGTGGAAGGGAGTAGAAACGGCTTGTTGTGGAAACGATCACGTGGAAGAGACAAAGTCTAAGGGTCCGTTTGGTCCTGATGATTCAAGGGTTTTGGCTGACGTGTCTATAGCATGATTATCATGATGCGTTGGTGTTTAACTAGGGCCTAGGGTTATCGGGTATACACCACTTAAATTCGTAATATCTCCGGGGAGAGTATAGCGTCAGAATTACCGGGGCATGGAAGATTGAACGCGTTCCTGTCCGAATGCGAAATCCGCGGGCGTTTTCGCCGCTCGTCGGTCGGCGCAGTCGTTCTCCTCCTCTCGGCCGTCGTCGTCGTCATTTGCATCCGCGCCCGGAGGGTGCTGTTAGTATGCGCGCGACGCCGGGAGCACGCTCGACGATAATATTGCCGAGGAGAATCCTCCTCCGTTGCCATTTTTATTGCCGTGGATATTCCGACGGCGTGCTACTCGCACGGCTCCGCAGGGCCACGAATTTCAGAAAGCCGCGCGCCATTCCCGGGAATACCAATCACCGGGCACCATAATAATCAACCCCTCCGACCGTTCCGCCGGCGACCGAAACGATGAAAAACCCGGCGGCGAATTTCGCGACCGGAACGGCCCGCGAAAACGCCGCACGGCGGGCCATTTTTATTTTTCGTGTCGCGAAATAGATCGAAACGTGGCCTTTTCGCGAGCTAATACTCGATTCAGATTGAAATTTAATTTCAGAAACAGCCCCCTGTGAGGGTAGTTTTGTAAAGGCAGCTTCCCGTTTTAGCAATACTATCGTTCTCGTATTATTTTCGACGCGTTGGAATCTCTACGAGGAGGAGTTTATCTTCTAGTTCTTACGATTAATCTAGCTAATTTTTGTTTCGTATAAAGATCCGCAGTCTAGCGATTACCACTGTATAATTAACGGAGGCACGAATTTGCTTTCTGCGATTCTGGCTACTGTAGCCGGCGGATTCCATCGACTCGGATTGCGATAGCGACTCGGCGTCGAATTTCGCTCGCGAAGCATCCAATCGATCCTCCAGCGAGAAACCGACCACTACGATCGAACATTCACGGCTGATGATTCGACATAGTCGCGAGGAAATTAACGGGCGTCAGAAATATTTTGAATAATGATACAGCAACCTTACAGTCGCCGCTCGAGTGCTAAGGGTTCAAATTTCGCCCCGGTTTGGTGCAATTCCGGCAGAAAGTTTTTATTCTGCATAAAGATCCGCCTGTGAGTCCGAATTTAACAGGGACTTTTTATTTTCCCTGAAAATCTGCAGGCCACCGATGAATATCAGAGATCCGAGAAAACTGACCCGTGCAAGTTTGACTCTTACTTTTCGACGGAAGTATGCCGGACGATGATCGCGCGGCTATCAAAAATTGCGCAAGAGGAGCGCGTTTCGGTGACAGCGCGCGCGCATGGTCGGACACCGCTAAAACTTTTGAGATGATTGACGAGTCGCTGGCTCCTACACGCACGCGCTCGTTTCGCCAGCAATTATCGCATGAACGAGGGCAACCATTAAGTCCCGGCCGCGTAATTATCCGTGCCTGGTATTACAACAGAAATAAACGCGGCTCGCTCGCTGCAACGTTTCTTTTTTAATAGAGCCATTTAACCTGGGGAGAACGTTTACCTGGAAGCAACGGAAAGCCGCGGCCTTCGGGACCGGCTTCGAGGTTCGACCGATACACCTCGTGTAAAGAACAAACGATAATCGATCTACTTCGACGTTGCGCGCTAACCTGCTAACCGGCTGTAACGAGTTTACTCGTCGTTCGTATCGCGCCACCACCGTTTCTCCATCTTTTATTGCGATTCGTCCGGCAATTCCGCTAATTAATCATCCTCGGCTTCACGTACTTCGTGTTCATCTTGAATTTTTGCGAATCGCATATACATGCGTGTCCCACATAAATAGGAACACGGATTACTGCAACATGTACTTCAATTACGTCTCAGGAAATCGACAATGCCTACAGATCATTTCTTAAAAGATTGCGATATTGTGTAATTGGGGACGGTCAACATTTCGAACATTTATTATGATATGTCCTTTGTGCGACACTTTGAAAGGTCTTCGAGGCACGACTTCGGGTCACGGTCGGGAAATCAAAAGGCGAGGCGGATTAGCGAGTCCGTTTCAGTCGTTTTTCAAGCATAACTGTTCAAGAAACAGTCGGGAGAGCGAAGATCATAACGAACGACGACAGTTTTCGGCTCCGGTCTTAATTACTTCCTTAATTAACGAGCTTCCCCTCCAGGAGCGGCCGAGGTAACGATCGTGGGTCTCGGCCCGGCCCGAGTTTCTCACTATTAGAAAAATTACGCGCGCCTTCTGATCCGTGATATCGCGCGAATTACAAGAACGCCCTACCCGGCAACGATTTAATTAATCCTCGAGCGGCGAGCTACGTCTTCTGCTCCTCTTTTTGAATGAGCGATAGTCCGAAATTCTACCGACCAAGTTGCGCGCCAAGATTTTGACTGGTTTCGCAACCGAGATGGATAATGAACCACCATTTTTGAGATTTCCTAAAATACAGAAATGTAACAGATTATTTAGTCTTTTGAGATTGAGTTCTCGAAGAAATCGGACGCCTTTGCTGTCGCTTCACGGTGACACAATAAATTTTTATACTCTCTAACAGGTGCGGAACGAATAACAGGTGGCACTATCCTAATTAGCGATCGCTACTCTAATTATCCCATAGATGTCGTGATCATCGTACGTCGTGTTCCAACGAAAGAAAAATATTGCAACGACTCGGACGGTTAAGCGTGTTTCGCTTCTTGCTGATCGATCGAGACAATTTTTCTTTTGCAGAAATCGCTACCGGCTTAACGATTAGTGTTTATACTCACTGGTTTGGTTCTGGAAGTAGGGATCGTCCCGGTCGGTGAAGAACCACGTCTGCAACAGAGAACGGAAACGCACAATGAGAACCAGAGTCGCCAGGCTGTCGGCGATTTCGAATCGATCGAGCGAGAAAGTCTAACGATCGGCGTGTCGGTCACGTACAGGCGCCATTGTTTACAGCGGACGTTTCTAGACGACGCAACAGCAACAGCACACACGCCGAGCCCCGTAGCCGCCGCGAAACCGATCATAAATTTCGATTTCTTCGCGACGGCACCGAGCGGATCGCGAGCTCCGTCCACGTCCGCAACCGGGATCGATAAATCTTCGAGAGCCGGCTGGCTGCCTTTTTTGGGATCGATCGCGAGCGTTTCACCGCTCGATCCGCACCGGGAAAATTAAGCTATAACAGCGGTTTTTTTTCCAACGACTTTGACACACCGATTCGCCGCTCCGTTCAATCTTAATTAACGCTGAGACCATTAAAAGCGACTAGTACGCGCTGCTTTATAAAAATTGCACGATTCAATTTCCTGCGACTACGCTCGAATATAGAAACCGTGTGCAGTTCCGTGGGTCCGTAGTCTATAAACAATTGACGAGTCGGCGAAACGATGACTTAAACCCACCCTAATTTACCCTGCTCTTCATGATGCCTTACTGTGAACAAAATCCGTAGTGGATGACATGTTCAGTATTCCATGTTTAACGTTCAATCCTATAGGACTGAGAATATTGTTGAACAGCTGCCGTTTTCAATCATTGTGGGTGAAAAACTGAAATATCGAGAACGTAGAAACATTCATGTGAAGCCAGATGTACAAGCGTTCCACCCAAATCAGTGTATACTCGCTGTACACACGGTACGATACTCGAGTTCGTTGCACTTCCTCGCGACAACCGACTCAGAATTAGATTTGACGCCTGTCAAAAGTGTTTAATTGGACCGGATAAGGTTCAATTAGCGACTCTACTTATTCAGCAGAGGACCTAGGGAATTGCTATCGTCCGAGGAGCAATCGCGCTGGCAAAAACACCTATGATACGAGGTCCCATTGTCGGGCACGCTGATATCCAGGGTCGTTAGGATCGGTGCAGCGCACGTGTTAAACCAGTCGCCTCCTATTTTTAGTTCCCTTCAGGAAGCGAGCAACGAGCAAGAAGGCAGGGCAGACGTCAGGAGCATTGTCTCGAGGACTTCCACGTGGTTCATTACCCCGCGGATGTTCCTATTCGGAAGATAAACTGTGGGAACCGAAAGGACGTCGCCGGGAAGCTGAAATCGGGTCTCGTCGCGTCGACTGTGGATCCTGGAGGAGAGGTTTCTGCTTGTGCAATTGGTGCAACAACGGTGACGTCCGTCGTCCAATTTGAGGGCGTCGCGACGGACGTCCGGTGCAATTAAAAGATTAAAGAATCGTAGCAACCTCGAAGGAAGAAAGAAGAAGGTGAGGACCGGCGCGGCGAGACACGAAGGAGAAAGAAGACGCACCGTCGCGTCGACTGTGGATCCTCGAGGAGAGGTTTCTGCTTGCGCAATTGGTGCAACAACGGTGACGTCCGTCGTCTAATTTGAGCGCGTCGCGCCGGACGTCCGGTGCAATTAAAAGATTAAAGAATCGTAGCGACGTCGAAAGAAGAAAAAAGAAGGTGAGGAAGAAGAAGGAGAAAGAAGACGCACCGTCGCGTCGTCGAGCGTCGTCGAGCGCCGTCGTCGTCAGCGTTCGCAGAAACGATACGAATATCCGGCAAACAAGAAACACTGACGGAGGGACGAGCAACGGGATGACGTCACTGGCACCGGCGTCACGTTACATCGACATAATTACGTTAATCCGCGCACGTACAGCGCGGCTAAAACGGGCGTCATTGTACGGTAGCTCGATCTCTTCGGAGCCTAACGCTCGCATTCGCGCTCTCTTTGCTTTTGTTTCTTTCTCTATCTCTCTTTTTCTCTCCCACTCCGAGCCACAGGATCCCTGATACGTTTCGACTTCGAGAGGTCGTGCACCGCTTCTGTGGGTGGCGGCAGTTGCCAGCGAGGCGAATTAAACTAATCGGACGTTACGCTAGATTAAGGGAATCCGAGACCGCTCGGCTAGACCAGCCTCGTTCCTTCTAGCGAGGAGCTTGTCCAATGGAAGCGTTTTTCAATTGAACGCTGGGTGTGCAATCCCTCTGGTGAGTAGGAGACAGGGAATTCTCGATATATGTCAGCAACGCGGGTCTTCGTGTCGTTTATCGTCCAGGAGTCACTTTCTGCCAGAGGGCTACTCATTTTCCCCATATAATTCTTTCCTCCACGAGAGGCCTACTCATTCTCTCTCTATAATCCTTTCCTCCATGAAAAAGCTAGTCATTCTCGTCTCCATTGCTTTTCTCCAAGAGAGAACGACTCATTTTCCTGCTGCAATCCTTTTCTCCTCGAGAGAGCTACTCATTGGCCACGTATAATTTTTTCCTTCGCAAGAGAGATATTTATCTTCCCTCTACGATTATTTTTTCTGCCAGAGAGCTACTCATTCTCCTCATATAATTCTTTCGTCCACGAGAGGCCTACTCATTCTCTCTCTACAATCCTTTTCTCCGTGAAAAAGCTAGTCTTTCTGTTCTCCCTTTCCCTGTAAAATTGACTCCTCCGCGAAACAGCTGCTCAGTCTCCTGTTCTGTCAATTTTCCCTAATTTTTCTCCACGAAAGAGCTCTACATTCTTCAGCGAGAAGCCTATCGACTTTCTCCACAGCTTTTTCAGAATGTATATCTGCCGATGTTCGATCCGGTTTCTTATCTCGGCGGAGCCACCGGTGCGCACCGATCAGCGAGCATCGGCGAACGAAGTATATAATTCACGCGAACCGTTGTACCGAACTCGTGTTTTCGCTGGTCCGGGACACGCGAGGCTCGCCGGGACAGTCCCCCGCCGTTAACGATCGACTGGCGGCGTCCGATCGATCCGAAGGTCGAGAAAAAGAAACGAAAAAAAAAGAAACCTGGAACTCGAACAAGCACCGTGTACTTTCGTCGCGTGAAATTGCCGCGGCGCGGTCGGCAAGCGCTTTCAGATAAATAAACGACGTAATTGAGCAATTATCCGCGAGCGGTCCGAAGGTAGCACGGCTTTTGTAAATTGAAGGGTTCGGCGACGGCGAGTGGAGTCACTGAAACTAATGACAAACGTTCCAGAAGCGACCGGGATCGATCGCCGCCGCCCAACCGAGACTTTTTTCCCTCCTACCGATGAAACGTTAGCGCGAAGCACACCCGGGCACAACGAGGCAATCGAGCAGGATGACTGAGCCCGATCGGCGGCCCGACGATCGCGAACACGCTCGCGAACGGCGACAGGATCGACTCCTCCAAAAGAACAGTATCGGCAATATTTGCGGGCAGCGACGGTCAGGATCGATTTATCGAACAGAACCGTTTGCAGACATTGTCTCGCGAGATCCTAGACACCGGCCAGCCAAAGACCGAGTCGATTTGCATCTTGAAACAATTCCAAGCCCCGGGCAACAGCCTACTCCGGGTCTAGCTCTATCTCCTTCGACGCGGTAAATCATTCCCCGCAAATTGGCTCGTGAATCGGTAACACTCGTGAATCCGGGGTCCGGGCCCGGTCCCGAACCGGGCCCCGACTAATGTTTTCCAATATCCTCGCCCGACGCGAGACAATGCGAGAATCTATTCCCGAGAATTTATGGCGAGAACGAAATAGACGCGAAAACGTTTAGCTGCAGAACCGAATCGTGTGAGAAAGAGAGAGAGAAAGAGGGAGCATGGGAGAGCTCTATTCCCGACTCAGGTGCCCGCTTAATCACCGTCGGTTCCGCTGATTACACGTGATTAAAGCACCCTGGCCAAGATCTGCCAGCAGGTAAAAGGGTTTCGGGATACGAAAACGCGGATTCGTAATCGGCATTCTCGTGTGTACGTGGACGCAGTTTAGCGTGCAGGTCGAAGGGGTCGGAGGTGAACCGTGGGACTCTCCCATGCAGGGAAAACGAAATCCCCGTGATCGTTGCAAAAAAAAGTGGGGAACTGACCAATTTCGATCAACCTGTTGCCGGTGGACTCGAACTTTGAAGCTGTCGGAGCTTCAGAGCTTTCCAGCTTCGAAATCCAACGAGGAAACTGGTTCGAGCTAGTTAGCAGGATAGAAAAATTCGTGGCGAAATATTTGGACAATTCGGTACACTGTTGTAAGATTGACTGTCTGCGCAGGTGGTTCTAAATCGAGGCTACCAGCTTTCCAGATCCTGTAGCTTCTAATCGAGATACCGACAGCTTCAGGATCTTCGTAATCCCAAGTTCCGTGTACCGAGGCGTCAGTTTTTAGCTCTGCGGGCCGAGCCTTCAGAATCTTGATCTGAAAATGATCGAGGAGAGCTCGGGCTCCAAGGTAGATCTTTCCGTTGGTCGTGCGACGTCTCTCAATGCGTGGACAGGTCTCAAAGGGGACCGACAACAGCGTTACAAGCGAATACAGTACCGGATGGAGGAGATAAGTGCTCCGAAATGGTCTTTTAGCGAGCAGAGTACTGCCAGCGAACGCGCGATTCTCGAGAATCTGCCGGGCCGAAGGTTGGCCCTCGGCTTTTCTGGGCTACCGTTCCAGGAAGAAGCGTCCTCGTAGCCGTAGGGAACAGCGGAGAGGATTTACAATGCGCGCAATTAGTCGCGGCGAGAGATAATATCGCGAAAGTTCCATGCCGCTTCCTAAACCGCCTCTCTCTCTCTCTCCCTCTTCCTCTCCCTCTCTCTTTCTTTCTCTCGCAGTCGAATCTCGACAAGGTAACGGGCACTTTTTCGAGCCGAAGGAGAAACCGCGGAGAAGCTGATAAGCGCGTGGAACTGCGTGTCAACGACAAACGCGGAACGGAGGAGAGCAGATCAAATTCCGTACGCTCCGGGAATAAATGGTAACGCAAACAGACTAGTTATTGTCTGGCCTGGCCGTAACAGCCGGAACGCTAATCGAGAATAAGAGGGCGGAAAAGCCAAGCAGAAATAGAGCGAATCCCGTTCTCACGACGACGCACAGTGGTCCGACGCTCATTTTTTATTTATGGAGGAATACAACAAATCCTTTGAATAGCTTCGATCTGGAACTAATCGTTTTGGCAAGTTATAATATTGATCTAGTTTTGTGCAAAATTTCACGAGTTACTTCGAGATGCTTTCGCCGCAATTTAAGTTTAAATATCAACTTTCGGAATCTCCAAGAATGAATCAGGTGGAACGTAGAATAGAAAAATGCGTTTTGCATACCTGATCCTTGGCAAATTGGAACCATGTGCTGATAATCGCCGGCAGACGAGAATGATGATAATGTTTGGTTGTCTTCACGCTGACGAATACGTCATCCAGGTTCGTTGAAGGCGGTGCCATGGTCGCTGTCGCGACCGCGGGAGTCACCGATGATTCTTCGTTGATGATTCTCCTCGATGCAGGCACCTCCACCAACACGCTTCGGCTGTTCACCTCCACCGTCATTTCGTCTACCCACTGAAATAGATTAACGCAACGTGTTCACGCTATTTATGCATCGCAATTGAACAAATCTTTTTCAATATGACAGTATTCCCAAAAAATCAAGAATCTTCGCTTAGCACTTATGGGATTGTAGTGCGAGATTGTAAAGATGCGCTCGTGAGAAATTATTTAACAAATTGATTTCTTTGGGTATGTATTATTAAAGAAAAATGTTTCATGTTATTTTAATAAAGTAATGTAAAATAGTAACTGTTAGTGCTCCGTAAGTCTAGTGTTAATTGCGCCCAGCAGTTTCAGCTAACAATATATCCTGTCGTTTCTCGGTTATCTCGCCAGACGAATTTTTGCAACGGTTGCCTCATCGCGCTCGGTAAATGGGTTACGTTATAACCGGTTTTAATTACAGCCCGTGCTTCGCGCTAACAATGTAATTTCATTTGCTTCTTATTTCGTAAGAGCGAAGTCTTATTGCTCGCCCAACGGAGACGGGTGTAATAGCGATAACGATGATTATGGGATGCGCGGTACAGTAATTCGAACGACTTTGCTCGATGACCAAAACCGTTCTCCGAAAAGAAACAAGCACGTGCACGCACGGCAAACATTTACTCGAGCCGCCGGAATGAAAACAAACTCGACCGGGTAGACTTACCACTCTCGATTTGTCGTCGAATTAACATAACTAGATATCGCGTCCAGTATAGCTTCCGAGCGCATTGCTTCGCGCGTTTCTTTCGAGCCGCTGCGTCGAACCCGTTACACTGTGACGGGGTCAATTAAGCGACACTAATCGAACCGCTCGCAACAATGTTCTTTCTCCATCGATAATCGGACAATAACATCGCACGGAAACGTCGGAAACGAAAACAACTTTCTTATACGGGCTTATATTAAAAATTTAAAAAGTACGTTTTGTACATTTGTGTCAATTGTACACATTCTGAATATTTCGCCCAAATCCGTCAACGTTGCACTGAGCTGCAAACGTTCAACGATGAAAGCTTAAGGGTGAAAGTCGCAGAATTTTGGAACGTCTGCAGCTCGTTGCAAGGTTGACCGATTTTGATGAAATTCTGAGAATATGTATAATTCATACAGATCTACAAATCGTACTTTGTACATTCTCAATGTACGTCCACATAAGAAAGTAGCAAAATACAACTTTTAGTATTTTCTCTGTACTTTCGACCAATCGCAATTTCTGTAAACAATTGTTTTCATTTTATGTAGTGATCCAATTGTGCTGACTTCTCAAAAAGATGCAAGTAGTGTAGTCCAATATTGACAAAGTTAGGCGATTTTTAAGAGCGTGCCAATATTAGTTGGCGTATGAATTATGACGGTTACCTGACGCGGGGCAACGGCCTGGTAGAGGAGGATGGTGGCATAAGCGGTGGCGAGGACGAGTGCCAGCGCCTGGAGGCCTCGTCTAGTCGGCAGGCCGCGGGGCATTTTGGCGCCACCGGTGGCACCGGCGAATCCCGCGCCGAATTTCTCGTTCTCGCGTGTCTCTCGCTCGAGAACGATCAGCGACGACCACCCAGCATCCTTCTCCTCCTTTTCGCGAGCGAAAACTAATCCAGTCATAACACACACCGCCGAAATCGCGTTGCCCCGTTTCTCGAGACCGGCGAAAACGAATTCGGCCGATCGACGCGCCTTCGATAGTCCTCGCAATCGACCGTCCTCGTCGCGCACGAATCGAAAAATCCCGGCCGATCACCGGGGAACGCGATCCTCCCCTTTGTTGTGTAAACAATCGATCGCGACGCACGGGATCTCGAGATTGCAACCGCTGCAACGCGACGTCCGCGACACCGGCAGTGTCATCGTGTCCGTTCCGCGATCGGTTTCCGGATCGATCGGGATCCAACGATTCCGAAACTTCTCTGAACTGTCGCGATTCGAACGAGACGCGGAACCGCTAGCCGGAGAAGCAACGTCGAGATTGACAAACGGTTGTCAGCAAGATTGAAAACACACGAGCAGAGTAGAAGAAGAAACGCGCGCACACAAGAACTCACTGCTACCCGGCGCGCGACGAGCCACCGACTGAACACATGGCCAGTCGTCCTGACTACGCTGTAAACATCGCCATAGCAGCCGGCCAACGGGAGGGGGTACGAGTCGTCACGTGAGCGGCACAACACCGGCACCGGTGGAGGGGATGCCGCTTTTTAAACGGAGCACCACCCCTCCCCAGCATTAGTCCGCACGTTGCAATTGCGACGTGACGCACGGTGGGGTATTTGGCCCGAAAAGCCGAAAAAATTTATTTAAGCGTTGCATATAGACTCGATGCCATAATGTAGCAGGTCGTTGATTCGTCTTAACGTCAGCTATAACAATATGAAATCAAAAATATATCTCAACAGTTAAAAAATTAAATTGATTATCGTATACAAATATTAATAACTTTATAAATAAGTATAATAGAAAAATGAAAACAGCCTGAAAGTGTAGTCCATACTTACCTAAAAGATATCCATAATGCAAAAAATTTCACAGCTTTTTTAAAGCATGTAAAAATCACTGATAAATGTACGATATGTTATAGCATGATTGGAAAGGCAATACAAGTGATAGAATCTCTTGATTTTCTCTCTCTCTCTCTCTCTCTCTCTCTCTCTCTCTCTCTCTCTCGATTCAGTTTAGAGATTCATAAACTTACAAATGAATAAAAAGAAATTTAGTACATTGTTCTCCACACATTCAACAACTTCGAGCAATAGAAAAATTACAGTTTACGTGAAATTTTGTGCGACGGTCAGATGGAATGGAATTCGAAATTGGGTTAATAACTCTCAGGCGCGCTTCGGATGTTTTTGTATTACAATATTTAATTATTAAGATCATTAGTATTTACATTTGTACATGATTGAATGCACTTGACTGTATAGGAAAAGAAATTAGAAAGGACAATCGTAAGTACTCTTATAATGCACGTACATTCCTATGATTATATCTCAAAACTCGATTTCGGTTTCTTCGTACGCTATTATCATCTTCTTCCACCTCACCCTCCTCCTTCTTCGTCGTCGTCGTTTGACAATAAATTTTTAAACGCACGATTGAAATGAATACAAGTCTTTTCGCGCGGCCCACCATTGAAATGAACATCTCTCCAGTCGCGGTAGAAAATACGTTCCTACCCGTTTGGAAATTCCAGAAACTTCTAAAACAAATACAGTCGACAATATCGTCACGATAGCTGCCAGTTTGCACTTTTCAAGATCCAATTGTATGTGCGTTCATCGCACGTAATTCACGATGCCCTTCGCCGTAGGAGAACTATACTGTTGTACAATTTAATCGCTGGGCCGAGACGCAGTCCGAGCAGAGACACCAGATCCTCTTGGGTCAGCATTAAGAATGCTTCGCCGTCGATGTTCTGTAAACGATCGATGATTTAGGGTTGTTCGCGAGTAACCTCGAAAGAAGGCGGTTCTCGAATACTCACGTGTTTTCTGAAGATGTTACCAATTTCTTTGCAGTTCGGCATACTCTGGATGAACTTGATCACCTCCTCGTTCGACCACCGTCGAGGATTCGTGTTCTGCCTCGCTACCACTCTGTTCAGAGCGTTGCTGTGCTTCGCCCATATATGCGGCGCGTCCGGCAACGGATTGTACCCGGGATTGTACACGGACTGATACAGCTCCATGCGCAACTGTTTATCAGGCATATTCACAGCGTAGGGTACAGTCGTCAGCGACGAGTCGCCGTAATTTGATAAAGAATACAAAGCCTCCTCGGAAATCTGTCGTCTGTGTCGATCAAAAAACAACAACCGTGGAATCCAAACCCGAGTAAATGGAACCGTTAACTTTCACAAAAATTACCTTTTCTTCCTCTTCCTCGAGAGCTCGTCGTCGTCGGTTTGTCCGTCGCTGTGCTGATGCTTCGACTTGCTCGACCTAAACGCCACGCGTCATTATTTACTCGTGCAATCAGTGTTTACATAAAGACAAAAATATTCGTGTACAACTCACTTCTCCGAATTCTCCGACTTGTCGTTCTTATCGGACAGCTCTCCGTCCTCTTGCTTAATGTCTTTCTCAGTCTTCAGTAACCGTTCGTCGGCGAACAACAATTTCTCCGGCTTCTCAGACTTTTCCATCTTAATTTTATCAGTCTTCTCTGTTTTCGGTTTGTCCAGCCCATCGTCCTCGAACTCGCAAGCTTCGTGTTTCAGGTTCAGCCTGTCAGACAGCTGCCTGACCTTGTGAAGATTCTGAGGCGAGTACGGACAACCGGACGCAGAATTGTGCGTTGCGTATTTAGGTCCTTTTACGTGTCCTATACCTCTGCAACCGTACGTCCCGCACTCTGGTCTGTCGTTCAAGTTATCCGGGGCTGTAGCCGAACAAAATGAACGTTAACTTATAAATTATCTTAACGTTCGGTCAAGTTAAGAAACAAGACACAAGACTTACTCAACGGTGGCTCCAGAGGATGACCAGTTTTCAAGCACCATCCCATCGGATGTATGTCCGGAGAATCATCGTCGACCCAGTAAGCGTGATTCTCTGGCCATCCGTCGAACCGTATCTTCAACCTACAATATAAATTATTGTTATTTCCGTGTCGTTTCTTTTATGATCTCTCTCTCTCTCTCTCTTCTTTCTGTTGATGGTATACGAACATGTGGTCTTTCACGTCCTCGACCGTCGCCACCCTTATTAATTGCGGCACCCTCTTGTCGACTGCCTCCAACTTCATTCCACGTTTGAACCCGCAAGGTGATCGTTGCTTGAAAGCCCTTGCCGGTGCAACCATGGATCGAGTCTCCCTCAGATACGTGTCCCACGTGAACGACTTTGGGTCCTTGTAATCTGGAACGAGAAAACGACGTTCTCCCTCAATCCGGAATCTTTGCGGATCCATAGAAATCGCAGTTCTCGGTACGGTAGAATCTCGTTTGTCCGAACTCGTCCGGGTACAAAAAGCCAGTTCGGATTAGCGACGAGTGCGAATACAATGGAGGCTCGGCTAAGAGTTCGTATACAGGGTGTCCCGTTTAACTCTGTCACCCTTAACGACATCATTATTTACACAGCTACAGAAAAGAAAATGCTCGGGGAGAATGTTATCGTGTTTGGAGGGGGGCATAAGTCGGTACGAATAAAACGAATTGTTAAAAAATAAAACTCACTGGTAATACAAGAGTTCCGAATGACAACCTTGAACATGAACACAGCAATATACCAACAATCGGAGGGAACCACGAGTTCGAACCCGGAAGCGTTGTGATTATTTGCTTTAAGAGTTTCGGCCATTGTGTTGCGTCGGTAAGGTAGGCAACGAGATTGAAATGGTAATCAAAATTTTTCATTATTTTTGTTAAAGAATAAATAAATACTTTAATAGTACCTGTTTCGTTTAGTTTCCGGCATGCGTGTGTACTGACACGACACGATACGATAGGTATAAACACCTATATTCAAATGCATGAAAAAATGTTTGCCCGATCGGTGCTAAACGGAAGCGTTCCGTGTCTGTGCGGATAGTATAAATCGGCCTTTGCAAGTACATACTCAAAGTTCTCGATTAGATTAGGCTGAGCAAGTGAGAACCGAAATATAAATTGGAATATTTTGTTGCTTACTGTTGGGCGGCGTGAGGCTGTGGCCGTTATGATGACACCAGCCCACCGGGTGAATATACGGGGAACTGGCGTCTGCCCAATAGTCGTAGACCTCGTCCCAAGAATCGAAATGAACTAATATGCGGGAGTCCATTAGGCCTGCTATACTAGCTACGCAAACCAACGAAGAATGCTTCCTATCTACTGCCTCCAATTTCATTCCTACGCGGAAACCAGTTGGAAAGACCGACTGAAACGAGAAAGCCATATTTAGCAGTGTTAATGTGTTTTCGACGAGCCGTGAAATCGAGTCGCATTCGCTTACACTCTTATTTGAAAATATATTCTTCGGTGCTGCAGTGGTTTTGCAAATTTTTAGATACGCATTCCAATTGAAGTTACTGGCCACGTAACCCTTCGGCGGATCTAGCCGATGTCCATTTTTCTCCGACCATCCGACCGGGAATATATCCATGCTGTCCCCGTTCACCCAGAAATCGTAATTTTCCGGATAGCCGTCGAAATGCAGGCGTATTCGGTAACCTGTTCATCGAAAACAGAAAATTAAGCGTTGCACATTTTTATTTCCGGTTGAAATGTCGTGCGACTTGCCCACTACTTCGGCGACTGTTAGAACACAATATCGCGAGGGATGTTCCGGGTCTATTCCTTCCAGTCTCATGCCGACTTTGAAATGATTTTTACTATAAGGGAACGGATCCTTGAACAGCTTGACCGGAGCAGCTTTCGCCTTGCAGTGCTCGAGGTACTTGGACCACGAGAATCCGAGTTTTCCTGTCTGCCAAGGATACTACATACAGAGACACACTTATAAGCAGTATGTTTCAAAAAAATGCGGTCATGTAGGCCGCGTTTTACTTACCTTTGACTCGGCCGAGTCTCCTTGGCTCTCGTCGTCAATCCCAGTGATAGTATCCTTCGTGTCCTCGTCGGTTTCAGACTTTACTTTATCTTGCCCCTTCTCGTCGGATTTGTCCTCGATTTCTTTCGATTGTTGCTGTTCCTGCAGTAGCCTTTTACGTTTCCGTTTCGCGCGTAGGTCTCTGTACAAACGAATATTTCGATTAAGTACGAATTTCGCCGAGTATTCAACGAATAATTTTTCGATGAACGTACTTCAAATCCTTTTCTTTCCGCATCGACGGTTGCTTCTTATTGGCTTCTATTATTTCTGTACACGTTGGACTACAAGATATTGGACTCTCGAATTCAGCGGCCAAACCATAACACCCGCAACCCTCGCAGTGGTACATTGTGTCTGCTGAAACAGTTCGGGACTTCCGGTCGTCCGCTATGAACAAAGAATACCTAATTTAGTCTGACAATATTCCTTAAAAAGATATTATTTCGATACCTACATTTCTTGTCAGAGTTCACGTTGTTGACAGTTAGGGGGCTAGATTTCGAGGAATTCTGTGTTAAACAAACGTTTTCCTTGTCACCGATTCCATCTTTTCCTTGTTTATTGTTCTCGTCCTCGTCCACTACTTCCATGATGCCGAATTCGTTCATACAGAACTGTAAAGTATACAGGTTATTGTAAAATATATAATACGTCTATCTATTAAAGAAATGTTATTAACGTACCTTCAACGTGCTTCCAGGAAGTGTACCAACGCCGTCTTTCCAGTCCAACACTTTCGCAGCGTCGAAATTCGAATCATTCGTATGGCTGGTGTTCAAGTGATCTTTCATGTCGTCGTGATTAACGATTTTAACATCGTGCTTATTGTCTGATACCGACTCGACGCAACTCGTGCGCGTTTTAATAATTTCTATCTTTATGTCATCATCGATGCTGGTATTCAATTTAACACTTTTCTCCTCGCTCGGTACCACCTTGATCAAAGTGATGTCATCGTCGTTCTGCACCTTCTTATCTTTGTCTTGCTCCGATTCTGGACTGCTCAGCGCATAAGTGACTTCGACCATACTATCTTGCGGCGATTTTGATAAGTTTTGCTTTTTCAGTCGTTTCTCGTTCGAGCCTCTTAATATATTGCTTATGGTTTTCTTCCTTTTTTCGGGTATACCGCTATCGTCTTTCTTGGGGATAGGTGTGATCACAGCAGAATCAGGGTTCTCTGTAATTTTTATACTGTCCGTGGAATTGTTGTTTCCTTTGTTGGCGCTCAGCAAACTCATTTTCGCAATAGGATGCAACGGCGGCGGGTGCGTGGCCGAGTTCGTTGTTTTCGATTCCCGTAAAACTGTAAAGTTCAAATGTTATAAATTCGTTCGAGAAAACGAAGATTTATTCCGGTAACGTACCAGTAATCGTTCCTTTGCTTTCCGTGCTAATTTGGCCATTGTTAATTTTCAAATTGAACATACTGGACTTGGTAGGTCCGCTTTGCTGAGGAATACTGACTGGTAATAACAAATTCGCCATATGCTTCGTAGGCTGATTCTGAGAGCCTGTCGTGGTGCTGGTCGATGTTTGAGCCAATTGAGAGATAACAGGTGCGATCACTAATTTTGGCTTAGCTATTTGAGTCGTTGTTAAAGCCCCTAACGAAGGAACATTAACAAATCGATTAACATTGCCTCTAAAATGAAGAATTTGTGTCCGTCGTATGTACAGTAACGTTATCGAACAAAGAATTAATCACCTGCAGGAATTACAACAGATTCGCGGGACTTATTCGGCTTGATAAGCGTTCCAAGGTACGCGAACGTATGCTTGCCAGCTTGTGCGGTAGTCTGATTCCCCTGAGATGAACTTAACGGCACGATCTGAGCGGTAGACGCGTTAGACTTTCTAAGCAATATGTGTTTCTGTCCTTGAGATGTTGCTGTTGTACTGACAGTGTTAATTGGTCGGTGTATCACAATATGTTGTTTACTTTGAGAAGTGGTAACCTGGCTTGGCCCTTGTATAAACACTTTGTTCTGTCCAGCAACAATCTAAAATAAAAACAACATCCGTGCTTAACTGGTTCACTATTCTTGACACTGATTCAATGATCTTGACCGTTCAATACACAATGGCGTGTTGCAGATGAAAAAAATTGTATAACTTGGTGCAACCCTTTGAAAAATATTCTTTTCGAATTTTCTATTAAAATGTAACAAAAAATGCCAGATTCTTATAAATACAATTTTGAATCTAATCTTGCTTGCTTGTGATTCACTATACCAGGATGTGTGGAACAAATGTATATATTCATTACAGAAATCTGCCACTCACTGCCACCCCACCTACACACAAAATCCGTTTATTTCAGACTTGAAGTGTTTAGATCACGTATTAATTCACTTATGACATGGTTACACTTGTTTACGCTCCACAGTGGTTGCTTAGTGGAGTATAGGAATTATTCTGGATCATTTTCAGCAAGTATAGGTTACTATGACCTATATAAGTAACCATGCAGTTTATTGTGGCATATAGTACAAAGTGCTATATCTACTTATGTAAGAATCACATTATATATACATATATTTACATTTACTAAAATTTATGATAATTATGGTTTTCTGTGCAAAGTATACAATGCAAGCGGAAGGAATGTTAATGGTTCAAAAATATTCAGCTGAAATATTCAAATAAAAATTACCTGATTGTTGACCGGATTAATAATGGCAGCGAGTTGGGTGGCATTTGGTGAAACCAAAGTCTGATTTGTTGTTGTCGGCGGTGCCGTACGTAATTTACTCTGTTGAATATATAATAAAGGCATAATGGGTGTCGTTGGATCGTCGGATTGCGGTGTCTCTGTGCTACTGTTCTCGTCAACATCATCCACAACTATTTCTTCTTCCATTCTGTTGAGAAAACACAAGAAACATACATTTTCCAACGGTCCACGTAACTTTTGCGTTACGTGCTGCAGTGAAACTTCCTTCGCAACAGCCACAAACCAAAACTTTGCCGATTCAATGACTTTTTGCACGCACTTTGTTCATCTCCAAATACGTTGCAACACAATATAAACAAAACACGTGTAAACAATTAATCGGAGCAACTACAGGAAATGGGAAACTACAGAAACTACAGAATCTTGGAAACGGGAATGTGAAAATAACAAGGAACCGATTGGAAACACAGGATAACTATAAAGGTGAACAAGGGCGAGCAAAAAGGAGAGACAAGCGATCATTTTTACAGACCTAAAAGCGTATAAGTCTCCTATCGGCCGATGGAATTGTTGCTAGTTACATAATTCCCGGAGAATTGCAACAACAAACAATAGTAAAATGCGGCGAACGGTCGGACGGACTGGAGGTCTTCAATAATAAACCCGTTGGTATCCGCGAATAGCCATAACTGGGGATCGCTGGCGTGATTTGAAAGACGCGCCGAACTATTATTGCCGAGTGGAGTTACGTTATTGAGATTCACGGTTTCAAACGAGCGGCAAAACGTCGTCGAGCAACTTCTTTCTCGCATTCTACGGGGGAAACGGGGCCGGTCGGGAGCACGAGCGTTTTTAATAGTTCGAACGCGGTCAGCGTTGTTCAAATAGTTTTAGAAATTGGTCGCGGTCGCGCATCACGAATCACTCGCGGAGTCGCGACGAACACAACGCGCACGCACACTTCTCTCACCGGAATAAAAGACACTGGTCGGGCCGATCCGAAGATCGATCGTTCCCGGCCGAGGATCGTCGAACGCGACCGCGAGCGATTCGCTTTTCCCGTAGGTACGCGCGACACTGGGACGCAGACTTCCACGGGTTTCCGAACGATTCCCTTCGCGTTTCAGTTTTGAGCGTTCGAACCTTCATTCTCCGTACGCCACAGCTACGTGCTCATAGGCTCCGGCCGTAGTGGCGACGGCGCAACAGACGCCACGCGATTCGTCGGTCCCTGCTACATCGAGGAACGAGTCCGCGATCTCGGCCAATCGCGTGTCCCCCGACCGCCCCGCTGTTAACCGCACTCGATGCACACAGATTTTTCACCGGAGCACCAGCAATTTTGAAATCGTTCGCCGGATCGATAACCATCGAACGCGAACGAACGAACGCTCGATTCGAGTTCGATCGTCGGAACGAGACGCGACTTCTCCCGCGCAAATATTCCCTCGTGGGGAGGGAGAAAAAGGACGAACAATTTGTGTCCTCCAGATCGATGCAACACGGGGACGCAGACTTCCACGGGTTTCCGAACGATTCCCTTCGCGTTTCAATTTTGAGCTTTGTTCTCCATACGCCAAAGCTACGTGCTCATAGGCTCCGGCCGTAGTGATGACGCCACGCGATTCGTCGGTTCCTGCTACATCGAGGAATGAGTCCGCGATCTCGGCCAATCGCGTGTCCCCCAACCGTCCAGCTGTTAACCGCACTCGATGCACACTGACTTTTCACTGGAGCACCAGCAATTTTGAAATCGTTCGTCGGATCGATAAACATCGAACGCGAACGAACGCTCGATTCGAGTTCGATCGTCGGAACAAGTCGCGACTTCTCTCGTCGCGAACCGTCGACATTCTCCCGCGCAAATATTCCCTCGTGGGTAGGGGGAAAAAGGACGAACAATTTGCGTCCTCCAGATCGATGCAACCGGGACCAGAGGCTGGGTGAAATATTATTTCGTAAATAGTAAAAGGTAAAGGGTCCGTTGTATTAGAAATTATACGCGCACTCCTCAACATTGAATATCTTACGAAATGTTTTGAAAATAGTATTTCTTTCGGAGGATTCTCGTAATAGCGAGAATTTTATTTACTTTCTTATTTGTCGGATCAAATGGTATTTCTGAGAATATTAACCCTTTGCACTCGAAGCTATTTTAACTCGAAAACGAAACATTTCTTCCGACCTAGAATATTTCCCTTCTATATATTTCTTTTTTCATGTTGTACATACAAGAATGGTGCAATTTACTCGTAGAGTACTGAAATGTTTAGTAATTTTTTAAATACAAACAAATTTAATAATGTAAAAAATATTTTCAATAATGATACGGCAATTTTCAGTGGTGCCTCACAGTCATTGTTCGAGTGCAAAGAGTTAATGTACAGGGTGTATAAAAATGAGTGTAACGTCGGTCATAAAGGTCCATGCAGAAATCTCCTTGACCTTGACTTTAACGTCAACATTTTTTCCGATATAGTATTCGGAACGAGGAAGGAAGGTCTCGAGTATTGTCGAAATGAGACTACTTTATT
The DNA here is from genome assembly GCA_028454255.1 of Halictus ligatus. Classification (NCBI taxonomy): domain Eukaryota; kingdom Metazoa; phylum Arthropoda; class Insecta; order Hymenoptera; family Halictidae; genus Halictus; species Halictus ligatus. The sequence goes on from CM052134.1 coordinate 16,036,701, forward strand.
TGAATTGTAGAACAACGGTTATTTAGAACGGTACATTGAAATCTTTTTCTCTCGAAAATTCTAACCAGCCCCGAGCTGGAATTTGTTTGGGAAAGTTCGATCACGAGAGAACGACAATGATCGTCGCATTTGTGCTTTTCGATCGAGGAAGTTTGAATTTTGGTGGACAAGCGTGTCGTCGGTGAGGTTGCAGCATAGAACGTGTCTACGTTGTTTAGCGGTGAGGTAAAAGTTCGTTTCAAGTTGGGCTGCAGATTAGATTTTATTGCTTGATTTTTGCAGAGACCTTCCCCTTCGGTTCGAACCAATGGCGGCCGATATCGGCGTGACGTCGCATTGTTATCGTCACCGGATTGGTCGAGCGAGCAATACGTGCGATCAGAAAAAGGATTCTGTCTTTGAAACAGCAATTTCGAGCAGCCTTTTGCAAATTTCGGAAATTCGACGATCAATATTTTCTGGCGTATTCACGCGTGAAAATATCGTTCGTATCGATTCAAGAGAAATGCTAATTAGAAAAGCTGTTTCGCCGGTCGAGAGCTGGCACTCGAGTTCCGATTTCGATATACTTCTGCGTTAACCTCCAAACTATAAAACTAATGCTCGTAATGCTCGCTGGATTATTGATTCGTCTTAAAATGCATTCCGGTCGCAAAATTCTCCTCGGAAACACGATGTCTCCATACAATTTAACGTGCAGCAGGTATAAAAACCAGCGACTAATGGCTTGCTCTTAAATAATTTATTATAATTTTTTATATTTTTATAAAACAAGTTACAAGGCAGTAACAACGATAACAATACGACGAAACGACCAATCGCAGACACCTTTCAAATTCGTGAACACGCTGGATATATCAGGTGGTAATTTCGTGAACAAATTCTTTGCAATTGTTCTGCGTTTCACGGAATGTAAATATTCCGTGTACTTTCGTCGTTTCGCGAAATAAATTCTGCTGATTGTGTATACGCTTCGGGCTGTCGTATATGTTGCGACAGAGATATATCGAGGTTATTTAAAAAGTTCTCGCAAATTAGAAAACCTAGAGACACTGACCGTTTCGACGTGAAACATAATAAATTTTTCGCTACGTGCACGCAGAGGTAAATCATTATCGAGGTACCGAAACTCGCCACTGCTATAAGTATATCACGATTACGAATCGGTGGTGAATTAAAAAAAAAAGGCGACCAAAAGCACGCGAAGATCGTCTTGAATTCTCTAGAAAAATGTCTGAGAAGTTCGTGCACGTTCCGTTCATTCAGAAAAGAATTAATAATATTTTTCTAAGCACGCTAGCGGCGAGAAGTTACGGGAAGCTTTATAGCTATATAAGTACTAGGATAAGTGAATGTTGGTCTAACGAATTATGAGCGGTAATTTTAAGGATATACTCGAACGGGCGGCCGCCGTCGAAAAGAATTACCTGATTGATCGAGATCTGAACGTTCGATGATGCCACTGTTACATTTTACACTCGAACTGGAAATTATATACATAAGAAATTATATGATAATAAACTCACGTTTTAAAGTTGTCAGTCGCCATCATATGCGAGGAGACGGTATCATTGTAAGTGCGCGTGCGCATCGAACCATGTTGCTTCTGCTGTAAAGACTCGTTCACATTCGTACAGTATGAAATACCAGATAAAAATATTTCAATCGCTTCGGTGATACATGTGCATTCGAACACGTGTAATCACGCTTCCGTAATTTCTCTCGCGTTAAAATTTAAAACAGTAACACATTTTCCTCTGCACAGCTCTTACCAGCGCAGTATCCTATATATACATGTTGTATGCATGTATATAGTTTCTGTTTACAAGTAGATACGTAGACTTCCGCATGGCTGGAATCACCAGTTGGTGGTTCGCGAGGATTTTGTTTATATCTCGGTACGAGAATGTTCACAGGAGTTCCAGCATTGACAAAAATCGGCTCTCGCTTTCTGTTCGATTCACTTGACAAATTTGTGCCCTTAATATCGAGTACCGCATACGCGCCTGGGATTTATCCGAAGCCCAGTGTAAGGTTTGGTTAGGTCTCGGTAATAGTGCTGGTATTCAAAGGGTTAATTTTCCAATATTATATTATCGTACGCAGTTGCGATATAATGTAATATAATCTGAAATGTAACAGATCTGTAATCTACATTATATATGTGTATTTAACAACGGAAGTAAGTATTTCAGCATCGATTAGATCGACGATTATAATTGTTATTATTGTGAAATAAAAATATTGGAGTACATAATTGTCGAATACAATGATTCACATATTCGTCCAGATAGCTTCCAAGTAAAAATGATACGTAACCGTATCAGCAGATAGCGATTAATGATTAATGTTATTCTTGATCGGCGATTGACGTTTACTAATGGTCATGCAATAAACAATCGACAACTACTTCTATCGATTAATCCAGTTTGAGATCATGAATTCTTTGTAATCGTACAAATGAATCGAATGAAAACTATATTAATCGATTAATGCCGAACTCTAGCAACCCGATTGAATATAATCTCGCGCATGCGCACTAGAAACTTGCCGTAGTTTTGCCTCCGTGCGAAACTTTCGCGTTTTAACGCTAGGTTTACGGAGCACTAAAAATGACTATTTTACATTTCCTTCTAAAAATAACATGAATACATCTATCAAAATCTGTAGCCATTTTTTAAATAATATATACCTAGAGAAATCAATTTGTTAAATAATTCCTCATGGATCCATGTTTGCAATCTCAATATTCGTGAATTAAAAATATTAGAATCCGTCATTTTGACGGGTCCCGTAAATCTAGTGTTAAAGATCGATTAAAATAAAAGATACAAATGCCGCGAAAGATACGGAATGGAGTTGATTCCGCAGTATCAATAATTAAACATTCGACGGCTGTAAAAACAACGCAGTCGCGTACGGAATCTTGGAATTGAACGACGTTGGCGATCGCGTTTCTTCATTCGTTTGTCGTTTTCTGTTCGCCTTTTCTGTTTTACGATCGACTAGACCATAAAGGTAAAGGTTCTAGAATAATTCTTCCAATCATTTCTTCGTTCTCCCGGGACTTTTTTCTTCACCTTGCGATCTACGATTTCAATTCGCAGATTGTTGCGGCACGTGTCCGTTCGCCGTTCAAATTTTAAATTTCGCGTACTTTCGCCGTTTCACGGTGCCGCACAGCGCGACCGTGTTTCTTCTGTTCGATCCGAGAAATGCCAGCCCGTAATTCTGTAGAGTCGAACAATGTAACGAAACTACATAGAGAATTGATTACGTTGTACCGCAAGATATTCTGCGACGCAAAACGAAAGATGCGCGATCGCGCCGCCTGGCATTTTTCGACTGGATTTTCGCAAAGACCGCAGAAATGATCGATTTCAATCTCTTTTAATTACTCTTTCAGAATAAAAGATGACAATCTCGCGAATCATTTAATATTTCTTTGTATTACTTTCACTTTTAATAGGTGAAACATATCGTCGGTTATTACCGTATCTATTGTTATCCATATTTACATGAACTTTGATACCTCCCATGGATACACCAAGTCTTGTCGCGGTAAGTTATTTTTAACGAGCAACGATTATCGTTATCTCGGTTGTTTAGTACTTGCCTATGTCTCAGTACACATTTAATTTATACATATATATTTTTCTCTTTGATCATACAATGTGAACTATATATTTAATTCTGTTACTGCTTTACAAGCGGCTGATGATGTTTGCAAGGGGGAGAGAAAGGCAGAACAACGATGACCTAATCGACGACATGCAAATAGAATCCCATCTGGTAGAGAAGGCGTTCAGAGCAGTCGATAGAGCAGACTATGTTCTGGCGTCGCACAGCAACAGTGCTTACAAGGATTTCCCTTGGGAGCAGGGGGATATTCTTCTTTCTGCGCCGTCCGTCTACTGCGAAGTAGTAGAAAAGCTTTGTTTACAACCGGGGCAGAGTTTTTTAAACATCGGCTCGGGAACCGGTTACCTGAACACAGTGGCGGGACTCTTATTGAGTAAGGACATTGTTTTAACAGGCTCTTGCAGAGTATTTCTTAAATCGTTGTTCCTTTCCTAGCTCACAGAGGGATAAACCACGGTATCGAGTTGAAAGAAAATTGTATAAAGTATGCCTACGAGAGGCTAGAACAATTTATGAAGACGTCACCTGCTCTGGACGAGTTCGACTTCTGCGAACCACGTTTCGTCCAAGGTAAGGCAAGGAGAATCGAGTAACAGGTGCATGTGGCTTCGGGTCGAGCAAGGAACAGTTACGTAACTATGCATCCAACAGGAAACTGTCTCGATGTCATACAAGACAGACAATACGACAGAGTATACTGTGGAGCAGAATGTCCCGAAATGAGTCACGCATTTATCAAACAGTTCGTACGCATTGGGGGAATCCTTGTAATGCCTGTCCAGAATTTCTTGAAACAGTACATCAGACTTAACGAAAATAGCTTTGTTATATACGATATCCTGCCGGTGTCGTTTACTCCGTTAGTTGTTCCTATTTCTTCGATAGAGCCTTACATTCGTTTGCGTATGTATGTTTACAGCTGTCACGACACGTTGCCTACTGGAAGCTTCAATTGGTTTGTTAATCTGCTATTAAAAAACTGTTTCACTGTAAATTATGTAACAATAAGATTACCAGTGGGTAATGTGTTCGAATAAATGCAGTGCATCGAAATGCATCGTAACGATTTGTTATTGTTTCAGCTAAATGTAATCGTCTTTCGTTGATGGAGCTGTGTAGAGGAACCATAAGGAAGATACTGTTAAAAAACATTTGGAGGCAGAATGGGGACAATTTAGTGCTGCAAAAGGTTGAGGTCACTCGTGTAAATAGAGACGCCATTTCTAGTCACATGAAGGAAAGCATACGTCGCTTACCATTGCCGTTTAAACTGAGAATGTACATGAATTACAACCGCGACTTGTAAGATATGTGCGCATACAATTATTCAATAAATACATACATTTATAATAATATCATTTTCTCTGATTGAAAAGGGAGATACAGCGATCATGGAAAAATTTCACCGCACCCGCAACATGAGCTCTCATCGTACATCAACCTTACACAGAGGTCCCCGTACTTAACACGGTAACTGAACGGTTTGTTACTCATCGATCGACCCGACAATTATCTTCCCCTATCTTTTGCTGACGTTGCGTGGAAATACCGGCTCATCGTACCAGGACGAACCAGTTCTAAACTGGTCTATTTGCTAATTTGATAACGGTGCTATATATAATATAATTGTCACAGTATCTTCATCTCCAATTCCTGAAATATTTCTAATCTGCGCCGATGGCTAAGCGTCGACACCTGGACGACATCGTCGCCTATTCAATCACCGGACTAATTAAACATTGACGAGTTCGCGTGAAGTTTCATTTCGCAGTCTTCTTAGATTACACCAGGAAAATCTTATCTTCCGTAAATATTCATAATCTTGTAATAAACTCGAACATCTAAATAGACGATCAGAATAGACTGATTAGAATGATTTCTAATTTTCAAAATTAATCGAGAAACAACCCATGACAATTGATTGCGTGAAAGACGTGTCTAAACATTGTTTAAACATGTTTGACAGTACGTAGGGTTGTCAAACAATATACCGTTGTATTTGGGAGAGTCTAGAACTTCTACCGCTGAGGCGAGACAAATTCTTAAAGTAGAAAATTGGCAAGGAAAATGTGCAAGCATAATATTAAGATATATTAATTCAAAAAAATAGAATTGCAAAAATACATTAATAGAAAACAGATATGTATCAACTTGCCCCGCAGTAGGGCGAAACGTTTTGCATCTATCAAGTGAACAGCTAATAACTTATTTTGTACGTGTTTTTCTCAGAGTTAGGTTTACAATGTATAAGGAGGCAGGTTCGAAGAATATTTTAGCATACTTGTTTCCGCGTGATCGACTCAAGGAAAAACTGAAAAAATGTATCAACACGCGACGGTCTCCGGTTTGCGAAAAGAAACGATTCTGCGAAGGATGGAATCGCGTTTCGAACCAGCGTGGTCTCCGTGCCACCCCTTGACGAGCCAAGGGGGTGGACTGAGGGTGCGCGGTGCGAGATCAGTGGTGCGGAAGAGGCTAACGCCCAGCCGGCCGACAGATCGCGGGTTCGCTCGTTCGTTGGTTCGCTCGGGACAACCCTCCGCGATCGTTCTCCGCGATCTGTTCGTTGAATCGTGTTGTCGCGCGGGGTGATAAGATCGATCAAAATGCATCGTTGCCGTCCGAGCCCCTAGTGCGCTCGCCCTACGAGCCCTTAGAAACCCGGAGAGACCAGGCTGTGCACCCGGATCCCAGGCTGGTACTATGACTTCGCACCCCTTCGGGTACGTGGGTGCTCGATGTAAGCTCCATTCGACGCGATCATCCCCCCCGGGTGTTGTTTCCGTGCGGGAGTGAAGTGCGTGGCAACGGTCGACGGAGGAGTGCATTTAGGTAAGCTCAGAACCGGAGCGAACCGAGCTGCACCGAAAGCTCTTCCGGGTTGTTGGCTGCGTAAGGGTTCCGGTGTCCCATAGCACTCGCCAGTTCCCCGCTGCTAGCTCTTGCAAAATATTGCTAACATTCCTGTACAGCTCGATCACCGTTCGAACGACGAGGCGCCAGCCATCGATGCGAGCTTTGTTTATATTGCGCCCAGAGCTTTCAGTCTCGGCAACCCTTTGCCCTGTAATGTCCATCTCGCGACGAATTCAATTTATATTCGTTTCCTCCGATATTACTTAACACGACGACCGCCGGTAATCTTGGAAATCTTCTGCGAAATCGAAAGAACTGAATTTATGAAATCAGAATTGGAAAGAGAAAATTTAATGAAATTAATTTATCAAGCTTAACACGTTGACTGCCATGTCACCCATATGTGGCTGACGGAATTATTTGTCCAGGTTTTAAAATGTAGTTTTATGTCAATATATTCATTGTACCAAGTTCTATTAGGGTCTATGAAATAGTGTTAACAAGGTCGATAGCCTTTTTCTTCCGGAGAAAATCGTAGCGCGATACCAGTCTCGTTGTCGAGCGTAATTTAGGATTCTCCTTAGCGGTGACAATGGAGTTGTTAATTGTAAAACGGGTCGAGTATTTCCTCCCGTTGCTTCCGCATTGAATCGAGAATCGTGTGTATGTGTTTTTTTTTTTAAATAATTGCACCTCCGATAGCGTTCAAACGGAGGAAGCACCGGCGAAAAAAGCTAATCGGTAATCTATGAGTCAGGGTAACAACTCGAGTGCCTTTAAAGAGATTATTCCGAGACGCGTCCCGGTGTCGATGAGTCATCGAATTCCTAACAAGGTTGAAAGTTTCGCGGGGAACAAATCCCGAACGGAATCGGCGAAATATCGGACTGCTTCTTTTCAGAGGAATGTAAATAAATCGAATACCGGAGGCTGTGCTTGTTCGCGGAATGGCTGCTTTGTGTAATCAGGGATTATACTCCCACGTGGATTAATCCTGTCCTCGCCTGGCGTACGATAAACATTGCGGCACGGTATCTGTCGGCTGGATTACGTCGCAAGCGACTCGCTGCTCTCCATTGTTACCGTTAATTATCGAATATAGAATACTCTTTCTACTTTGAATACTTATTACGCTCGTTGCATGTGAAACGTCCGATTTTAGAATGCAAATGTTACGAAGCATGTTGAAATACTTGAAACACTGTTATAGCCTGCAAGTGCGGAGCTGATCTTTGAGATTCTATCTTCAGTTCTCATTTAGATATCTATCATTTAGATTATTTTACTGTCAATCAAAGGGATTGAAAAATAGACTAGAAATCTCAAAAACTTCTTCATTTGGATCAGTAGGTTTTACTCAGGATAAAGTTCTGTTTGTTTCACTTTATTTTTAGGGATTGGACGTTTCATATGCAACAATTCAATACTGTCTCTGTTCACGGATAAATCTTGAACTCGAGCAACATTATTTAATGGATTATTTCAGAGAGACCCGACGAAGATGAGGCTCACCGTATCCAGCAGCATTTCCCTTCTTCCCCTCTGGTGTCTGACCTTAATCGAAGCTTCCACTTCGGCCGAAGTTTCCTGCGGTGATCGTCGGACGGCACCTAGGGGAGTGATCCAGACTCCGAACTTTCCCGCCTCGTTTCCGGTCCCCATAAAGTGTCGCTGGGTAATCGACGTGTCCGACATACCGGCCACCAACAGCTCGATTGTCATCTACCTGACCCAGGTGCGGAACGCATTCCACGACCCCGTGCAAACAGCCATCTACCATCTTTAAATCGAATTCAATCAAATCAAAACTGTTTTCGCGGGGGATGATTTACCTTTGGTCGAATTTTATTGAGATTCCTCTATAAAAGGCAAACACAGTCCACATGTATGTATTTTTCTTTCCCCCTTATTACGGTGGGGCAATGATCAACCCTCGATCACGATGCTTTCGTAGAAAGTCGAGGGAAAGCGTCCTCGCCCCAAATTTTCTTGCCTCACTAGAGAGGACTCCGTCCAAGGACACCGAGTCTCAGTCGGTGTATTAAGATTCCGAAACCAACATCATTCGAAGGATCCAGGGGTCAAAATACAGCGTTTCTGAGAACAGAAAAATTCCAATTTGTAATTTCACACTGTACACCAAAATTTCCATTCGACGAAGCCACTGAATATGAAAACAGTTTTACTTTTTTCACGTGGATCCTTCGTTTGATTCTGAATAATCGATTTGTTGAAGAGTGCCATGCCATCGATGAAGAGCACGCTGCACAGGATCTAACCCAAATAGCTTATCGGACTGAAAATTTGTGAAAATTGAGATTCCTCGGTTTATGGTGTGGACTCATCGGATTCCGAAACGTTTCCCGCAGGTGTACGTGTACAAGGGGCTCCGGTTCACCGAGTACGCTTACTACGAATCGGAGAGCATGAACTTCGGCGCGGCGTTGATCAAGGAGATCACGGAGGGGAACGTGTTCGAGTTCAGGTGGCTGCGGACGTTTCGGCCGTTTCTCGTCGTGGAATTCGAGCTGGATCGTTTAGAAGGGAACCACGTGCGCGTGCTGGAAGATCTCCTCGACGTGTACGGGTTCAACGTCACGTACCAGATGACCGAGGTCGAGCCGAATTCGGATTCCTGCTCCGTGCAACATTGCTCCTTCACCGGCGACTGCCTGGTCTCCGCGGATTACGCGTGAGTCCTCTGTCTCTCCGTCTACTTGACCTTCTTCTACTCACCTTGTCCCATTTACCATTGTTTCTTTCCATCGGAACGCACCGCTCCACAATGGTCCCAAATCGCCAACACGTGGTCAAAAACCTCACAATTTATTACAAAATTATTGGTTCCGCTTGAATTAGGCCGTTTTTGGGGTCGCTGACCACGAATCTGAATTTCATATCTGAATTTTCGTACCTTTTTGCTGTTTACCCCCACTTAGAAACACTCTTAGAGTAACCAATCCCATACTAATGTCTCGAATGTACGTTTCATAGATCGATGTCTAAAGCGACGAATTAGCATACGCGATGAATTAGCACGTACGCTGGTGGTGTTTAAGCGTTTTCCCGCACGCGAGCCAGGACCTCCCCGGTTTATCGTTTCGCATCTTTTTCCGCCGGTTTCGTCTGGTTCCTGCCGGTATCGAGCTTCTTGTTTTCTCGGAAGGCGACCCATTTCTCCCCGGAACACGTGCTTGCATTCTTCATGAGCGGCCCGACTCGTTAAACTATAGTACTCGCCCGCGGAAAGTTTGCTGACTCATGCTCGACGCTCCGAAGGAATTCACCGTTTCTTTTCCACGTCTTATGGTTACCGGGCAAAGGTTCCAAGAATGAGAACCTGTTCGGAGCGTCTAACGAACCTGTTAACTATCCTCTTCATGACTGGGCAACTTTTCGTTGAGCAGAGGAATAATTAAATAAACAAATATATTGACCGACGAAATTTGCGTCTCGAATAAAAGTGTATTTCCTCTTTTCTTATAATTCTGCTGAGAAAAATAGCACCTGTTTCCGGTGCTGCAAAGAAAAATCGATTTCCATTTACCAGCTCGGTGAAAATGAATATTAAGCGTTTGTAAATTTTTCAACTTGACTTTGAGAATTTTTCTCAGCAATTTCTGGTGCGACTGCTTCGAGGACTTCAGCGGAAGGACCTGCAACGAGGGACCTCTGTGCTTCGACGACAGTCATGAGCTCGTGTGCCAAAATGGAGGGACTTGCAGGTGAGAAGGACCAAAATTCTATTCGCCAACACCGTGGTACCGTTTATTCACCCTTTGCACTCGAGTGGTGTGACTCTGAAGCCCTACTAGAAATTTTTGTGGCATTATTTCAAAGAAATTAAAAAAAATATTGCAAAATATTTGTTACATTACAAAACTTGTATTTAATAGATTAAATATTATATGTAGAAATCGGATCAGTTTCGTATGAATAAAATGAAAATATTCAGAATGAAAACAATGCCGAGTGCAAAGGGTTAACCCTTGGGCAACGCTTGCGTTCCGACGGTTTCCAAAACTTTCATCGGAGTCGCCAAATTACGGCTAAATTAAGAGCCCCGATCGTTCGTGGTCGACCAAAGTAGACGAGCGTGCCAAAATGTATATTTAGATGACGAATGCCACGCTGTCTGTGCACGTCACGAGGATTTCCTCCTCGAGGATTGAACACATTGAAGCGCGACAAATAGTACAAAATAAAAGAGTTCAGAAATCAATTTTATTATAAAATGCGTGCATACACTGTATACAAACTTTCACAAAATCTTTCGGCAGAAGCGGCCGCGTGTACCGAGATTTCGGGAGCACCCTGTGCAAACATCCTGGCAAGATTTGATTCTCCGTTGATGCGAGTAGACCGCTAATGACGGTCATCGTGCACCAGTAACCGGATAGAATCATTCCGAAAGGGTGGAAGTAGGTCGGTCGTGGAGCCGAGACCCCGTGTCGCCGTTTCCCGTTCGACCCGGAAGCTGGAGTCTCTATAAAAATCGCCCTTTTTCGATCCTATTGTTCGACCCTCTATAAAAATCACCCCTTTCTCCGGCGATAAATGGAACTGCTTTCGAGGAGGTGAACAATGTTTGCCGAAGTAACGCGGACAATAGCGACGCAGCGCACAGTGCGGAAAACTCGGCACATCTCACTAGATTTTTATTTTGACGATGCACAAATATTTCCTTTGCCAGAACTGCGTATTAGCAGGAAATGCATATTATTATTCATTTAAAAATCTGTAAAAATTTTTCTTTATATACGCATTAATAACCAAACTACGAGAAGTGCCGAAAGTAGGCCGTTCGTCCGCACTGTGCGTCGGTGAAATAACGCGATTTTTTTTTCAAATTTACGGAGCCGAGGGAAGAAATTGTCGGGCGAGCTTTCAAAACAGAAATGAATGACGCGAGCCCATTCAAGCGGGTTTTAATGACGCGATATCGGCCCCCGTTACGGCAACGCTGTGGCCGTTGAGTGGGTCAAGCGAAATTTTTCTACTTCTGCGTTCTTAACAGATGGCCCAATTAATTTTGTGCACTACTATTTACAGTCGTAATACCGAAAGACGTAACCGTTGAATGATTGCAGGCAAATCGGAGCAAAAGCGATGAACTGTCACTGCCCTGACGGCTACCTCGGTAGACGATGCGAGATTCGCCTGATGGACACACGGGACCCGGGTAAAATGCTCTTCGGCATAGCTCAGATAATTTCTCGATGAGTCACGCTCGTCGTAGTATGCGAGCGTGACTCATTGACGGGAGTATCTGTCGGTCTGGCGCTTCACGAGGTCAATGCTTGCCTGTTCTCGCAGAATGCGGACCCGAGAGTTGCATAATGCAGTGCCCTTTGGAGGACGGGGAGGCTCCGTGCGTCTGCAGGAATGGCACCAGGATCCACAATAGTAAGCATTGCACTCCCTGGAACGCTAACCCCCTCGCTCCATTATTCTCTTTACACGGCAATTAAAACTTCTTTGCTTTTTATAATCTCACAGAGGAAGTAGAATTACACTAGGAAGTGTCTGCAACGATTAGAACCTCGTCACGATCTCCTGGGAACATTTCCTTTTTTATTGTATTCATATAATTTTACTGGTGGTTGAATTGTCTACAATGACCAGAACATCGTTACAATATCCTTCAAGAATTAGAACATTTCTATCGATTGTATTAACCCTTTGCACTCCGGAATTTTGCAAATACCTGTTGAACGTCGAGTCACACTCGACAAAGGAGAGCAAAAGGTTAACATACTTTTGCTAATGGATGAATGTCTTGCTTTTGCTAATGATGCTGTACTTTTTCGCAGATCGGTCGCGGTACGAGTGCAGGATCAAATTGACGAATGTGACCTCGCTCAGAGCCGGTTCCGTGCTGCAGCATGGAAGCCTCGAGACCTACGTCGGCAAACAGGTGAGAGAACCACGATTTACAATATGAAACTACGTGAAAGACGAACCGAGGAAGTTGTAGTAGCGCGATATTGTTGGTCCTCCGGGCCGAAACAGGTGGCCCATGGTTTCCTAGGTGGCCCATCTGCTTCATCTTTTCAACCCTCGTGCACTGTTCGTTCCAATACGGTTGCTTTCGATTGGAATTTTTACGGCCTGAGTATAGCACTTAACCCCTTGCCTTACGATTCAAGACTTGCCCCACCACGTCTCCGACACGTCTTGTTTGTGTTTGGCCTGGTAGACTTACCACGTCTCTGACACGTCATTGTAAGCTAAGGGGTTAAGAACTACATTTTGAACAGTTCAATTCTCAAATGATAAGTATTCCAATTTCCTGAACGGCGCACAGTGGGCAATTTGGACGAAAGCGAATTCAAAATCAAGGAACTTTCGATAGGAATGAGGTAGAGCGATGAAATTTTTTTTAAATTAAAGCTCAAGCTTTGTAGAATATGGGAAAATAAGGGGATTGTGGTACGAACGTTTTTTAACCTTGAGAAAATTCGTTAAACGTGCAGAAATACAAGAAATTGCCCACTGTGCGGCACGCGGCAATACAGTTAACTCACGAATATTGAGATTGCAAACATGGATCCATGAGGATTTATTTAACAAATTGATTTCTCTAGGTATATATTATTAACAAAATGGCTACAGATTTTTATAGATATATTCATGGTGTTTTTATAAGGAAATGTAAAATAGTAATTTTTATTGAATCTATAAACATCGATTTCTGGAAAACGGCCATCCGCGCGTTCCATAAAATGGTGGCCGTGCAAATGGTCGGGCCGGTTTATGAGACGAGCGACAGCGAAGTTATTTTTGACAGATAACCGTTTCCAGCGCTCGCAGTTAGAATGTTTAGAATCTCTTTCGATCCTGACCTCGATAGCAAACAATGGTACTATAAATCCTCGAGTTTCCGTAGGGTTGCGCCGGCCGAGGTCCGGGGGAAAATCCGCCATTACCATAAAACTTTAACGTCATACCTGGAATTCCCGAAAAGTGCGCCTCGAGTGCAAGGAACGGTAATCCGGCCCAAGGAGAAAAGCTAATCGGTAAATGAAAATTAACACTCAAATTTTACGAATTAAAACTAAAAACTTTTTTAAACTTCCACACTATTCCATAGTGGAACAAATTTCCTCGGCCAAGCATTTATTATATTAAAAACCACGGACAATCTGAATAAAATGGTTGCCACTTTTTCAAAACAAGATAAAAATCTTGTGCATCGATTGCGACAAACGGAGGGGAAAAAAATGGAAATGAAAATTGATTTCGAATCCGGATCATTTCAATAACTTGACAATATTGTGATACTCTTAATTTTTTCCGATTCCACCGTTCCAAGTTGCGATTATACTAATTTCTGTTGCACGATAAAATCCGCAGTCTACCAACGTGTCAAGAACAGTTTCTTCTGGAGCCACGGTATTCCCATATCTCGCACTTATGGTAGCCATAGTTCTCCCTTCGGACGTTCTCCGGAAGCGAGTATCGTCCGATTAGGCTGATCCGTGTTCTCAAGTGTTCGGTGAGACCGTGTCTTCCGGGATCGGCCAAGAAAATTTGAGTGCCGTTTTCCTGAGCTTTCTCGAGCCAAGGGGTCAGAAGGTCGGCGATTTCCTCGTCGTACAGCATGTCCCCGACGAAGATGACGTCCGCGAGATTCCCGGGCGCACCTTGCAACAGATTCTCTTGCGACACCTGCACGTCCACGTGGTTCAATGCCGCGTTCATCGATGCAGCGACGCACGCCACTGAAAGCACACGCATATCATTAACCAATTTTCAATGAATATAGAAAAATTAGCGACCGATCCCGGTCCACGCGTCAAACGCAAATTCCCGCGCGTGATCGCAATCGTGAATGATGCAAGTGCGCGCGTGCCATCCTCCTCGAAAGGAACACCGCTCGAACCGGTTCGCGCGAGCTCGGCGCGCTGCAAAACCGGAAGCAGTTTTCAATTACGTGACTAACAACGCTAAATGAAACACAATCCGTTCCACAGAGCGGACAAGCGAGGTTTAACCCTTTGCATTCCGAATTTTATTTCAATTTCCTTACCAGCAGCTCCCGACGCTCTATTTATTTGGACGTGAAATAATGTCGACAATGGAGCTACTGAGATAAAAACTAATGTCGAGTCACACTCGACATAGGAGTGCGAAGGGTTTAAGCGTGTTTAAATGTTCGTAATGTTGTTAAAACCATTCCCTTAGGTCTGACGGTTGAGGCAGGAAAAATTGTTGAAGCTGAAAGCCTGTAAGAATTGTCTGCTCTCCATCAAATGCGGACTTGACTAATTGTGATTCGGTATCGATCGAACCGAACCGAATCGGTTCGCAACCGGTTTCCAGATCCCGTCTCGCACTCGATAAAACCGGGTTGGATCGGGAGCTCGTAACCGTTTCTAAACAATAACGTTGATTTTGTAAGGAATCCTGTTATTCCCCCGTTAACGAACGCCGACACACGGTTACGCGTCGACCGAGCGACGCGTAATCGCGGTAACGAGCGTCTTACATAATCTGTAGTTAGGTTCCATCGAGGTTGTCGCATCGATAACCCAATTTTCAAACCTTGTATCGCTCATATTTTGCCCGCCCACGGTCGTTCGAAACGCGTCCGACAAAAACAAAAGAGACACAGTGTTTGTAAACGTATTTGTAAGCGTATTCCCCGCCGGAGATGCTGGGAATTTGCTTCCCAATTAGCGGAAGAGATCAGTTTAAAAGTTTTGTTCGTCGTTTGCTAAAATTGAACAAAAAATTCTGGGGCGTTAACGGGTTAATACAATTTAGTTTACCTTAATGGATCGTAGCAACAAATTGATTTTCAAGTTCGGTCAAAGAATTGTGTCGTGGCGCTCGATCTGTTATCTTTTCGCTAACAAAACAAGCGAAATGTACACACAACAAGCAAAAATAATGTTAGTCAAAATAGCAGGTTAATCCACCTCTCGATGTTTCCAGTGAAAGATTTTTCGACGGCGATACGATCGACGACGGCCATCAATTTTCTTCGAAAGCGGATACGATCGCAAGTTTCAATTGTTACTCGTGGAGATAAGATAAAATTCGAGAAAATGCGCGGCGGGTCAATGAGCCGCGCTCGGACCCACGTGACTGCTCGGTTGCGCAGTAGATCCTCTAGCTCCTTGCTCATCGCGATCCGAACGATCGTTCTCCAGACTAAAATTTAGATGCGCGCGGGTCCTCCTTGACCCAAAGTATCCGACCAATTACGCAAACAGCTGCTACGTCAGGAACAACAGGAAGACTAACACATTTCTATAAAAAGTGGCTGCGCAAATATGTAAAAACAAAAAATTGATAAACGATTCAACGACTCGAAAATCCGGGTTTAAAGGATCGCGCCGGGATCAAGAAGTTCTCGCGGAGGCATTGGACGTTATCGTTGTAAACATTGGACCGAAAACCGCGCGGAGATCGTCGGGAGTAATAATTTAATCGGCCCCCTCTCCTCTCGGACTGGTTTCGAGACGGGAATACCATGCGCAGGGCAGTTCGCGCGTGGATCATGCTGGCTCGTGCGCGAGAGCCGATTCACGAGAGCCAGAACCGCGCCAAGGTCTCGCAATAAAATTCCTGCGTCGACGGGAACGGACCCAGTTCGGCTAGACGTGATCTCACGTGGCCTCTGCAAGTTCACTTTCACCTGACAGCCAACGGCAGACACGGGATCTACGAAGATCGAGAGTTATGCAACCCGGCACGATTCTTCTCGGCACGCGACTCGAGCCGCGTTCGCGCGTGCCCCTCGCCGATCGTGTTGAGGGGGATCAAATGAGTCAGATCGATCCTCGACCGAGGATCTCCGTGTTCCTGCTGCCACTGCGAAAGGTGTCAAGCATTCCAGGGCCTCGGCACCTGCTCTGCAAGCTCGACACCGTTTTTTTCCCCTGGAGCCAGATGGTCGTGCGCACGGTGCACAGTGCGGACAAATGGCAACTCGACAAGAGGAGATTTATTCCACAATTTTCCATAAATGAATTTATACAGTTTCAATAATTGTGAGATATAAAATCGGTCATTTTGACCGTGGTAGGTTCAGTGATCCGCCGGGTTCGGGAAGTAGAATTGGTCGGTCATGATCAGACGCGTCAGACTATTCCTATCGAATAACACGCGTACTCGCTGAACATTCAAAATCGATTTTCTCGAGAACGGAGCCCCGAATGACCAAATTTTATTCTTTATTTTCAATTTGTTTTTCTTTTTGTTTTTTTCTTGTCATATAAAGTCACACAATGGGCGAGGTAGAGTTCTAGGATCTTTTATGCAAGAGAAGCGCATTTCTGAGAAGCGTACGTTAAAAGACATACATTGTGACGTACGTTGCTAATTAATGTTTGTCCTTGCGCCAGATACAGGGTTACGGAAACCGACGATCAAAGGTCCGCAACGCGTTCGCGTCAGTAACAATAAAAATACAACAGAACCGAAGCAATTCGTTTGACTTCTAACAATGGAACTACGAAACGCAACTGGCATGCATTGCCTTATGATAACAACAAAATTGCTTTTGTTAAAATATCTACTTTATATCTACTTCGACAGAGAGGTCGATTACAAAGTTATCTGATGGAAACATATTTCGGTATTTCTAAAAGAAAAAGAGTACGTAATAAAAAGATTGATTATTCTAATACGTTAGCGAAACAATAAAGTTGCACGTTGCTCGAATGTGCTAAAGCTATACAAGGGTAGATATACCGGGCGAGTATTTAGTCGCAGATGAAATTGATCGAAATCTGTTGATGAGATTCTCGGCGGTTGGCTGTGGCCCAGAGATTCTTTTCACTGATCGTCCGGTCCGCATCAACAGTCGTATCCCGGTGATGCGTTCGCAAATGATCGGCGGCGGAGATAGGATTAATTAAGCGCGACGTAACGTCGTCGCTGCGTCAGCGGCCGATCAATTTAGAATGCGACCAGCGTAGCAAGCAGAAACCGACAGCCTTTCACTGACGCACGCGAACGAACGTAGACTCTTCTCGTGAAGCGAGGCTGCCGGTGAAATCGGGAAAATCCGTCGGGCCTGACCCACATATCGGACTTTCTTCGCCGTGCCCGGCTCGACGCACAGGCTCGACCGAAATCAGGAAGCACAGTTTCGAGAAGCTCGTAATCAGCTTCTGCTACGAAGCAGAAATTAGAATTAATGAGAATAAATGGGAACTGATGGGAATGGAAACCACTAATGGTAATTTATGAGTCCCACGGTGGACGATTTCCTTAAAAAATGGGACAAAATTTATTCGATTCTGTCGTAAATCCGCGCAAGTCGTCGAGCGATGACCTACGCAATTCATTATAATCGAAGTCGGGGGTGGCGCTGTTTGTGTAAATATTTACCCAATTAGGGGACGTTGCGTAAAAGTTGCGATAACGAGGTATAAATGTAACAGTGAGTTCCTGACGTACGGCAAGTATTTCCATCGTCGGTCTTCGTAACAATTTCAGGATCGTCTTCGACTGTTCCTGAGCGAGAACCCTAAAATTTATAATCGTTGTATCGACAATGCACAGCAACGTTATTTCGAACAGCGTATAGTAGCGTAGCGAGTTTGGAAACTCGAGTTTGAGGGCACTAAAACTTTCTTTAATAAGTTTATGAGAGTCTTGAGTCTGGAAAAGGCCCCAAAATCTTTACTGCGTTGGCCCCCTTTATTATATAGAATAGTCAGTTTTGGTAGTCCGTAAACCTATTGTTAAAGAGAACAATGATAAATTTCTGTGAACGTGTAAATCTGAATGAAAGGCGAGACGTGTGCGCGCATCGTGTCTCAAAGAGAGATACGAGCTCCATTAATAAGATGAACGTATGTACGTACGAGTTTCCGAGCGCGAAGGCGATAGCGTTTATCAGAAAAAGAAAACTCGCAGTTTCGGAGTCGCGAAAGAATTGCGCCGTTGCGGAATTCCGTTCGCGAGGCGGAGTTCATTAATGGAAGCGATTCCGCGTACGAGCACCGGCACGCGAGGTCTTCGTTTATCGATTCGCGAGAACAAGAAGGGGGAGGTGGAATTACGAGGAAACGCGGTAACTGCTCGTACGAACTTTTGTTTCGGCGAAATGTAATTTTGTGGCCGTTTTCGGGTCAAGGGACCGCGGCGCACAGTGGGCAATTCGGACAAAATCTGAAATTTTGCACAAATTTTCGAAGAAATTCGTTTTTACAGAATTTTCGCCGGTTTTTGGCCATTCTGTGCCAACCGTGCGGCGGCTAACGTTCGATGAAATTTTTCCAGGAAACGGTAAACGCGTCGAGCACGAAACCCGTTTCGCGTTGTCCGGCTCGATTCGGTTTGATTACGCGCGAGAAGAAAATCCCTCGGCTGTCGGGTTATCTCGTGCGTCCGCGGCCTGCGACTTCCACCGCGCGCAATTATGGTACGTACCATAGTTCGCGTGCGCGGTCCAATTGCGGCTGGAACTTCCCGGGACACGGCGAGAAGAAGGGGAATCGGCGCCGGTGAAGAACCGGCTCTGCTTCGAAACGACCCGACGCAGCCCGGGCAAACCGGTGGGAATACCGCGCACGGGCTCGAACACGTAGAATTGACGTCAGGTAGATGGAACTCGCGCAGGTAGACGGATACCGTTCATTTACAGGCCCTTATATTGCACGGTCTTGCGGACAACAACGCTACAAGGATCACGCCTTCATCCAACAAGTATCGGTCGAACGACCGGCCGTAAATTATAAAAACGTCTTCATAGGAAATTACTGAATTACTCTCACGCCTCCGTCCAACAAGTTTCGGTCAAACGACCGGCCTATTTGAAAATTAACAGCTGCACACCTACCACGGTCACAACGGCCGGTTCTCTATTCGACGATAGAATAGATCACTAA
Organism: Halictus ligatus; assembly: GCA_028454255.1. Taxonomy (NCBI): domain Eukaryota; kingdom Metazoa; phylum Arthropoda; class Insecta; order Hymenoptera; family Halictidae; genus Halictus; species Halictus ligatus. Next base: position 16,056,050 of record CM052134.1, read on the forward strand.
ACATTTCAATATTATACGTAGAAATCGAATCAGTTTCGTACGAATAAAATGAAAATATCGTAAGACGGAAGAAAACTTTAATTTCAGATTGAAAATAGCGCCGAGTGCAAACGGTTAACAGCAAACCTACCGTGGTCGAAACGACCGGTTCTCTATTTGACGATTATTGAAATTATAAAAACGTTCTAATACGAAATCACTCCCCTCCTGTAAGACGTTTCACTTATACGCGTTTCGCGTTCGCCAGGCTTCGTGTTAATGGAATTATGAAGGCGCTCTCATGGGAAATTATTCGGTTGAGTCGGGTAATTCGATCAAGATCGTGCGGGATCGGAGTAAATTCGATCTTGCTATTTTCAGAGGGCGGTTTTCATGCAGGTTTAGCGTTAATTATCTGAGATGAGGGAAAGCACTATGGATTATTAGGTGAACGACATCGGGTTACCTTTATCTATGTCGTTTGCAACAACGGTTTCCGCGCCGACGAGTTTCGCAGCGATGGCGGCGGCCCCGCAGCCGGCGCCCAGGTCCAAAACGCGTTTCGCGGAGCTCGAAAAAATATTCTTCCCGTGATCCAAGATAAATCTGGTCAGGGCCTGTCCACCCGGCCAGTAGATCGACCAGAAGGGCTCGGCGAAGACGCGTCTCTTTGTCTCGTCCGCCTCGAGAACGGTGGAGAACGGAGCATGATAAAGATCGCAGTTCGGCGTCAGCAGGAACAGCTTGATCTCCGGCGTCATGTGGTTCCTCGAGATCTCCGTGTTGCTCGAGATCGCTCGGACCACCTCGGGATCAAGAATGCACGCTCGAGGAATGCATCGAGAACCGGTGACGCGGTTCTTCCAGGTCCTCCAGATGTTCGGCATCGCGCTCTTCTCACGATCACCGCGCAGCCTAAACAAAAGCGATTCTATAAGAAGATCGGTTTCCGGAAGCGAGCTAAATATAGACCGATAAACGACGCGACTACTTAATGGCTCGAGATACGCGGAACCGATCGCGATCGGTCTTTTGCGCGCGATTTTTGCCCGCCGAAACGTTCAACGTCCCGCTGACCCCTGTTTTTCAGAGTACTCTAACTGATAAAAATTCACCATTTTTTAATAGACATGGAAAAAGATTGAATCTCGCGCCAATACTGCTCGCAGCTACGTCCGAACCTCCATTTTTAATTTTTATTTCGGCAACCAACACGGTTTCTCTACCGAAAAAAATATCTTTTGTCGCCCCAATACCGCCGTCACGTACCCTGAAAATTTCGGAAAAATCGGTTGCACAGTTTCCCCCGAAAAATTTCCGAATGCTCGCCTAAGCGCGTTCTCCTCGTGGAAAAGTTGCTATTTTCCACGTTGTCGGCTAGATGCCCGTGCCAGATGTCGCAACATGATGTAACTTAATTTTCGAAATTCGTTTTGTCGAATTTGACAAGTTGCACAATTGTCGGACAATGTTTCCATCCGCCCGTGTGGCGCGCCGTTCATTTGTGTATAGGATTATGAACCGATAAAATCTGCGACGATAAGCGGCCAGATATCATCCAGAAATAACAACACGTCCAGGGGGTGGGGAAAAACGAATAAATTTTCCTCGTACATCCCCGTGCTTTATCTGCTCGCGGACATCGGCTCGATTAACCGGGAAAATCGATTATTTTCTATTTAAATGTCATTTCCCGTTCGACGGCGAACGAATCGAGAGACTGTCGTTTCGTCGAGCAGACGCAGATAAAGCGGCTTCCCGGAACGATCGTATCGGGACTCGCAATCTTACGGGCAGATAATTCTGAATTCCCATTTTTTTCTTTTTCCCAACACTCTGGCGCCGATAAGATTATGTTTCGCTGTCCCCTTTGTGCGCTCGATACATACATACGTACGTATGTACGCGCGCCGAACATTCTGATTAAAACGACTCGTGGGGCAAATTGCGCAACGTAATCCAATTGTTTCTCAAGGCCTTTCACGGACGAATCTAAGTGTATAATTAATATTTTACCGTTACCAAATTTTCAATTTGGGGACAACCAACTTGATCGCAATAACTTGAGGAGATAAATTTCTAGAAAAACGTTTACAAAATTTTCAATTTAGGAACGACAAAGATTATTAGGTTCCGTCCCAAAATTCAGCGTAACCGTTTCCACGTAAAGCGCGGGGTCGTTAGGCCAAAATCTGTGGAGTCTTCGAGGCTGTTGACACCTGTTAGAGCCCAGCGAAATGATCCGACAAGCAACGCGACGCGAAATGGTGCAATCTTTCCCACACATCGTCAGCCTGTAAATCCCTTGGGTTTTTCAGGAAAAGGAAGGGGTGTGCAGTCGGAATTTCATTGAACTCGGGAATTGCGTCTGGTAGATTCCAAACGCGTCGGATTACTAGAAGTTGGATCGTTTTACCACGAGATCATCAAATACTGGACGCGGTCTGTCGCGGAAGTTCGCACGGACGTTCGATCGATAATTTCAGAGTGAAAACAATGGAGAGTACAGCGTTTACTCGATACATGTCCAGAACACGGGTCTAGCCAGGGAGATATATCGGCCAGGAGATACTATTCTTCGATCCTCGGCGACCGAGGTCTCTCGAGCTTTTTCGCTCCTCACGGGATACAGTAGTGGGGATAGTTCCACGACATTTATCGGACATGCCTTGGCGACGTAAAGAATTCACTGCACACAGTGGAATTCTATTTTTAATTTGCGGGACAAATTGCTATCTTGCATAAGGCTTATCGGTTCTCGGAAGACGTATTACGTAAGAATGATCGTTTCAAAGTTCTTTGTTCATCGGTGTACAAGAGGCATCTTTACCTTCGGTGACCGTAAAAATCTGAAGTTTCCTGCCACTCGTTTCCCAGATAAAGCGCGTCGGAGCAACGATCAAAGGTCGAAGTTGAACGAAGGAGTTTTCATTGTAAACACGGAGTCCCCATGAAAAATAGTGTTTCGAGATCACGCTGATCGGTTTCGTGCGAGTATTCTTAGCCGTCCAGTTACCCAGAATCGTCCTTTCCTCGGCGTAGTCTCAAGGCAACGCGCTCAATATCCAATTTCCTCTTGCTTAAGGTCCCGGGGATTCCAAGCGAACGAGGTGGCTGACCGATCGAGGCTCGACTGCGCTCTAATCGCTGTTCGTTATCCCCCGAAGAGTCGTTGTACCTGGAAAAAGAACGAATACCTAAAAGCTTTCTTCCTACACGACGCGTAACGATTTCGAATGCGATTTTTAACAAACTTCATTCCACGACGAGTTATGATAATTGAGACGTGATGGTAAAGAAAAACTTGTTCGTCGGAAGCTGCGTCTATTCATTCACCTTCTAATGGGTACCCTGTTGGAAGTAATTAGCCGGAATAGACCGCATCATATTAATCAAGTAGAATTTCACGGGGAGAGGGGGACAACGACAATTATCCTGCTGATTTTAGACTGCGGATGTTTTACGCGTTTGTGGGAAAAATTAGTCCTAGGTGAAACACAAAACGGAAGCGTTAGATGAGTCTAGTGTTACCGGTGGATTTACAACCTATTAAAATTATTAATAGAATTCAATTTTTGTGTTTCTTGTCTCGTTCCCTGCAATTCGCGCAGACAATTATTTCGCACGGAGTCGTGGAAAAACTACAAAGACGGGAAGTTTCAAATGTGAAAAACGGTCATTTCAATTTCAACAACCTAATATAATTGCAGGTTACCGACTACCGTATTTACGAAAGCTTCGTTCGTTGCTTTTCGACGAATTAGAACTGGATTTCACGGCGGTGCGCACGCCGCGGAAGTTTCCGTGGAAAGTGATGGGTCCGTTCCTCGATCCCCGGATTCGAAAGGATCCATGATTATAAAACGTTCGGAGGATCGATTGCGCAACTGGAATTGACTTTCCAGTGTGTCCTCGTTAAAATAGAATCGTTACGGCGGCGGCTCGTTACATGAGTAGTCCGATTTAATAATAGATCGCGCGAGTCGTCCTTTGCCCGCGTACATCGGTTGGATTGTTGTTATTGTTATTATTATTATTATTATTATTATTATTATTATTATTATTATTACGGTGGGAACGTACGTGGCACAGAAAATGGGACCGATTGTCGAGCGTCAGCCGGCGCTAATTCGCTCTCTATCTCTGTGTACAAAAGATATCGAGGTGGAGGCACAGATGCGGAGTGTCAACTTTTCGCGATTCAACGATGATTCCCAGGGTTGATTCTCCCCCCGACTGATTATCAGCGAAACGAGCCTTCTCGATTGCTGATGAAACCGTACGGTCCGAGACGTCGACGCTTGCATCATGACACGGTACACAGACGGTTCGGCTATGTCCGAGCACCGGCACGTGCTATCGATCAATGTCGCAAACTATAGTCGCCTACCCGTGTCTAGTTACACCGGTCTTGGGCGGAAAAAGTGCAACATCTTTAGACCAACTGCTCTCCTATAGAAAGCAACTGGCTTCAATGGTGACCTCGACAGGTCCCAATGTAGAGCTTGACAGACTGAAGATAGGACCCTCTACCCTGAAGAGGATAGTCATTACGTTCCATTCCCAACGCAATAACACGGGTCCCTTTCGACAGGTCCTAACACAAAGATGTAGTAAAGAGGAGGATACGGGGGCTTCGGTGGCAAGGTTCTAGGGCAGTGTGTCCAAGTGATTATGCTCGCGAGCAAAGAAGGCCTACGTTCCACACGATAAATCCGTTTGCGTCGTGAGAATTGCCATGTCATGCAAGCATCTTCTTTGTCGCTCTCCCTCTTCCTCTCCCTCTCTCTCTCTCTCTCTCTCTCTCTGGCTCTCTCTTTCGCTGGCTCCGTCCGTATCGCGGATAGAAGGGCAAATCTTTCGTAAGAGGCTAAGGCTTTTGCAAACGTCGCAGGAAGTCCCTGACCCGGGCAGCACCACCAGATACATCTCCGCAAAACACCTTCTAGGGTGGATCTATTCACGCAATCGGAATCGGTAGCCATGACGTGGAAACTTTCTTGCAGATTGCGTCGGAATTCCTCTCGATTCGACGGCTTGTGTGCAACCACGATCGATGATGGCTGACGCTGTTTACGCCGAGTTCCATTTTCCTCGTTGCAATTTATAGGAAACCGGCGGACGGTGGAAAATCTTTCAATTATTCGTCAGAGTCACCGTTTTTTCTCCGCGCATGTTTTGAGAGCGAGCGATGTGCAACGTAATCGCAGACATTATTGCGACGCACGTGTTCGGTATCTGTAATCTCATTAATAGATTGCGGATCTTTAAGCAAAACAACATTTGTATACATCGATCGCGATCTGTAGGGTGAGCGACCCAATTACTGTACGTATATTAATTATACCTTTCTTTTGAAGCACAATGAATATTAAAAAATAGATATTACATTTTTTCGTTAAAATTAGCTAATATAGATGTTGTATGTCTCTTTTTCAATATTCATTGTGCATTAAAAACAAGTGTAATCAATATAGGCACAGTAATTGGTACCCCCATAGTAATGGGGTTCCTTACCCTAGAAGCTAAGCGATAATTTATTTTCTCCATTAATGATTCTTACAAGTTAAAAATAGTATATCGAGAATGGTAAGCTCTTTTAATCTTTTCACTGTTTCCAATTACTCATTTTCGTGACAAACCTGTAAAATCCGCAGTTCGGTTATCAACATATAGATTTGACCCAAGTCTCTTAACAGATTATCTATCGACGATTGTCCGTAATTTTTTAACACTATGTTTACGGGACCCGACCAAATGACGGATTGTAATATTTTTAATTTACGATTATTGAGATTGTGGAATTACTGAACAAACTTATTTCCTTAGGTATATATTATTTCAAAAATGGCTGAAAACTTGGATGGAAACATTCTTCTTATTAACATTCCAGCCCCGCTGCACGCTGTTGAATAAGCGCGGACGTATCGACTATAGCGTCTCTCCCAGGTGATTTCCCATAAGGTCTGGGTTAGGCGACATCGTTAAACGATCGGTCATACAGAAATGTCGCAAGCCTCGCCACCTGCGAAGAAGCGTACCGGGAAGCTTTGTTCCTTCCCGCTACACCGTTTCTAGGTAAAGCTCACCGTATCGTCGATAAAAAGCTCTCGCGTGCATGTGTGTACGCTGCCTATAGATGGAAAAGCTCGCTCACGGTTTATCCGAAGCGGCGCGCGCATCGTTCGGCGACGCGGAGGTGGAGGAGGGGAGGGGGGCGGCACCGTAGTCCATAAAATAAGCGCGCAGTGAGCTTCGATTTCACTAACTGTCGGAACTCCGTAGAGGACGGACGAACCTTTGCAGAGTCCCGATCAGTGTATATTACCGACGAACACGCACCAGGGAAAATTAATCGTTGTTGCGTAAGCGAACCGTGTGTGCCACCTATCAGTTGAATAGAGAAGAGAAGAGAGAGAGCGAGAAGACACAGTTTCAAGTGAATATCAGTGGAAACGGTCGGTCGGCATCCAGTGGATTTCTCGTGTTAAACTGGCAATCACAGCCGAGAAAATTCCTACGTTCAGCGAAGTGTGTAGACGAGGAAAGGGTGGTGATTCGAAGAAAGCCAAAGAAGAGAAGATACTCACGGATATGACACGTTGTCAGAGCTTGCACTCCTACGGGTCCGCCACTATGACCGAAAGGTACGGTATTTGCATACACTTTGAGGCTCGAATCGAGCCGGGTTTTTCTCGTTGGTCGGTTTTGTTCGAACTGCGGGCAAAACTATCGTCTGATTTGACATAGCTGTCCTCTTATCAATTTCAATATTAAATTGTCCCTCTTCCGTTATCCGGTAACTCGCGCGCGCTCGTGTTTGTTCAAGAGATTTCTGAACGTTGAATTTTTCGTTTAACGGACCGAGTATTGAAACTCGGTGTTAACACATTGTTGACCGGCAATTTTACGCAGGAGCTATCTAATGTCACCAGACATTATTTAAATGCATTCAAATAAAACTTTAGACAAATCTTTTATATGACTTTTTATATCCTTTTTTGGTATGATATTGTCCCGACAACGTTCGGTCATGAAAACACGTGTCAACTCGTGACCGGTCAGCAATGTGTTGAAAAAGTTCAGAACGTGTCGAGGAGTTGAACCGTTGCATCGCATTGCGCCATACCGATTTACGGCTGTATTTACCTTCGTGACTACGGAGTCTTTATCGCGTCGTCCCAAGTATTTGCACTCGAGAATCGCGGAGATAGAGTGTCTGCAATCCGAAAGAAAAACCCGACCACGCTACTAAGCCCACTGATAATTCCGATTAGCTTCTGGACGCGGTCCGGTTGCGTCAGAACGGTAATCGGAATTGTGAGTTGGTTCGCCGCCTGGATACTTTGCGAGAGTCGCCGCTGAACTGATTCGTCGATTTGAATTTTTAGCGGGCCGCTATGGACGGACCAGAAAGATTCCAGTTGCCCCAGGGGGACCATCACCTGCGGCATGCTGCCTACCCTACGAGCCCTCGCGGCGAAAGAATGCGAGAGCAGCCAGGGGACCATATGCCTCGTGCCGTTCGACACGGAATTGGACTCCGCCAGCCACCTGCAGATGATCCTGTTGGAGGCCTATTGTCGCGAGACAGGCATCAAGGTGTTACGGGTGTCCAGAGAGAGGATACAGGAGCATCTGTGCCCGGGCAGCGGCGATCTCTCCTGCGTGTTGATCTGCAACGACGATCCATATTACCGCGATCCACCCGAGTGAAGCCACGGATCGCTTGGGAAGCTTCCGGAACGAATTTGAGTCTCGACTGGACGCAGTCGCTGACGTGTGATTCCATTGTTCAAAAAACCGCTGCCGAGGAACGCCGTTGGATCAACGGGGGAGCGAACGATCGATTGTTCCGCGAACCAGCGTTTCGCGGACCGAACGGATCGTTGGACCGATAAAGATAAAAGAAAAGAGCACTTTTGATACCGGACGATGACTAGGCGCTCTAGAGATAAGAATACATCTACGCACCTCGCGATAAATATCGATCGCGCTGCGATACGTTCGTTGGGTGCCACGTCGGTGGTCGCCTGGCCATCAGCGGGAATCATCGCCGACCCATGGAGCGGAATGCAGCGCGAATTGCGAAACCAGCAGACCCGGCGACCATCATCTCGCGCCGTTTGGCGTTGTACAGAGCAACCGTCTGCCTGGCCGCTCGAGGTCGCGCGCACGCGCAACTTGAACGCCGTAATCTTCGATAGGAGGAAGATTATTCGAGATTATTTTCATAATTGTCGATTGTAGAAACTGTTTGTTGTAACTCTATTTTCTGATTTCTTAGTTGTAATCCGCGGTAATTGAGATGTAACTCTGCGCGCGGTTCGATCTCGGATCCACCATCTTGTCGGTGGTCGGGCTCGACGCAGAGACATCCGATGAATCCGCCGTCGAGTTTTCATTGTACACCTTTTTACTAGAATAAAAAGCACTGCTCGAAAACAGAAAAACTCGTACGATTTATTCGTTGACCATCCCACGCCCCCTTTCCCTCACGAGAGAATCCGCTAAGCAGAACTTGTTCTGATCTATTCGCAGCTCACCAAGTACTTGAGGCACTCTAATATCTCGTCTATGGAGGATTTTCAAATCCTGAGCGTGACGTGAGTAGGTACATTAAACAATAAAATGGCGAATTACCGCTGAACGCCGAACGTCGTCTGTGTTGTTGTTGTAGTAGATTACAAAAATATAGAAAGACTGATTTAGTAAAATAAGAGACAGGAGTTGGGACGGTCGTTGATTCAGCTCGTTATGTAGACCCACGTCCGAGATCACTTTCCACTTCTTCGGGAACTCGGAGGATGGGGACAGGATCCGTGAATCCCTGAACAGGCTGGTGCAGCGTCGCCGGCTCAGCGAGATTTCCCTCGAGTCGACCCACTTCACTTTCCAGCAGAAACCGGCTCTCAGACTGCAGGTACTCGTCCGTTCAGTTATCCAAGGATATAACGTATCCTTGTCAAGAGCTCCGACGGTGTCCCCGCGAATCCTTACCGCTCGACCATTGTCTTCCCTCAGAGCCTCCGTCTGAACCAGGCGAACGAGCACGAGGTCCATCTCGGGGACCAAATCTCCCTGGCTTGCGTCGCTCAGGGGAGCTACAGCGTCAATTTCACTTGGTACAAGGACAACATGCTGGTCAACACGAGCAAGGCGACCAGGTAACGCTCCAGGCGTAAATTAGAGTTTAACGAAAAATATACATATTCATTGCGCTTGAAAAATAATTGGCTCCTACCTGAAGTCGCACCTATCCTTGCCCGGCCACTTGACATTGTCCTGAAAGGATTAGTCCCGAGAGCTCGATCCTTTCGACCAACGAGGTCGTAAATAGCTCGGGATAGGGACCCGGGGAGCAAAATTCCTCTTTCCCAAGGGCTTGACCCAGCTACCTAGTTTTATTACCGTTTACGACTTGTCCGTTAGGGATATCCGATGCAGGCACCTTCCGAACGACGGCTTGGACGTTCACACCTCTCTATTGATCATCGAAAAAGCGACAATGCTCGACGCGGGTCAATACACTTGCCAGGTAGTCGACTGGGGCGTGCAACAGTGTAAAAGCATTTATGTTGACATAAGGGACGAGCCCAACGTCAAAGTGATGCCCATGAGCGCTACCATAGACAAGGTAACGGGACACCAATTCCCCTAACTCGATTCGCTATAACTAGCCCCGCGTTATTTTAGGGAGGTGACACGCAGCTGACGTGCATGACGCCCAACATGCCCAACATAGGAATAGGATTCGGCTGGACGAAAAACAGAGCTTTGCTGAAGCTGGAGCTCGGCAGCGAAGTATGGGAGGATCTCCATCCAGCCGGCAGTATACTGAAGATCACGAACGCGCAGGTACGTCTCGGCAGAGCTGATCCGATCCTATTGCTCGATCGTTTTTCTCCTCTTCCAGAAATCGGCCATATACACCTGCAACGTGGCGGACAAGTCCATGTCCGTTAGGGTTGAGATAGTGAACAGGACGTTAATACCAATTTGTCGAAGAGGCCAATCTCAGGATCTAATTTGGCCCGACACGGCTCCTGGGTCGGAGGCACTGCTCGAGTGTCCTCAGCGCTTTGTTGGCGACAGGGTGTCCAGACTATGCTCCATGAAGGATGCCACCACGCCCGAATGGCAGACCCCGGACTTTTCTCATTGTCTGTACGAACCGCTCACCGCTCAGTATGACAAGGTAACGGTTTGGTAACTGTCGTTCACGCTGAACCTACCAACCACTAAACACAGAAAAACACCTTACAGAAGTGGGAAGATTAAACCCACTTTGTAAGGTTTTCATCTGCTTATGGGGGCCGGTTTGGTAGGCAAACAGCCTAACATAGCGTGACAGTCAAGGCCAAATGCCTGCCGGTCCCCTTAAAAACGCCAAAACACCGTAGATTCGCGGTAAGGTAGAGCGACCATGTTACCGAAAAAAATTAAGAAGTCGATTCAGTGAATAATATTGTGAAATAGAAAACCGGTTTTTTGACCGTGGTAGGTTCAGTGTTGAACTTTGCTAATGCGTTCGCGAAGCTAACTACGCTCCCCCCTCTTTCCGATTGTAGTTCAAGAGCCTCACGCTGGGTTACCAAAACGTCACGGGGTCGCAGACAATCTTTTCCTTTTGGGAAATTTTACGGTCACGTGAACTGCCGCTGTACCCTGGCGAGGGGGATCGCATATTGGCCATATTAGCGGAGATCGAGCGTTATCAGCACAATATTGACCCATTAGACCTACACGCCTCGACAGAGGCTCTGATACGCATTATCAGTCGAATACTTCACGATGAAAGTTCGATCTTGAGTCAACAGGTAAGGCGATTTGAATGAAGCCGGCGTCACACGTGCGCTGAAGCGACGGACGCTGCGGTAGAAGTAAATTTTAATCCTTAGCACTCGACTGGCGACTGTAAGGCGCCACTAAAAATGGCTGTATCATTATTCAAAATATCTTTTACATTGTTCAATTTGTTTGTATTGAGTCAGCAACGATGCTTCAACGATTTCCAGAAAGTCCTGCTGCTCTTCCAAATCACGCAACGAAGCTTGATGCACTGGTCCAACGCGGCCGTTGATACTTACAAGCATCTGTCCCTGTCTTCCTTGGTGGTAGACGTTCAAGAGCTGCAGCAGCACAATGGCGACAGCATCACGCATTCGCTCCAGATCCCAATCGACGACTCCATGTAATTATCGGTTGTCGGAGATGATAGATTTCCTCTTGATTCGACCGCTTGTTCCTAGGTATCCAGCTTGGTACGATGACAAGGTGACCATAAGATTGTGGAAAAAACGGCAGAGGAACCTGAAGTCCAACGTCAGTCTAAACGGAATCGTGATTGTCTATAAAAACGCGTCTCACTTCCTTCCAGCGACTTACGTCAAGGAACTCGAGTGAGTGGATCGAGTGACCCGAAGACTATATACGATGTCCGCTCATTTCGTTAACTGGAACGTTCGATTTTCGATAGCGACGGTACCGATCTCGAGTTCCGCATCAATTCTCGAGTCGTGATGGTCGCGGTACCAGGCTTCAGCCCGGACAAGCACAACAAAATATGGGTGGACCTGCAGATGAGACACGTCCAGAACCAGTCCAGTTTCTGGAACGTGTCTTGCGGTCTCTTGGACAACGCGGGCAGCTGGGATCTGAACAGTTGTATAGTGAACGCTATGCCGGGCGACGCTACCACTCATTGCTTGTGCCCTGACACCGGGACCTACGCGATTTTTCTAACAGCGCGCGCAGTCAGGGTGATGCTGGCGAAGAAGGAGCAGACCACGTTCATCGTCATATTCGGATGCGGCAGCTGCTTGGTCCAGTGTTTCCTGTCTTCCCTGATTCTTGGCACTTTCTGGTGGAAGCACAGGGATTGGCTGAACTTCCTGAAACTCCAATGCTGCGGAGCTCTGGTTGGCGCAATGGCCGTCTTCATATATGCTGTGCACAACAATCTGCCCGAGGTACTTGCAGGAGTCCGTACTTCAGAAATTTATGCGATAAAAACGAAAAGAGGTTTGACCACGAATGCCATTTAATTGCAGAGCTCCTACGCAATTGTGGCGATATCTCTAGAAGCTTTCCTCCTCGTTGGCATGTCCGCGCCCATATCGGAAGCGTTGATTATCTATGCAGGATTGACGCAAGTCCGACCCAGCCAGCATTTCCAGCCCACCGTCATCGCAGTCATTACCGGTACAATCGGACGTGTTGCACAAGAACAAAGCTCCGGATTCAACTCTCTGTAACACGATTATTTCATGTGACGCAGGTGTCCCTATCTTAGCTGTGCTAGCCACGGAGCTCACACACAAGAGCACGCGATGGAGACACGAGTCCTGGTGGCTGATCTTCGGCAGCGGGGTTTACAACATATTTGTAACCTGCGCCACCGTGATGTTTCTCATATTCGTGTTGCTGTATTTAGGCATTCTACACAAAGCGCACGCTCTGGTCGGGGAGAACGTTATGAAAAAAGAAGCAATAGAAGCAAGGTAGAGTCGTTTTTGCCGATCGTGCCGACCAACCGTTCGCAGTTTTCGGAGAGTTAAGATGCTTTTTGTTCAGGCTGCGAATGCTTCACCGCGCAGCCATTGTCATCTGCGGTGTGATCTCGATAGAAACGTCCTCCATCTTCTACATAAACTCCAGCTCGATCATCTTCCACTACGTGTTCGCGTCTCTGTCCTCCGTTCTGGTAAGCCCATCTCCCTGACAATACCAATATTATCGCTGATTGTGATCTCTCTGCTTGAAGGGATTCGTCATAATAATGGTCTACATCGTGAGCGGCGAGCTGGCAATCGTCGATTCGATCCTGAAGAAACTGGCGTGGAAACAGAGCACGGAGGAGGAGATCACATCCGAGCCAATTAAAGGTATCTCATGAAAGTGGGCTACAAACAGGTGGAACAGTACGTTGAACGAAAACTGGGTTCCTGTAGTCGATGTTTCAAGTCTCCGAGTACCGGTCGTGTTCCTTTCGGAGGGTAAAATACACCGTAGTGCAAGGGGTTAAAGAAAAGGTCGAATATCCGCAGTCCTGCGTCAGTATGCACGGTGTTCCAAACGGAAACGACCGATACCCGGAAACCAGGAAGAATATCAGCCGGGAACCTAGGCCGCACGGCTCGAGTATCTCATTGTAGCTGAAATTTGTTCAACTTTTGGCCAGTGTGCTCGAAGAGCGGCGCAGAGGTGGAGAACGACACGGCGCCTCCTCCGTCGTCGTTGGGCCTAGGCGAGCCCTACATAGAAGCTCGAGGAATCGCAGCTGGTAGCATAGATATGCGCGAGTTCGTGACCGAGTCCTCGTCCTCGTACTCGAAGCCTTCCGTCCCTGTCGCCAACCGATTCTTGCCGGAGATACGGATCGACCATTCCGACGACATCAATCTAGAGAACTATAGCACCAGCCCGCGAAAGTACCAAGAGACGAGCATCGCGTTCGACGCCGTGTTCTCACCGAGGTCGTCCCGTTGCATCAGCGAGCCCTTCAACGGCAGCGAGTGCTGTAGCTTCCGGGACTGCGGAAAGTATCGGGAACCGCCGAACCAGCCGAAGATCTTCGTGCCTCACAATAATCCGGCGCCGGAAGCCTCGGCGAAAGTTTTGTGCAGCGCCGACGTCGAGTCCCGTCTGACTGGCATGCCGGACGTCACCTTGGCCGTGAAAAACGACGTCGAGTTGCTGTCGACCAACGAGCTCAAGACCAGAGAACACGTTAACGTTATCCCCGACATAGCGAACACCACCGAACGCAAGCAACCCGACGGCGAAGAAAAAGCGCCGGAGATCGTGGTCACGAACTGCGAAGCCACCACCAGCGGTATGCTCGATCGAATCTCTCACGATCTTGATTACCTGTTGAACCGCACGCACTCCACGGACGGCACTTAAACCGCGTCTGACGTACCGATCGTCTTCATCGATCTAGTAACGGGGTCAATTTGTCCGTAATCTTAACCCCTTAAGGGGTTCGACTACTGTACCGGCCGGAAAACCAACCGATTTTCATATGCGGACTACAGGGGAATGTTAAGGTCCAGCTTTCCCAGGTGACCTTGGTCCGCCCCAGTCTGCGTGTGCCATGGTGTGCCGCACACAACGCTAGATCGTACGCTAGATCAAGGCTACCTGGGGAAGCTGGACCTTAACTGGATTTCTTGTTGAAAATCAATTTTTTTTTTCATTCAAAACATTGCAATTTCTTGTCGGTTAAATACCGATTAACTTTGGTAGGAAACACTTTTCTGTCCGACCACCCGAAGGGGATGAAAAATCGTGGGGACTAATTTGCGGCGCACCCTGTAGGTACAATAAAATGATCTTATGCATAAATTATCTTACAAAAACGTTATATTTTGACAGTTTATCTATATTTACACCTTTAAGAATATAATTTCGCAAATACGAAAATCAAACGCAGTTGCGAATTTTTTCGCAATTTACGAAATCTAACATAAACACCGATTGTCGCCGCTCAGGCGCCTGTGAGACGGACAAGACTCGTACATTAGAATTCTATTTTAGGTTAGCTTGATATTATAGGGTAAGTGGCTAAGCGGGAATTCTCGAATATACGGTGACGTCGCAGTAGTCTGACTCCTTAAATAACGTGTGCTCAATGTTTTTCAATGATTGCACATTGCAAATATAGTAGAAACTTCGTCTCTGATCGATTGAATTTGGCGCCAGCCGCCTCGTATTCGAATTTACTGCCAACTTCCATCAAACGGCCGAAACTACTTTGCCGTCATGTGAGCGCGCGAAATTTGAAATTTATTTTCGAAAAAAGTTTGGATAACTCACAAGTTCTACTATATTTATTCGAATGACCATTCGGCCTAATAATATCGCGATTCATTGAAGAGCATTGATCTATGTAATCATCATAAAATACTCGAACACGATTTAATTCATTTTACAAGTTAGCAGTTTTTATAATGCAACAGTTTACCAATTCCTGTGTAGTAACAGAATCGTACCAGGGAAATTCGACAGAGCGCATCTAAACAAATAAAAGAGCGGCAGTACTTTTTAAAAAAATGTTATTATTATCATCATTTATAATGTTGTTTAACGTTATGTTTGATCACGTAACAAAGACCTAGCGTTGTAAGAGTGTTACATTACGCTTGCAATGTGTTCAGCTAAACAACTCGGAAGATGTACAATCTCATTTTTTCTTTACAAACACGTACACACACACACACACACACACACACACACGCACACACACTCTCCCTCTTTCTCTCTCTGTCTATCTCATTAAATGTTCTAAAAAAACATCAATTACTAAGAAGACTCTTTGTTAAGGACGTTTTTCCATTGTGCTCCATCCATAAAAATGTTTTACATCGAAGACAGCTCACGTTTGTCCTTCCACTATTAAGGTCACATAAATAAATTTTGTATAGAATACATTATTATTTCGGACTCATGTTTTCCGTTTCCACAGATGTCCAGGTACATTTAGTACATAGGAGAGCAGAAGCCAAAACTGATATCAGGAAGACAGGAGCGACAGTTTCAATGAAACGAAAAACAAATTTCAGGCAGTGTAATTCCGAGTTATAGTATTTATTTATCACTGTCATCGTACAGCCCTTTTTCATAATATCCACGATTTAGTCGTCGCACTTTTTTCTCTCGTTTTTATAATTTGAATTATAAAGCTATACACATTCAATTTAGTTTCGATAAGTCTACTTACATACTTAAGATCGAAGTTTATGTTGTTGGTAATAGTTCTTTTTTTGTTTTTCTTCTTCTTTACCACTAGTACGGTTAGTCGTTCGCTTAGTGAAATGCGTCACTGAAATTTCTTTTACCGAGGTACGAAATTGGAGCAGTATTCTCTTGGCCAAGCACGTGTTATAAATGCAAAAAGACATAATAAGGTCGGTGTTAGTTTGTTAGCACTCGAATATACCTATATGACTAGTTCTCTGTGTCAACAGATTTTTTTTTTCTTAAAAATATAAATTATTTACAAGGATTTCAGCTAATTTTATCGAGATTTAATAACCTTGGTTTAATCACATCAATAATACCGAAGTATAGGAGGGCCGTGGCTGCAACTGATTACTATTGTTTTCTTCCTTTTTATTGTTTTTTTTTCTTTGTGAAAGAAAAAATAAACATAAACAAAAAGAAACGACACCTGGTCTTTTTCTTTTATTTCATTCATTATGAACAGGAAATATAAATTTGGTAATTTGATTGATTCCTGGGTGGGGGGGAGTAGGGGGGGGGGGTATAGATGAATTACAACATGTATTGAGTATTCAAGCGAAAATAAGTGCGGAATTCATGTAGTCTTCCTTAATGTTCATCGTTTTCGCGTTGCTGTACGATCAAGCTAATTCCGTAGCTAATAATCAAATCATTATTTCGTTTTCCTCAGCCGTCTCTCGATCCGTCAAATTGTATATACAAAATAAATTTTTATGATACATTTCGTCACGTTGCGACACAAGGTAATTTCCTTCGTTTCCCTGTTTTCTTTTCTTTTTTTTTTTTTGTTTGCTTTTGTTTCAATTATTACTTTAAAGAATTTACCAAAGCTTTCGAAGAATTGAAACGTTTTTTTTTTTCTAGTAAAAATGCCCTTTATATCAGCCTAATGATGATGGGTGACAACAGACGCGTGAAACAGGAATAGACTGATTCGTAATAACTAGACGCAGTTTCTTATACTTGTTACACTCGTAATCTCAACGTTCTCCTCAACTGAAATCGTAGGACACGGTCTTTATTTATTTCTTTTATTTTCTTCTTCATTTTTTTTTGTTTTGTTTATAATCTCGCTTCCTAAAATTATTTTATAGCTTATAAAAAAAAAGAAAAACGAAAAAACGGTCGAAGAGCCGACAAACGAAAAGAATTCAACGCGGGACAGCTTCGTGAAGAGAAAAATTTCACGTTCCCGAGAACAAATCAATACTAGAAGATTATACTGCGCGTCGAGCCTAGTGGTTTAGCCACGGCACCTTTTCTTTTTACTCTTTTTTCCCTTTGTTTTTTTTTTGTTGTTGTTTCTTTTAATCGTTTTTAATTCCATCCTTTCCTCCTGTTTTACTTAAATATAAAAATACATAGCCAGTCTATACATAGAGCGTGCAAAGTGGCACAGTGAACTGAGTTACCAGATATCCTGGATGGTTAACTACCGCTCTCAGTATTCGTCGGTGGTTCAGCTTCGTCGTGACTTTTGCTCGTGTTACTCGACACGGGGAGACCTGAGGTTTTTGGCAGCGGGTTAGTTACACTATCACTATTGGATGTTGACGCGTTATACATCGAGTTATCAAAGTGTTGCAAGCATGGAAATTCTGGACCAGGCAGCAGTAAAGTAGTTTGGGTGGGAAGATTAGTTAATGATACCATTCCTGGTGTCATCATTTGCTTGTTAAAGCAACTCCTTAATGCCTCTTCGATTAAATTCGCTATCTTATCACGATCGTTCTACAAAAAATCATCGTACTCCCTTTAAAACGTTGCTCGTGTGAACGCCATCATTCTCGATGCCCGGGGAGCAGAAATTTAGGCGTCTCTGGGCGCGATCCCCAGCAGTTCCCCTTTACAGTTACAACATCATTTTTACCTGTTTGCACGCTGACCGAATAGTGAGTGACACAACAGAAAGAAGCGCGCGCGCGTTCGACGAGACGCCTAATTTCTTGCTTCCGCGCCATATCGGTAATATCGTTCAAGGGGACTGTGATAATTACCTCGTTAATGAACCCAAAATGTACAAGTTCCTGCGCGAGAAGCAGCGACGTGTCTACTTGGCTCACAGGACACGTTAATTGCCTATTCATTTTGTCGTCCATTCGTAACAATATTGTCATCTATAAAATATATATACCAGGCGTAAAGAAGAGGAAACGATTTGTCAGCGGCGGTTTCTTACACAGTAGTAACATCTCGGTTGGGGCCACTCACAAGTAATTCACAACTCTCTTCTCTAGGCTTAACGTTACACATCATATTAACTACTCTTCGAGACTCAACATCCACTGGCTCTGGCGTGACCGACTTGACCGATTCGGTCACCTCGGGCGATATCGCCCTGGGCCGAACTGGCGGCGGTAGTTTCGCCATAAATGCTGTTAACGGGTATATTCCATATCTGTCGGCAGAAAGGATCAATGGTACCGTTAACGTGGCGACGACCATGCTGGAGAACTCACCCCTGCGACTATCGTCTACCATCGGTCGGGTTATACTCACTTTACATCTTCCACAAACTTCTCTAATTTTTCTGTAACAGGGATATCACTTAACCGAATCTGCTGGGGCGGTCGACCTTGGTATTTGATTTCGGCTACCACCGTATCCGGTCCGTATAGCCTTTGCAACACCTCGTCGGTTATCGTCTCTGAAATGTTGGCTGAAACACCGACGAAAACGCGTTATCAGTTTGTTCGTTAGACTAGTTACATCGTTACAATCAACTTATCGTATAGCCTCACTTCAAAGAATTAGTTATATCTAGTAGTGCACCTTCCGTCGTGAAACGACGCAAGATAACGCAAATTGAATTACTATCCGAGTAGAATACATTAGTTATTTGCATACGGAACGACCCGTGGGATAATTCTGTGCGTCATTTAACGAATACGTGTGTCGTACACTTACTAGCTGAATTGACCAGTGCATGGGCTGCGAGCAATTTCAACGAGTGTACTTCGAACAAGACAGGATGAAAAAGGAGTTCCCTGGCGCTCGGTCTACTAAGCGGGTCTACTTGAAGACACTTCCGGATGAAGTCTTTCTGTTGGACGTCGTCTAAAGATTCTATCGTCTTCCTAACGTTCTCCTCGGTTACGATTGTTCCGCTATCACCGTTCCCTTGGATTTCTAACGCGGCCATTTCCAACGCGCACATGCCGAACGAATAAATGTCAATGGCAGGTGTCACAGAATCTGTAAAAAAGACAAAGATACGCGAACGGTTTCAATTTCGTTTCAGAGCTCGTTCGAAGACGCGAGGTTCTAGTGAGTCCCCCTTACTTCCGTATTCAGGTGCTACAAAATGCATGTTCTTCATGTTTGCTCTACAAGTTTTCACGTGATGGTGGATCGCATCCGGAGCCACTGTAATTAGACCAAGAAGAACAATATTAGATTCAGTCGTCGCGCGTTCTACTGTACACACACGAAGGTGATGTATTTATACGATAGATCTCGACAAGCAACGTGTTGGAAAAATCGTTTGTACGAGGCGGCAGGAATTCTGCGAGTCATCCTGAATACAAAAATATAGGAAAATAGGTTGTGCATACAGCCCTCTACTCGAATTACCTGCCACCTCTGCCGTAACAAGTAAATTAATATACCGCTAGAAAAATTGTGTTGTAACTGAAAGTTTATCCTAAGAGTAACTTGAGCCCTCGTACAGTTAATATTCTTTTTTCTCTTGGACACATTTATATACCACGAAAGTGCCTCTTTGAAAACAACAATCGGATACGACGCAGTATGCAAAATTCTATTATGCTGATATAAACTGAAACATATATACACGTATACACTTATAGATAAGTATATATGTGTACGCTTGATTATATTAAAGAGACAGTTTCATCGAGTAGCGATGAAAGTTTTAGCAACGGGAACGGGATTCAAGGATCTCGTTTTATTGGTGAGCAAAGGTACAAAAAAATATTAGAATACAATAGAGATGCGTGCGCTGAATGATTCAGGAGGACCAAAGTACAGAAAACGGTCTATCCTTATCGCAGACGATAAATTCATTGACTCGAGGGATGAATAGTGCAATGTATATGGCACTAACAGTATCAAACGAAAGAAATATATTAATATATTGTGGGAACATATATCCAGTCTACCGGTAATTAAGATGTATATAATGTATATACATAAATGGGAATGTTTACCTCTGTACGCCTAAATTACTTAGCTGGCAATAGTCGTTGGTTATCTGCCAAATGTATTTCCATCAAATTCACCATCTTTTTCAGAATTTACACCAATCGAGGATGGTCGCTGTCGCTCGATCGACTCCTCCGGATGGGGGCGAAAGTACGACTTTTGTACTTCCTCTCTCTTCGAAGATCTTTGCTGTGTTTTTGTTTCATTATCTAGATTTAGCCTATCTGCTACAATTAAAAATGAGGACTCAAGTTACTCCTAATATGTAAAAGCAGTTTATACACAATCTTTCTAACAGATTGACGTTACTAATGGACATGTACAACAACAACAAAAAAAAAGAACTTCTATGTATGCATATGTATGTATATGTATGCAGAACGAATACGATAAAACACAGTTACAGTGATCGTAAGATATGGTATCTAGAAAAGTGATCGACTCAATATTAAAATGAAGTGCTAAAGTCATATATATATATATAGAGTTTCCAGTAGAGTTATTGGGGATATCTGTAGAAATAGTAATCGTTTGCCTCACACGTCATTCATCTCGTTACAAGAATCAATTAATATTATCACATTCGAGAATGATTACGTTATAGCGCCAAACGAGATATTCTTTGAACGACAGAAATGAATCACGCTCTCTTTCTCTTTCTCTTTCTCTCTCTCTCTCTCCCTCTCTCTTTCTCTCTCTTTCACACATTTATATAATCTTTTTAGGATTTGTATCAAAGTATTGTTCATACGTCAGTTTAGTTCGATTACATTATCTGTCAGGCAGAGATTGATTCGGTAATTGTAGAGAAATTGATTTATTACTGTCAATTGGCTTATCGTACGAGACAATCACAGTAATAGCAATATACGTACTTTGCATGTACCCCATGTAAGAACAAAATAAATACCAGTTAGGTTTACAGTTGTTTACATTTTTTTAACTTCACCGATCGGTCGTTAACGATCCTATACTGTGAAATATTTTACTTTTTATTTTTGTATTACTTTCTTCCGTGAAAATTATGAGAAACAAAACTATTAGCCTCTCATTGTCCTGTGAATAAAAAAAGGGAAGCTCCTTGCAAACTCCTATTCCAATGTACACTAAATTATTTCATTTTAGGATAAGTGCTCTCTCTTCAATACCTACGAGCAACTATGTATTCATACTTGTTAGCACAGTGTTTCATTACATAAAGTACAGATATATGTGTAAGACTCTGTACTCTCAATGCATATATATACATGTGTATATATATGTATATATATATAGTTTTCTTCTCGAAATGAAAACCTCTTTACATTTTGCCACGAAAGTACTTACCCGAGCCAATTTTTACAAGTCCGTTATGTTGAATAAATATAGTGTCACAAGTGAGATTTCCATGAATAATCGGAGGTGAACAGGAATGTAAATAACTGAAACATTTTCAACGAGATTAATATATATAAATATGTTATACGTCTATGACCGAAAAGTGAAAAATCACAAGTTACCTCAGTGCAGATAATATTTGGGTACACCAACGTTTCCATGCTTGCAATGGTAATTTTTTTACATTACGTTTTGTTCGTTTTAGGAACTGTTTCAATGACCCAGAGGACATATACTCAGTTATAAATATAACCTGTGAAACAACAAAGAGTACGATAAGTAGCAATAAGCGATTATTAAACATTCTAAGAACAACAGACTAGAATTACGTTCGGCTACTCACTCGAGGCTTATCGTTGTGAGTATCTGTCCAATACCTATGAAATTTGACAATATTCGGATGTTCTAATTGTGTCAGGTTCTCGAATACAAGTTGTATTTTCTCTTCTTGTGCTTTGAAGTTTTTCCTTTCGGAAAATTGCACCTCGTTCCAAACGACCTCGACTCCTTCCTCCGTGTCCATAGCCAAGTAGGCACAGTCGATTCCTGGTACATCACGTTGCTCCACCTAAGTAACGAACATTATTCATAAGAATCTATTACTTTATGCGAGCCAACACACACGCACACACACATATATACATTGCTTCTAAAATACTCGACGCATTGTTTACACAATGCGAATCAACAGCATAAAACGCAGAAAGTTAGTTTTATTTATACCTATAGTTTACAAGTGTAATATATACATCGATTTATTTACAAGACCAGGCTATTAATACATTGTAAGGATCTATATATGGAGTAACAGAATACGTTACTGCAATCATTCATTTTAAAGTGAACTCGAAGCACAACTCAAACAATTTCATGCCTATTTGCCATTACATTAATGTGACCTTGCAAGGAATTTAAGGAGGGGAAGCTGCTCGCTTAGAGAAGGGATTTTGTCATTGTAGGTATTCACATTATACTAGATCAAAGCGATAAATATAGTGTTCCTTCCTAAATCAAATAAATGGATCCTCAAACATTTTCAAAACACAGACTGGAATGCAATACAAAACAGAAGAGATAGCCTATTTTCGTTTAAATAGACATACCTCCATTTCAGTGACTTCGTTTTCACTGCCTCTGGCTGCTCCAAAGGTAGAGCCTTCGGCTAACGTGGACTTGGAACCTACATATACCTAACATAAAATAATAGTTATTGAACAACAAATAGACAAACATGTTGTTTACTTTTGTTTAGTACTACTTTTCAACCCGAAACAGGCGTTATTGGTGTTACACTGAAATAAACAAATGTTTAGCGTACAGAAAGACATCATCCTTAAGCACTATAAAACAAATTTCGATCCTTTTTTCCAATAGTTTTCTGTTTTTCAAAGCTGCAAGAAATAACAAGGAAAAACGTGTTAGAACAAAACAAGTCTTGTGTTAATGTAAGTATGGTCCAACTATGCCAATTTATTTTTAGGATGAAATATGAAAGAGATTGCCGTCTGTGAAAGCTTAGTGCCAAGAAGTTGTTGGAGATCGATTCGCAGATACCGTTTTCTATGCTTACAAACAAAAATATGCAAAAAATGTCCACAAACAATTACAGTTTAAACAAATCTCAGTACATATATGTAGCTACTCCAACTTTCTTGTGTGGTTTTCTTAAAGAAACAATCTTTCCAGACAATCATAAGAATCACGAACATCGTTTAGTCTTTACACAGCGTAAGACACAACGGTCCCACAGAAGGGTTTGAAGCAAAGTTCTCCGCGAGAAGCCTAGCTCTCACGGAGAACACTTATCCCCAGCTCCGTGGTACAAACCCGACGACTGCGGTTACAATACATACAGTGAAACATACACGTCCATCGTGTTAGGAGCTGTACAAACCGTGATGAACCCCGTATCGTATACCTCGTAACAGAGACGGATCGACAAGATGTACGACGATGAAAAGAAGGATACCAAGAAGAAGGCGAAGGCAAAGAAGAAAAAGAAGAGAAAGAAGGAGAAATTGTGTGTACCTCTTCCCGGCGTTTGAGCCACCGCCCGCAGGGGCTCTCCTCCAGGATCTCACTCTCATCCTCGGAATCTTCACCACTTTCCCGCGGTGACTTGTGCTCTGGGTCCGTGCTGGAGCGACTCCCGGGCATCACACACGCGATTAATTGAAGGAGCAGCACCGAACAGAGCACAACGCGGCCAAACTCATCGGTGGCTATTATCCGACGGAGCAGCTCCTCAATGTTGCATCTGTGGACCGCCGCCGAGGAATTACACACGCGCGTGGACAGGACACGTGAACGTCGAACGGGGAACCAGGAGCGACGGGGAACGTCGAGTCTCGGGTGCGCGATCTGGCACCAGGCAGCAACAGCAGCCGCGGTAGCAGTAGCAGTAGCAGTAGCAGTAGCAGCAGCACTCACAGGTGACACATGCAGCGACAACCCGAGTCGCAGGAAACCCGAGCTGCGATATTTCTGATCTTACGCGGTCACGCGCACGAATCCACAGTTTCTGGACTCCCTCAGGGCTTGGCCGGTGTACCGGACATCGCGCGAGCCGCTCGCTGATCACACTGTCAAAATAAAAACCTCTGCTACGAGCGAAATAGGTTCGATGTGACATACACTCTGGTATTCATTTTCGCTCTGTCTTCGGTCACGTTCGCCCAGTATGGCGATCACCGTGCACCGCACCCCTTTTCGGGTCGATCCGACCGCTATCTGCCGACTAGAATCGGAACTACCTTCTCAAGATCGTCGAACCCCGTATTCTGCAGCACCAATCACATAACCCATCTCGTCCTGCATACGACCATCTATAGTGCAGCCTAGTTCGTGACTCAACCGTACCGTTTCATCACAGACCAGATACAAGGGAGCCGGCAGGCATTTGGCCTTGACTCTCACGCTATGTTACGCCGTGCTTTATTTTCTAGACACTTTACGTCTTAAATAAATAAGTAATCAATTAAAAATGCATACCACCGTGTTTGTACATGTCTTTTCTACGTTTGTATAGAGCCTTTTTTTCGATACGAGCACTAAATCTCTCGAAATTAAGAGAATCTCTCGGCGGCAGCCATCTTGTGACGTCGTACTTGCTTCAGAATTCGAATCTTCTGCCGAATATTACAAATTACTCCACGATCAGGTAGAAATTCGCAATTTGGCCTCTATACAGACGTAGATTGGACTTTTAGGAAACGCAATTGACCACTTCTAAAATGCTCATTGCATTATTGAAGCGGCAGTTTGTCCAGGTTTCGACCGTTGCATACGTATATGGATTTCAAACCATGCCGGCACCCTTCGTAATTTGAGAAACAATGATCTCCTTATTCCCGCTAGCTCTAACTTCGCGTTATGTCACCAAAATTGCGCGCCGTTACGGAGGGAATAACGTTCGGCTGAAATCATCAATGGAGACGGTGACCCCCCGGGTATTTCTCCTCGTATCATCGTCAGTATCCCTCAACTTGCATTTAATTCAACCGAGACTTTTGCACAGTTGTTATGAATAAGTTGAGCGACACTGTACGTACAGTCAATCAGCATAAGTTAAAAATCAGTTATGCATGGGATTTGTACCACGAGATGAATTTATTGAAGTAATCGAAAATAGAATATGCCAATACCTTGTATCTTAGAACAAATTGGGTAAACGTTTCCTTTTCTTTTGTTTAATTTTCATCGAAATTTTCGATGGTGACCGTCGACTACCTGTCTCGTAATTTTCAACAATTTTGTGGTTATTGTCGATTCTATTTGTATTGAATTGCAATTTATCGCGACGATGTCTATAAGAACGTTGCCTCTGTTAGAAGGCGCGAAATTCATCGTTCTCGACGAAGGTGCGAAAAGATTAGTGGTTTTTAAACAATTTTTTCCAATAACAAAGAATGAAACGTTTATTGCTTTGCACCTATTTTAGGGTCGGACGCGATGTATGCTAGAAAATTAATTGCAGGATGGATACAGATGTGGAAAGATAAAGACGCCAGTCTGATGTTCGACTTACTGTTGTTCTCCGATCCAAAGTCTACGTATGAACACGAACCTAAAGCTTTTGGGCCAGAGAATGTAAATATTCGTGACTATTACACGGTTGACATAAACCAGCTAGACGCCAGTACCGTTAACAATACGGACTTTGATAATCTGGAACACATTCTAAAAACCACAGAGGCAAAGTCCACTGTTATCGTAGACTGTCTAACATCTTTGATCTTGTTCGTCGGCTTGTCCAAAGCATTGTGGTTCGTAGAAAAATTAAGTAAGCAAGTACCGCAATTAATCTGCATCTATAGGCGAGACTTTATGCAGAGTGGGATTCCTTGCGTAAACTCGCTAGGTACCACTTACGTGAGAATAGAAAGATGTCACGATGTGTACGGAAACAATAATTTTAATTATATAGCGGAGATTATACACCGGAAGCCGATATTGGGTGGTACAGTTGTAAGGCACAACGAATTAGTTACCCAAAGTAGCATTTCTTATGAGATTCAATCGAAAAAAATCGAAACAAACAAACGATTAGACGCAGCATACAAAAGAGAAAAGCAGAAGATCGAATCTTCGTTCAAGATAGAAATTAGTGAACACGAAATGAAGCAGAGAGAAGAAACAGTGTTACCGTACGCAATCAATTCGAATCCGACAAACACATCTAAAATTCTTTATCAACCGGAGGACATAGATGATATCGATGAGGAAGATCCAGATGATGATTTGTGCATCTAATCTGCGCATGAGATGCATGAACGATTCATCATGGGACATTAATGTACACTCCTCTCAGATGTATTTATATTTATGCCATCGATACCTTAAGCAAAGATATTTATTTTATATTTATTTTGCATTTTATACAATTTGTTGAAAGCCACATAGTTATTTTTATTATTTTACATATTATTTTATTACTATAACAACAGTTGCCCAATAAAAAATTCCCTTAAAGAATATTTTAAAAATACAAGTTTTATTAATTGCAAATGCAATTAATTGCATTGTTCTTTAAAATTATACTAGTCCAAAATCATTTTTATCTGTAGTTCACGGATCGGTTGAACTCTAAAACAGCTTTGTAAAAAAATACACATACTTTGAAGACCTAGTCTCCAAAAAGGAGGTTCGATATCGTGTAAAGTCTCAACATTTAAAAATAGAACGTTAAATATTAATTTCATCTTTGGCATTTGTCGTAACATAGATATATATATATCACTTTCATCTGCAAGATCTAATTTTATAATAAAATATATGTGACTGATATAATCGTTACTCGAGACGAAAATACAGTCTCGAGTAAAAAGTTTGTAAGCACCTTCCAAAAGGTCTCAACAAACATACATATATAGATATATGTATGTATATGTACATACAGATAACATGCGACATACAAATTCATCCATAGATATGTAAAAATCTTCACAATAAATTAATTTGGTAGTTTACAAAAGAAAATAACACTTTATCTATTTAATTAAAATTATCTAACTTTAATACATCTCAAAAAATAAATAGATCGATTGAAAAAAGGAACTAGAGAAATGAGTTTAAGGTCCACGAAACCTATTTGCATTTAGGCGTTGAAAGTGTAAAGTATATTCTCATCGCTAAAGTGAGAAGTACCGTCAATGTGTTGTAGTACTCTGCTCTCTAATAAGCTGCGACCGTATCGAACTGCTTCGTCTCTGTTCTGTGCAACGCCGGCGTCGAGCAACCAATTAACTAAATCAGTTCCGGTGAAAACACCTTTGTGTATCCTTAACAAGCGTCTGCGACAGATGGCAATGCGAGCTCGACACTCCGCCAAGTGGCAACGGTTGAATTGTTCCCGAATAGCCTTTACCTCTGCGCTTAATTCATCTTCGGGAGGTAGTTGCAGTTCTTTGCCTAGAAGTATTTAACACGTGTTACATACCTAAGACCTGACGGGAACGTGAAAACCAATAATAGTTGAACATGTACTTTAAAGCATATAATCTTAACACTAGATTTACGGAGTATTTTACATTACTTTATAAAAATAAGAGGAATGTGTCCATCCAAGTTTTCAGCCATTTTTTAAATAATATATACCTAAGGAAATAAGATTGTTGAGTAATTCCACGTAGATGGATCTTGACAATCTCAATAATCGTAAATTAAAAATATTAGAACCCGTCGACATTTTGACGGGTCCCGTAAACCTAGTGTTAATAAAAAAGGGAATCTGAATTATAAAACGACTTGAGTAACTCGAAAGAGGTGGCAACTACTATTACGTAGACTCTCGTTCACTTTTTTTTATAATAGTATGAGTAGAATGAGTAATAGTCCCACCGGTACGCCATTCCCAGCAAATTTTTCGGAGCCAGCAGCCCAATTTCCCTAGGCCAGGATCCAAGCCGAAGATAGCGAATGCGATTAACGATTGGCCAAAGTTCAAAGCAACGTCCAAGAATGTCAGTTCCGCGTAAACTCCGGTCAATTGTTCCATAATTAGGGTGCCAATCGATATAGATAAACCCTGCCGCAGCGTTGTATAATATTGATTACATTGCAACTACGCGATAACTACGCGGTTGACAATTGCGCATATCGCCAACGGAAACTTCTGCTGCGTACTTACAATAAACATAGAGCAGAGGAGCAAAATGAGAAATACTAGGTGCCGAAGTATTTGTGGATCGTCTGCTGCCTCGCGTTCGCTCTGCAGATACAGATCACAGTCGTCGGAGTCGTTATTGTTGCTTCTGCACACTCCGTTCGGGCAACCCTCCGAATATTCGCAGCCGATACTGAAATTATGTGATAACTCTATGAGGTGACATCGCGTAACTTCCATGCGACACTGTCCGGCGCAAAAATATTTATTGGACAGCGTAATTTAGAGTCTGATCGTAGAAACTGTACACACATCGGTGTGTTGGAAGTAGGTGGAACCAGATCCTCGACGTCCACAACGTGCCTTTCGGTACCATCGTCCCCAGAATTTTCTACGTTATCCGTTAAATTTCTATAGGACGCTGAGACGCGTTGACGCTGATATCTCTGTTGTAGAATCAAACATCCCAGAGTCACTGTGTAAAAAGAGATATAATTAAAGAGAGGTGTTTGACCTTGCTTATCTTTTCGTTCAGTGTCAACGAACCTATAAAACAAAATATCAAGACGAAAGTAGACGTCGCAGCTTGAGCTCTACCGAGCTGAAAGTTAGGATTCCTGTAATCGTCCACTATTTGCTTAGGACTTAATGTGGTACACAATGTAATCGCTATTAGAAACGGAACCCTGTAAACATGTATAACTTGTAGTTACCCTGTTATGCTATTTATAACGAGAAATTACTGTTTATCGTCGTACCCCCATCCGACAGGCATAAACCACTTCTGCATGTTCTTGACAAAGTTCAAAGAACGAGCACTCAAGTACAATAAAGTTGCTGCTATCGCCATTGTCCAAATTCGACACGCGTAAACGCCCGCGGTTATTAAAATGAACTGGATATACCTATAGAGTAAAATTAAATGTATAGTACACGGTACTCGAATCAGTGAAACGAAAGAATAAGGATTAGACTACCATAGGGGTGAGCCATTGCTACGTGCATCGATTTTGGTCCAAATAATCACTCCTACAGCTGTGGCTATCTGAAAACATGAACATCCATATAGAAACGTTTACTACACGCTCTGTGTATTTTCGTTCGAAATGCATTGGTACAGACCTGTGCAACTACAATGCACAATGTGCATCGATGAGTGACACATTTGTACTTCTTCCTTTGCAATCCTATGAAGCAAATTATCAACCATATGCATACTAGTATCGAAGCGATGCTTACATCGAAGGAGAATAGATTTAACTGATGTACATAATTTACTGGTGTAGTTCCAGCAGAAACTGCGTCAATTAATTTCGCTGACACAAACATAAGTGGAGCAGATAAGAATGTGCAAGCAACCATTGACGATGCTATCAAGTCGGTTTCAAGGTTGTATCGAAGAGTGAAAATGAAGAGAGCTGGAGCCGTTGGGATGGTTCCGTACAAAAACCCGTACGTGCTTAGATCTTGCGTGTCTGTAGCATTTTGTCCAGCATCCAACAGAATAATAGACTCTCTTATGACCAATGGAAGCACCAACAGTTTCACGGATATCAATATGCCCGGTATAACCAGAGCTGTGCCCTTCAACTTGTGTACTTTTCCAACCATCATCAAACCGAGCAAAAACAAAGCACTGGCGGAGAATGCATTGCCAAACACATCTAGAACAGTGGCAAGTACACATGGTATTACATGACTGAAAATGAGATTTCCCACTATCCCGAGTACGGTCATAAAAAGTATAGGGTTTAGTACGATCCCCTTCATTATAGAGAAGATCATATTTTTGTAACTTCTATGGTCTTCGTTCTGGCGCTTCCCAATCTCCAACAACACAAAACCGATTGGGTTTAAAATAGCCAACGATATAGGTGCCATTAAATAAAGATACGCAGCGTATTCAGGATGTACTTTCCCGTATAATGCAGCAACTAGAAAAACACATTATTAGTAATACGGTACAAGTAAAAGCACACGCGTTTTCTCCTACTTTACTTACTCATGGGATATCCTATAGCAAAATCATTACTCTGAGTAGTAAATATCGCGAACAGTGCAGCACAACCTGGATTCGAGGGTCTTTTAATGACTAAAGATACACCAAGAACAATAAAGAATATACAACTCTTTGCTAGCAGAACAGCAAGTAAAAATTTCCAATTTACTAAGCTGAAGTCTAGCTTTGCTAATGACGTGAAAATTAAGGAGGGTAAAGCAAATGTTCCTACGAAAGTGTTTAAGCCGTTTCCTTCTGTTTTTGTAATGATATCGAATCTTCCAGCGATATATCTACGAAAATAAAACAATTATAGTGGTTGCGATAACAGAATTTGAATTACGAACTGCATGCAAAATTTACCCGCATAATATGATAGCAAAGCATTGTATCAACGCTAGATACAAGTTGTCAGTGGGTTCGGTTTCCATTTGCGAAAGTTCCAGTCCCTCCGTAGTAGACATGATTAATCATTCAACGGTATAATATTTAATCGTTACTGTTCTCTTTACAGTATAGTATGTAATTGTCATCTAATTAGTACGATCGTACAATTGTACCATAACGGACAGTTACAGGAAACAACATTATAGAATATCAACTTCATGTCAACTTCATTCTTATTCCTGCAAAGCTTTCATTGATGCAATCTGAAAATATGGAAAAATATACGATGAACTTTTGTTAAGGTTACTCGTCACACATGCGTTAAATACATACACAGAAACAATGTCGCGGATACGTTACTAGTTGAACAAATTAAATTTTCGTATGATCAACATTATCATTCGAGTCATCCGATGTGACGGCTAACATATGTTCAGAATCAAGCTAGTATCAGTATAGAAGCTATACAATGTTGGAATTCTTATTATCAATCATCAGGGGGTACGAAAGAAAGTAAATCAACAGATGACAGTAATTATTGTGCGACTTATACGAGAACTTTCACTTATTGTGAATCATTACAGACACGTCAAGCATGTTGATTGTGTCTTTCGTGTACGATGAGAAAATAAATAAGTACGCACAAGAGTATGTAGTTATCAACAAGCCCGTGACAGTTATTGATAGCGGTCGAACGTAGGAAAAATTACTTATACAACACTGTATTCACAAAATATTCAGAATATACTTTAAATTACACGTTATGCATACGGGCAATTTTCAATCTTATCAAGGCGCACGCGACATCGATAATTTTCCACAGACTCATCTGATTGGTCCTTCACGTCACGTGTCCTCAATGGAACTTGTCATGCGAAAATATTTAAACTTCGTATTCTTCGAAAAAGAAGAAGGAGAAGAAGATTTTGTTTTTCTTCGAAAGATGTCTTAATTAACCAATATGAATTAACCAATAATGAATTAACCAATATAGATGAAATTTTCAGCATGAATATAATTTATTCGAGCGAATCAAACACATTTTTTAAACTTTCAATACAGGCTCAGATAAAAAAATTGAAAAAACCAACTTGTACTATTTGATCTACTTATACTATTTGATCTAATTTTTTAAAAGTTATGTTGCTACAAATAGTATTAATAGACTCAGTTTTGCTCGTTACTGTATATCTCTTTTTTAATATTGATATTAGGTTAAGAATAAGATAAAAAAAAATTGATTTGCTTAAATAATTCAATCGGCACGAATCTGGAACGCATGGAAAATTGGAAAGTTGTTGCGTGAGAGGAATGCGGATTCGATTGGTTGTTATAGATACATTTAACATTGGTTATTAGCCCAAGTGGTAATATATCAACGAATTGAATCACGCAGCTATCGGAACCAGATAGAACGACCGGAATAGCTCTTTTCAACTCTGAACAATACGCGACGCGTATCGTGTTGCATCTAATCAATCAAATGGTTGATATATATTCCATTGTTTTTTCTACATTGCGCATAGATGTACGCGCGTGCAAATATAAACAACACATGCAACGCATAACTAATGAGACAGCTGCGACGGTTCGCGAGAGAGCGAAAAACATTATCGCTTATCAAAGAAAAATTTGCTTATGTAGCTGTCTGCGCCGATAAGCCGGAATAAGCGCATCGATGTTGAAACTTATCGGAAAACTACTGTCCCGTTAGACTTTACACTCGCACGAAACGCAAAACAAGTTTTTTTCTTTGTTGGTTTCGAAATCGAATTTTCTAAATATTCCGTACTATTGCCATTTGCAAATTCATTAACAACAGAACAAACACCACATTGTTCAATTGTTGCGTGGGTCACGAGTCAGCCAACATCGATTTCTTTCGTTGCTAAAAAGTTGACCTTCCAAGGAATAACATATATTTTTTCAACGTAGACGAATAATCTTATCGGAATAACGTGTCCCTTTACATAGATCTGTTTGTAAAACCACATTATCGTTACACATCTGCATATACGCATGCAGATGCCTACGCACTCACACACCGAACGAGTGACAGGTAGAATGTGTATGTTTACGTCACTGACCTCCATGAACCATAAATTCCAACAGCTTGTGCAATAATTGCAATCTAGATAGAGAGAGAGAGAGAGAGAGAGAGAGAGAGAGAGAGAGAGAGAGAGAAAGAGACGTGTCTGACGAATTCTTTCGAATCGATCCGCGCTTAATCTATCGATCGAGAGGTTAGCAGAAACTTGTGAGCTCTCGAGTCCTAGGAACAAAGCATCTATATTGGAAGCCCTTGTTACACGCTTCCCCGTTCATGCTGGATTCGTTCATTGGACGTTATGATTCATCGGTAACGCAAAACCGCTCGCACACATTGCCTCAAGTGGAAAGTCCATTCGATAGGTATAGCAATGCTAACCGAGTGGTGTTTACAATGCGCATGAAAAAATATTTAGTCGCGTGTTAGAACATATGAAAAGAAAAAATTCTATTCGTGTACGGTTGCGCAACATGTTGAAACTGTACGGCAACCGACGTACGGCAACCGTATTACAGAAAAACCGAGCGTGCAAACTGTTCTTCTATAAGTCGAACGATAAAGTCTACGGTAAGTCGTAGAATACGATGAAACTGCAGAGAATTATTATGTAACGGTCTCGGCTATAATTCGATTGATGTAATTCTATTATTGCAGGTGTCCGGCCGAAACCCGGCCAAATTCGAACGGAAACAATTGGTTTACTTCCAATTTACTTAACACTAGATTTACGGGACCCGTCAAAATGACGGATTCTAATATTTTTAAATTGCGAATATTGAGATTGTAAAAATGCATCTATAAGCAATTATTTAACAAATTGATTTCTTTGGGTATATATTATTTAACAAATGGCTACAAACTTTGATCGATGCATTCATGTTATTTTTATAAAGTAATATAAAATAGTTAAACAAACAAAAATTACTGCACCGAAACTGCGTTTTAATCGGCGCTTGTATATACATATTGTTTTATCGAATCACATTATAATCACGTGGCCGATAACCAGGGCTTTTAAAACGTTGTAACACGATTATGTAGTAATTTTCACGTGTCTGCGTGTATACGTGAATTCGAGACATCCGTGACGTCAATGGAAATACTAAAACGCGACGCAGATTCTCGTTATCAGGGACGTTATCGCGATAAGATTCTCGTTACAAGCAAAATCGGAGAAAAACAACATTCCGTTTCAAGGTCGTGTTGAATTAGGTTGTTAGAAAGTCCTGACGGAAGGAGCACGACGAGAGGCGGCGCGAAACGCGAACAAACCCGCAAGGTTCCCGGTAGTATCCAGCTTTTCCTGGAACTCGCGTTTATAATTACGTTAGCGTTTCGTTTGAACGGAGTTGTTACTCATCGTGACGTACTTCGAGCCAGACGACGCGCTGACGTAAGGCTTCGATAGCCGAACAGCTTGTTGGAAACTAGGGGTTTCTGGTCCCAAGGTTCTGGAGTAAGTGCCGTGGGGTTCATTCATCACAGTTCATTATAAACAGACATTATAAAGTCCTGCCATAAATTTGACAAGCAATAAGCATCCCTTCGGCCATTCCCACCAAAACCTCTCGTTCAAAATGCGTTGACGCTAACAAGCTGCTGGAAAACGGTTCGATTTCCAGAGGCTCGATCGCTTACGACCAATCGCGTTTAACGGTGAATTTTATCCGCCGACGAAACACGCATTTTCCTGCGAAATTTCCATCGGACGGGCCCGAAACCCGTTTCGAATTCGTAAGCGAAGCGAATATCATAAGATCGTAAGACAATAGTAACGCTTGTAACGCGAGAAACCAGCTGACCTACCACCGGCGGACAATGAGAGGAAATCGGTTTCCTGGGCTTTTATTTACAAAGAGAAAAAGAAACAAGCGGGATCTGCGTCTTCTAAACTTCGCATGGAGGATGGCGGTGTCACGTGGCGACCTATCGAAGTCTCGGACGCGGCCTGGGGAGGGGGAAGGGCGAACGGACTCTGAACGTATATAATCTTCCCGCTCGCGCTCCACCACCCAGTTCCACTCGGACTTCGGACACGTGAATTGTGTCAGGCTTCCAACGAGGGAAAGTTTTTGTTTGTTTGGTGCGCTCATTGTATGGGTAAGTTGCGAAAACGGTTCTTTCCATTGTTTCGTTCTTTTCTTTGCCCTCTGGAAAATCATTCCACGCTCGTCCGCGAATGAAATGCTCGATCGGTAATGCGTAATTCGGTCTCTCCGTCGACATTCGAGATATATTTTCCGATTCAACTGGAAAGTGTTGCCCTTTATCTCGTGTGCCGCGTATTTTCCTCTTCGAGTCGGTGTCATCGGTGACGTAACGAACGACACCCACGGATTTTTGATGATGATACGTACGCGATGCTTAGGGTAGACCCGAGTCGAGGATGTGCGCAGCAAAACGTAAACAAACGGTAGGAGCGTTTCGTTTACCTCACATGACTCGAGCCTGACGCGGTTCGAATTGTTTCATAATAATTGTTGTTAAAAGCATTCGAATGCCTTTCTTTTTTTCCATTGTTTTTTTCCAGGAAATTGTTTCCCCATTTTTTTTCTTTTGCGTTGCATTTATAACGGTTTCGATGTGTAAAATGATAGGAAACTGATATGTTTATATCGTTTGTCACGGTAATTGCTTGCATTCGACTAATTGTACGAGGCGAAGTGTATTAATGGGGAATTAGTAAGATAGTGCGACGAAGGTCGCAGTAGACACGTGGCTCGCTATACATATATTTATTTGGTGGTGCATTGATTCACGCCACGTATACATACCGTCGCCATGTTGGACACCAAACCAACGACAAAACCGATCTCCGCGCTTATTTCGCAAATTTTATCTTATGGGACTGTGCTTATCCGTGTTCTGAAATAGCAGTGGACTTTCGGTAAACTGTTCGAACGTTTGGAATAATAGTCACCGGACGTAGAGCTCTTGTAATTCTTATCGAGACCGATTGCGCCGTGGCGATAAGGATCTGTCGATAACGTATCGCCAGGATTGAAATCGATGGTTTCTGCGGGACACTTGAACGAATTCTGAGAATAATATTCGTTTTTCAGAGCGAGAGAAGAGTATAAAACACGGAGAGAGCCCTGTGGAGCCAATAAGCAGCTGCAGGGATGAGCATGGCTTCGTGCCAACGGTTGGCCGCTGGGGAAGCGAATGGCCAAGTTGACTCGGAACGGCAGAGATATGGTGCCAGCCACAGGGGCAGGCACGCGGGCCCTGGATCAGGGGTGTGCCGCTACCCCTGCCAGTCTGGGCCCATTACGAGTCACCAGCCCTGACCGTGTCAACGGTCGAGTTGTACGAGGAACTAGCGGGCAGCGTTGAATTAGAAACGCAACACCTATTGCGTGAGCATCGCTACGATACCATTGGCAACTTCCTAAAGTAAGTATTCTATCGATTAGAATGACACGCTGACTTTAGCAAACTGTTGTCGACTGTCCTAAACCGATCGAGATCTGTAATGCAACCTATTTCAGAAAGCAAAGAGTTAACAGACGCGAATTTACCCTGAGAGGTGTAAACAAGATAAAACGTGTTATCATTTAGCCAGCTTTCCTCTTGCTTTCATTTTTCTCTTATTTACTACCATGTTAACGGTTTACCACTGTGTATCGTAAATGAAATAAGTTCTGAAATTAAAACAGGTTCTACAAGGACTATGTTGCGAGCGGTGACAGTGTGTTGGAAAGATTTTATCATAAATATCAACCACTCATAACTAAAGAACATCATACATGCGTGGGTCTAGGATTCGAGTTACTAAATCGGCTGAGGGGTTTAAATAAACGTTTTCCTGGTATATCAAGTGGCCTCTATTTGGTATCCTGCGAGGAGGTATGTTAAATGGGATCGCGTGCGTATGTGCGACGTATGCTCTCGACGATTTATACTATAACTTTACTTGCAGACTATTTGCGACGTTGCTAGTTACGTCGGCGGACCACCTGCCGCGGACAGCGGTGAGAAAGAACATGTCCTAGTGTGCCTAAAGATTGAAATAAATGGGCGTCGAGGTGTTATGCTTCTCGACCCTGGATATCACGTTGCTCGAGTTATTACTGTAATGGAAGATAAGTTATACCCGCATACAGGTTGGTTCATTCAGTCGGATGAACCAGATTGTAAAAAAGAGTACAACTATTTTCTCTGCGCTAACGATCCTGATTACGTCGAATGGCACGAGAGAAAGATCCGCCCGGATGCTTTGGAGAGAACGCAAGTCGCTCTCATATACGTAGCAAGACCGTATTTAACAGCCATCGATGTCACAGAACGTAGAAATTTGGTTTATAATTTCCGAAGTCTCCTGGCAAGAGACACGAAAGGCCATGTTACCGCTGGCGTGTATTTCCCTGTTGTATTGGACAT
Source organism: Halictus ligatus (assembly GCA_028454255.1). Classification (NCBI taxonomy): domain Eukaryota; kingdom Metazoa; phylum Arthropoda; class Insecta; order Hymenoptera; family Halictidae; genus Halictus; species Halictus ligatus. The sequence goes on from CM052134.1 coordinate 16,092,740, forward strand.
GAAAAATGCACAGACTTTTACAATTTTTTATCAGACCAGTAACGGCAAGAAACGAGTTAAAATGGCATTCGATAAATTCTGCAGTTCACCGAAGGTGAAATATCCATCCGTTACTTATGATTCCCTGTTTTATACGCGCGCGCGCGTGCAATTATTCGTTTCTAAAAACGATCAAATATTCGTTGCAGATCGATCCCGACGCCGAAGAGAAGGAAATTCTTGGAGAATGTGCTCGGCAATTAAATCTGCCACAGGAGACGTTGGAAGATATACTTTCTGCTCTCGCTATAGTCGTGAGCGATGCAGCCTTCGTGGCGCAGCTTCTGGCCATAAACACAAGAATATCCACTTTAGCAGAGGACAATTAACTCTTTGACAATGTCGCGTTTCACTGCCAAAACGTCATGCAGGGAAATACCCGGAGAGTTCGACAGCAAAGAGTTAACAGACGCGAATTTACCCTGAGAGGTGTAAACAAGATAAAACGTGTTATCATTTAGCCGGCTTTCCTCTTACTTTCTTTTCATTTTTCTCTTATTTACTACCATGTTAACGGTTTACCACTGTGTATCGTAAAGATTCATTTTATTCTTGTTATTATATAGAGCTTGATGTTTTTAAGAGAAATCTTAATAAAAGCATATTGTATTTTGCGAAATGATATTGGTTCGATAAAAATATTAACAGGGTATATACTGGCAATTCTTTTTTCTTTTGGGATTTACTTGTTGACATTTAATAACGCTCTGCGTAATTTTTAAATTGTTCTTCCTCTTCTTATTATTATTATTTGCATATATTATCATTTAGTGTGAAGCTTTGGAAGCTATTGGGTACTCCATGTTTTTGTCGAAATAGAGCCGAGTTAGTCTTGATTAGTTTACCGCTTATATAGATCTTCATTGAGACCTCATTGTATTAGGGATCTTCGTATTCGGGTCTTTTTTTACTATTATTATTATTGTTGTTGTTGTTTGGATTTCGAATTATGCTAAATCTATCTTTTTGTATTTAAATGAACAGTGACAAGGGAAACAATACCATGTAGTTGCTAATTTATTAATAAATACACTACCCCAAAATATGTTCCTTCTTATATTTGGCATTGTTGAGTACACTCTTGAAGAACGCATTTTTCAGATTAAATATACTGTTTGTGCCAAAAACGAAAGAAAAAAAAAATAAATAAACCGATTGATTTCGTTTGAACTTAACCACTCGAACGAAGTCTACGAAGATAAAATACTTCGAGTTCTAGCAGGCAATACTTCAACGATTACTCGAATCACGAGGAAAATATTTTTATGGAGTTTCGTTTACTTACGAACTAAAACTTTCGGAGAAACAGTCCTTTGACCGTGTATCTTGTGTACGCGTTCAAAGCAACATAGCATAATTTTTACCCATTCTTACTCTCATACTTTCCATACAACATCCTTATACGTTATCCCACAGAATCTCTACATATAGTTATACTTTGTTATCCACATAGATGCTAAGAAATAGTACGTCTATGTGTAAAATGGAAATAACTGCAACGAACCTCGGTAAACACGGACACATTACGCTTCAAATAATGATTCAATTATTATCGTTCGAGATACACGCTAAAAAAGAAAACAAAAAATAAAAATAGAGTATTCTAAAATTGTGTATATGTAGTATACAAGAAAATGTCATGAAATAGTCCGTTTCGCGGACTATACGTAGTTTCACAGATAGAATAAACAATTCTTTTCCATGTTCTCGTCGGGCTACGTTTAAACGACGGCTTTACCGAAGTTCTGCAGCGTTGCCAGAATATAATTTAAATGATTTTAGCAGGAAATCTAAATATTACTATCAGATACTGCGTGACGCTTCTTGCTAACTTTTACATCTGGTGTACGCTCGCGTTTTCGATTTCCCGTTGTACTCGGAGCAGATGTAGATGCCGCCGCCGTTGACGACGGTTTAGCTGTGATAGCAAGGGGCTTGCTACTACGACCAGATGCTTCGGAACTGTGAACATGTCGATAGTAAAAATTAGTATCAATCGTTTGCCGTGCAATCGTCGGCTAAATATCGAATAGACATTGCCCTGTTGTTACGTGATTAGTCCATGTGTAAAGAAAATTTGAGAAGTATCTAGTAAATGGTAGCACATTTTAATTCGAGAGAAAAAAATCTGAATTAAAGTACATCTCGTATACACAACACATCAGGTAAGTTAAACAATGCTCAGTTAAGAAAAGTAACATAGAATTAATCGCAACGTACTTACGTTGCAAAAGTGTCACCATTGTGTACTTGTGTTACTTTATTTAATATTTGCGGCTGTACCTGTAATACACAATATGGTATATTCCATACCATGTCTTTTGCCACATTATACGAGTAACGTAAGATATAAACGATTAAATTCTCAGATAAATAAAAAAGCCATCGATTCCTCTGTACCCGATGTACACACAGAGGCAACATCGATAGAACGTTCAAGAATATTTCAAGAGAAATATACCAAGAAAGTAGTAAAAGATTTAGACAGCGCAAAACTAAAAGACACCTATCCAGTGAAAACATGCAGCAAATAAAAGCCCATAATCTTTACTACTATGTACCATGTACCGATACCATATGCTCTGTACTACATTACAATTGCATACTCGAAGATTTTCGGATGAATTGCATGTACCTAAATTATCGTTGAATACGTATATTACCACCTTTATTACGCAGTCGCACAGAACAGAGAACCTAAATATTTTCGTTACTATTCAGAACGAAATGAAATGTGTTCAAGGTCTTTCAAAGGCCACCCATGAGATTTAATTGACATTACATAGTCTAAACTTTGCAACACAGCAGTTGTTTCCAAGAGGAGCTCCACGATAGGGGATATTATGACTTTAAGAAGTCAAATGAGTGACCTCTTTGAACTTGTTTCTATTTTCAATTGTTACAGAAATATTTAGGTGCTCCGTTTTATGTCATTCACCCTATATAAACACATGGACGTTCATTGAACCGTTCACTGGAAATCGATTAGTTAAGCAAAACTGTGAATGTCAGACTTACCTCGAAGCAAGAGGAGAGGTGCGTGCTTTAGATGTAGGCGAAGGTCTAATACTACGTCTGGAAGAAGGTGTCCATCTCGAAGAATTAGAGTATCGACTATGAAAGCATATATAATAAGCACATCAATACTATAAAAAGAAAATTGCGACAGTGACAGAAAAGAAAATAAGAACCGCAAAAAATGGCCGATCGTAACTTTCGTATCGATAGTGTGCAAGTAAAAAAAGAAAACCAAGTACAACATTATGTGATTTATTATATTCGGTTTATTTGTACCTCTTATAATTTGAACGATTCTTTTCACGCAGCTCAACATATAGTAGCGTTGTTCGATTCATCGTATACAATTTCAATATGGAATGGTTTTAATAGTTTATATAATCATAATGATGTACATACAAATAATGATAAAAAGAATAAACGTTACACGAACAAGAGATTCGAAAGAACAGAAATATATCGACTATTGTTTCGAGGATATCACAAAATAATATAATAAAGCGAGTACAACTAGTAGACATGCTACACCGAACTGAGAGACACGGAAATAAATATCGGTCATGCATGACTTTATTCGAATGCTTGATACAAAATTTTGATAGGAAATGCACGAAGTGAGGTAGAAGTGACAGCGTGATGTCATCCCGTTTCTCCTATCACTTTTTTTTACTGGCACGTCTTCTGGATTTCTTAAAACCACTGTTGAAATTCGAATTCGTCAGTGATGTTTTCATACAAATTTACATCTATATATTTAATACGCTATCACTTTACTAAGAAATATGTAATAGTACAATAATGTCTCGATATTTGTGAAAAATATATCACCTATCATTTTTTATGTTCACCGGTGGCGATAAGAAATCAAATACTGTATCTATACATGAGTGACATTTTTGTCCTGAAGTTTTCATATATATATATATATCGAAACACAATATACTATTTACTTATACGAGAAAATTTGTATCATAGTTTACATTTGCATGCTGCATGCGTTACTAGTGCATAAATGGATTATCTCCTTTTCTAATTTCAACTGTTCCATAGTTTTCTTTGCAAAAAAATCCTACCTTCCATGAACAATCTGTGAAGGTTTTCTTTGTTATATATAAATATAAAATTAGCAGACCAACCTTCCTCCTGATGCATCAGGCAGAGCAAGTTGTCTATGGTCGGGGCGACTTCTATGGCCATGGCCGCTGTAATGAGAACTGGAACCAACTGCATTGCGAGTACGCGATTTCCACTCGCTATTGAAACTCTCTGCTTCCTCTGATAAATATTATTTATAGTTTAGTTTTACAAAGGAAAAAATTCCCATAGTAGTAACACTGTCCAACAAATTTCGTTTATGCATAATTAGACTGCGGATTTTATGCATTTATCAAAAAAATGAGTAGATGTAATTTAAAGTAGTAAAAACATTAGAAGAATTTAAAGAATTTTCAACCTATTGAACATATTAAGACCCAAATTTGTTGCAGTTCAAACAGATAGTTTGTATTTTAAATAAAAATCTGCAGTCAATTCATGATATAATATGTGTAGACGTAGATACCTTCGTCTAGATTGATAAATTCCTGACGTTCTTCTTGTTCACCGCTGTGAATATTATGCTCTTGTTCCAAAATGTGTGCTCTCTCTCCAATGTGGTGACCGATGGCCATTTTCTTGACTCCTGTGCGAGAATCATGAACCGTTTTCTTGGTTTCCTTTACTCCACCAGGTGCAGTTGTTGTCGACATAGTTTCTTGGTACACTTGAGGACGACCGTCAGGACCATTACCCATAGTCATCACTGATCTTGTAGTGAAGGAATGACAATTTCCACCTGGTGCCATGTTATCCTAAATATAATGGAAATAAAATTAATTGCGGGGTCATTTCTCATGAAAATAATTACATAATGCAAAGATATGAAATTACTAACAAAATCTCTGAAAAGTGTGTTCATATTGAACGACGGCATTGGTGGGAATCCGAACGGCATCATCTGAAGATTACTCTGCGGATGTCTGCCCATGTGTCCACCATTTGTAATAGCATTCTGACCCATCATGCCGAATGGATCATTGAATATCGAATTCATCATGTCGTTCATCTGTCTCATGGATCTCATTTGAGAGCTGTGATAAAAAATTTATAAAGATTTTAATGCACTTTATTTACTTGTCTCAGAACACTTCCATAATTCATCGAATTTAAATAAATTCGGACAATCAAATAATTTTAGAAAAAATGAAGGGGAGGGGGGACTAAAACAGAATCGAATTACTATGGCAACTAACATCGAATATGAAATTTGACATACGTTCTTAACCTCTTCGTTGTTAAAACCTAGATCGATTCCACATTAAAGATTTTTCGGGAACGAATTCGTTTGCAGACTTTGTCGTTTGTACTTTTATTTCGAAAAAAGTGACAAACGTATCGTGCCATTCTAGCATACGCGGAGATTACATTAGTTTGTGTAATGTATTGCAAAAGCGATTTGGTAATGATTTTTTATTCAAAACGTTGTCTTCCCTCGGTAATTACGCGCTACCGTTGCAACGTATTGCGTTAACGTGTAATTTGTGCATATGTCTCGATAGAAACGATTAATATTCCAACGAGAATTATTGGCCGCACGTGGTAAGTCAGTAGAGATCGAATGATTTCGTTTGACTTACCCAAAAAAAGGATCATCGTCGAGATCGCCACCCATCAGTCCGAACAAGGACATTTTGGAAAACAGTCGATTTGGCACTGTTCCTGAAGAAACAAATTTACTATCGCCAAAAGAAGAATCGTGAAACTGGTAATACTTTGCAGATAGAGATCTCTGTATATGCGACAAGAATCTCCTCTAGAACACCTTGGAAACTTCTGGATCGCACGTAAACGTAAACCAAATATCCGACAACGTCTAACTGTACCGTTTATCTACCTTAAAACGAACACGAACCAAATGCATATAGATAGAAGGACTGCTTTCGGCAATTGGAAAGTCACCGAACGAAACGAGAGCGCTCTCTTAAGTTTCGATATTCGATGGTGTACAATACAAGGATTGAACGACAAATTTTATTATAAAATAAATTCGTTACAAATACATTTCAGTGTCTTCTTATTTTCCAGTGATACAAAATTTGTTAGCTTTTCCTCGAAACGATATTCGCATGGTTACCGCCGTGTTTGCTCCAAAACAGTGATGAATGTATGTAGTTACATGACAGTTTATTTGTTTATTAGAAAAGTCAAGGCTACGAACCTTGTCGGATGCCGCAGCTGGCAAAAACTTGGCGTGAATGATTCTTGCCGCTTTCGTCATAAGACACGATGCAAATTTCGGCAAGAATCATTTGCTGTGTAAAATCTGAAAATAACGCCATTCCACGTATTGGCAAAACGTTCAAACTTCTAGCCAAGTTTTGTTACCAACAATTCAGAACGTACTGCTAAATGGCGTTGGTAACGAATTCTACTAAAAGTGGACTATTTCTATACCACAAACGAGCTGCAGGAGTATACCAATCACTCAATGTATTTTTTTGTCTGACGTCTCTAGAGCCATTTTGTATCGCATCCTACCGTATCGGTCGAAACTAATATTGTGGAACTAATATCACGGACGAGATGTAGAAATAGGCCAGTTCAGTTATTTCATGCTGTTTCGTGTCGCCCGACATGAAATATCGTGAGAATGTTCATGGTTTCCAAGTTATTTTGTACCTTGAATTCCATTATTGTCGGCATTATTGGGAAAAGAAGTGTTATAAATTTCACACAGTTCGAAACAATAAATTTATCAGTGAATTTCGTACGATAAATTAATGCGTGCGAATATTCATGGCTCAGAAAATATTCTGTATCTCGGTTTCTACAATTTATTTTGTCTAAATAATTAAATGGCAAGATGGTCAAGGGAGTGCTTGTAGATATCATTACCAAAAGAAATTGTTATAAACATTAAACAGCCAAAAATAATAAATTTATCAGTGAATGTGTTCGATAAATTAATGCGTGCGAATATTCATTGTTCAAAAGTTACACTGTATCTCGAGTTCTATTAGTTATTTTTACTAAAAAATTAGATGGCAAGATGGTCAAGGGAGTGCTTGTAGATATCATTACCAAAAGAAATTGTTATAAACATTAAACAGCCAAAAATAATAAATTTATCAGTGAATGTGTTCGATAAATTAATGCGTGCGAATATTCATTGTTCAAAAGTTACACTGTATCTCGAGTTCTATTAGTTATTTTTACTAAAAAATTAGATGGCAAGATGGTCAAGGGAGTGCTTGTTGATACCATTACCAAAAGAAATTGTTATAAACATTAAGTAACCAGAAATAACAAATTTATCAATAATTACTATCGAGATCGAGGCAATCGAGATCTAGCGAAGTTAGTTTGGGGTGGGGGGGTGGCGCACCGCGCGCTGCGCACCTGAACTCGGCAGTTGTGCTCAGTCAGTCGTGGTACGCGTTCGCGAGTGAGTCAGTGAAAAGTGCTTCGTGACCAGAAGGCCGAAGGACCTTGGAGTTGACCAGAGGAGTTCTCCAGAGCTGCCCTGGCCTACCCTCGCCTACCTTTGAGTGGACCAGGGTTTCTCCAGTGCTACAGTGGACATTACTGGTCAACCTTGGTCCACCTTGAGCTGTCTTGCGGTCGGCCAGCGGTTCCTGGAAGCCATCTCCAGTCACCTGTGACAACTTTCAACAACCGGTGAGTGACAATACAAATATATATTCTCTATTTTGGAATACGTGTTCATTTAACGAACTCTGTCAATTATTATTTCTGTATTTTCAATTCGAATTTGCTTCGGAATTTTCCACAAGTTTCTTTTCTTGAAATTATATTATATTATATATTTTTGACATAAAATCAGTAGTCTGAAATTTTATTATATATTATATTTTTGACATAAAATTAGTATTTTGAAATTTTATTATATTATACTATGTTTTTGACATACAATTGGTATTTTGAAATTTTATTATATTATATTATATTTTTGACATAAAATTGGTATTTTTAAATTTTATTATATTATATTATATTTTTGACATAAAATTGCTATTTTGAAATTTTATTATATTATATTATATTTTTGATACAAAATTGGTTTTCCTCCGAACGGAGGTCCCTCAGGGGTCACTCACGGGCCGGCCCGTGGGTGAGTACGGGTATTAGCGAACTCGCGGCGATCCTAGCTTGTAGGATGTTGCGTTCTAATTTCGCAATATTTATTCTTGATTAAAATTGTTCAACTTTCCAATCAAAAGTTACTTCTGAACATTCAAAAGTTCCTCTTCTAAAATTTATTTATCTGCTTTAAAATTGGTATTCCTTCGATCCGAGTTCCCTCAGGGGCTCACTGCTGGGGGTGAGTACGGGTATTGGCGAACCCGGGGCGTCCCGAAGCGCCACCTCAGTAGATGGAAGTTCTGACTTCATCTACTCTCGTTTGTTTCTTGTCGGTTAGGCCGCACTCGTGTGCGGGGTTAGCTTGGCTCTCGTGAGCTGGTGGAATCGCACTCTTGTGCATGTTAGGTAGGTCGTACTCGTATACGGAGTGATAGTTTCTTCTTTTCGTCGTCTTGCTTTCATCGTCTTCTTCGTCGTTTTATTTTCATCGTCTTCTTTTCTTCGTCTCCTTTGCATCGTCTCCTTTGCATCGTCTTCATTTCATCGTCTTGTTTTCATCGTCTTGTTTTCATCGTCTCCTCTCACTTCTGCTCCTCGATGATATTGTGTCTAACCATCATTAGTCTGTTTCAGACAAAGTACAACAGTTGATCTTGTTCGTGTCGAACTAAGACAACGCATCGAACGAAGACACCGCATGGTACGAATGGACTGCGGATTATTTATAAGATAGTATTAGTTGTCGAGCAATTATTGTGTTAGATTCACTTTGCTAATTTCGTTTGTTCATTTGGGTCACAGCCTTCTGCTGTGACCAGCCGGTATCCAGAGCCTTCTGCTCTGGTTCGCTTCTATCATTTTTGTTTTTCGAGAATCTCAGCCTTCCGCTTTGATTCTTTGTTCTATCCTCGCGACTCGGAGCCTTCTGCTCATTTCTATTTCGTCTCTCCTTGTTCAGAGACTTGTCAGATTTAATTTCTTTTGCCCACAATAATTGCTCGACTTGCGTGCGTAAATTAGTTATTAAGACTATGTACCGGCGTTGTAATTATGTCGAGTAATTATTGCCCTAACTTCACTTTGCTCGGCTCGATTTTTAACTCCGACACGGCCTCTTGCTGTGTCGGACCTTGCTTGTATGTACCA